>JALIGW010000006.1:35676262-36078762 GCA_023053685.1 Diadophis punctatus similis | reverse complement strand
AAGGCCCGCTGCCACGTCAGCAGCTCAGGGTGCTGCAGCTCTTCATTGAGCTTGGAGAGGCCTCGGCGGCCGAAGGCCACAGGCGCCTTGGTGGGGTCGATGTCGGGGGGCAGCTGGGCTGAGATCCACAGGTGTGCCATGCTGTAGGGGAGCCCGCCGAATTGCGCACGCCGGGTTACTAGGCACCGGGGACGCCGGGTGGGAAAGTCTACGCACGCACAGGTTCTGCAGCAGGGCCTTCCTACAGGTCTGCGAACGCTCGCCCGAGCAGCTTCGGAAGTGGTCGGCTTCCCTCGTTGCTGTGCCGTGCTCAGTACCTAGCACTTGTAACTCCATCGCATTCCACGCTCTTATGTGCAGGGCAGCCCATTCTGAAAGAAAACATCTCACGTTTTCTTTCAGAATGGGCTGCCCTACACACAAGAGCAAGGAATGCGAGAGAGCTTCAAGTGCTAGATAGGATGCCCGTTGCGCAGTGGGATGCAGTTTGGGGTGACCAGTCGCGCGGAGTGGAGCAGAGCCTGGGCGGGGGCTGGGTGGGCCGCGAGATGGGCATCATACCTAGCACTTGTAACTACATCGCATTCCACGCTCTTGTGTGCAGGGCAGCACATTCTGAAAGAAAACATCTCGCATTTTCTTTTAGAATGGGCTGCCCTGCACACAAGAGTGAGGAACGCGAGGGAGCTTCAAGTGCAAAAGCATGGCAAACCACCTACCGCCCCCATGGCCCCTCTCACTGCCCCCCTGTCGCCAACCTTGCCTCTCACCGCCCCCCTAAGAGTTCCCACCGCCCCCTGGGGGGCGGTACCGCCCACTTTGGGAACCACTGGTCTAAGGTTAAAGTTATGGGGGTTTGGAGATGAAACCAGAATCAGGTAGTGCATTCCAGGCATTGATAACTCTGTTACAGAAGTCATATTTTCTGCAATCAAGTTTGGAGCGGTTTACCATAAGTTTGTATCTATTGTGTGCTCATGTATTGTTGTGGTTGAAGCTGAAGTATTACAAGAAGTATATTGAATTAGGGAAAGAGAAGAAAATAAACCCATTTTGCAACCACATGGATAGCTTTGGAAATACCCTAAGCATGAATCTATCCCATCTATTTGAACCTGAGTGTGAATCAGGAATCAGGAAACCCTGATTACCCGTTACGTCTCATGATCTATCATTGGGAAAATGCCTATATCTCTCAGACCATGATGAATTTTTTAAGGCAGTTAGAAAATTGTGAGATGATGAAACAGCCAAATTCAGTATAAATCAGTACAAGAGTTTTCAGCATTCCTGATCTTTTGACTGTAGCAATTACTAATTGAGATTACTTTAAAGGTTTCAATCATATGAGAGGATTGATCCTAGACCCTATTTCTACCTTTCAGCAATCTCTCCCGTGATTCTGCCTAATAGACTATTCATGTACACCCATCAGATTTACAGTTTTATTCAGTAAAAAAAAGATAAACAAAGGAGGAAAGAAGGCAAAGTAAAAATTGGTGTGGGTGGGTCTGTGTTGGCAAGAAATGGATGGAGGGAAAGAGAGAGTAAAGTAGAAGAACAGAAAATGGGATAAATTCAAAGGAAGGGAGGAAGACTTAGAACTGAGCCAAGCAAAAATAGGAATAAGAAAAGAATCGAAATCAATCCATCAATGGTTGCTTGCAACTGTGTCATCAAATATGCAACCACCCATTGTCATGTGATTGTAGTAATACCAATTATATATGTACATTTCTCTCTCTCTAATGTGCAGAAACTTGCTCCCTCGTCTTCCCCCATGGGATTTTTTTTTTCTTGAGCAAAGCATCAAACGCCTTTTAAATTGGATCCATGGCATTGAAAAAGGCAATAACTCATTGACTCATGAAGAATCTATTGGAGGTGAAGCTCCACAGAGGATTTTAAATCAAGGACAGGGAATATTTGTTAGTTGCCTCCATCCCTCAAGTTTGACGTTGAGGTAGAAATCATCTCAAAATATATTCCCGACCCCTTGCTGGGTTTGGACTTTGCACTGAACCACGGCAGAGCCCTACCTTGATATGCGGCACTTGCTCGGACTGTCTCTCCTTTGTTAAGCAGACACAACTCTGTCTTGTGTTAATGAAATTGCTCTTTTTCACACCCACTGCCTCATTTGATGACACTGCCTCTGAACTCAAGAAGCCTCCCCAGAGTGTTTCAACTGTGTCTTTCATAGACTTACTGGCAGTCAATTTGCTGAGGAAGGGTTTCTTTTTTTGGGGGGGGACCTTTTAGCTGGGTTGCCTGTTGCTGCACAAAATCTCATATTTCAAAGGATTCCAGAAAATGATTTTGCAGTGACAAAGGTCGCTTTGAATGCTCCTTTTTTTAAACAAAAATTTCTACTGACTTTACCGTGCCCTGACCAAGAAACGTCTCTTCCTTGTACTACTTTTTGATCTGATGCTACTGATTCCTATAACACCCCACCTCCCCATTTTCCAAATATAATTCACTCTTCTTTTACTTTTTCAGAAGTCAAATATCCCTTCATTTCTTGGGCTGGCAGCCATCTTAACAGTCTTTTCTCATTTCTAGTTGTAGGACTGCTTTCTGTAAATAAATATTGAGATTCCTATAGTTTCTCAATCAAACCTGCACTTGTAAAGGCTCTGATCACATCTCTATTGCTCCCCAGATATACAAGCAGTCTGCTGATTTCTTAAACGGTCTGGTGTTTCTCAGGCTGTGCTTGTGTTTTGAGGGGAAAAAAGGGTTTTTTTTAAAAAAAAAAGTCTGAACAGATACAGTCTCTTATCTATTTAAACAGAGCCAGAGCCAATGTGAGAAATGATTCTTGTAGCACACTGCAGCTAATCCTCCCACCTCATCCAACAATTATTCATATTTTGGTAGGATGTATCAGCTGAACCTGAGGATGTTTTATGAAATACGTCATGGCACGCAGCTCTTTATGTCTTTTTAAAATTCAAAATGCAAATATTGCACATCAGAGTTTGTGGTACATGGAAAAGCAATCACACCCTCCCAGTGATAATTTAAAAAAGATAAAGAATACTTAGATCAGAATTAGAAACTAATATATATATATTTAATTGCTGCATTTGGTGCAACCTGGGGAGGAAAAAACAAAATTCATCCCATTTAAAACATAGAACTTCTTTACTTCTCTTTTCTAGAACATGGAATAATAGGATTGGAAGAGATCTTGGAGGTCTTCTAGTTCAATCTCCTGTCCATGGCAGGAATTCCTATACCATTCCAGACTTTCTTTGGGCTTGATAGATACGTGTGATGATAGAAAGAATTACAGAATAACAGAACAGAATAAAAGAATTGGAAGGGACCTTAGGGGTCATCCAGTCCAACCCCCCCATCCAGGTAGGAGACCCTATACCATTTCAGAGAATGTGCTGTCTAATTTCTTCTTAAAAACCTCCAGTGATGGAGCACCTAAAACTTATGGAGCCAAGCTGTTCCACTGGTTCATTGTTCTCACTGTAAGGAAATTCCCCCTTAGTTCTAGATTGCTTCTCTTCTTGATTAGTTTTCATCTATTGATTCTTGTCCTGCCTTCAAGTGCTTTGGAGAATAGGTTGATTGCCTTTTCTTTGTGGCAAACATTGGAACACTGCTATCATATCACTCCTAGTCCTTCTTTTCACCAGACTAGATCTACCCAATTCCTACAACTGTTCTTCATATGTTTTAGCCTCCAATCCCCTAACCATCCTTGTTGCTCTTCTCTGTACTCTTTCCAGTGTCTCAACATCTTTTTTATATTGTGGAGACCAAAACTGGATGCAGTATCCCAAGTGTGATCTTACCAAAGCATTATAACGTGGTACTAACACTCCCTGCCACCCCTCACTTCTTTGCCATCTTGTTCCATTAGTGGACAGATTTTTTTCCTTGACTTTTTTCTTGTTTTTTACATATTGAAAGAATGTTTTTACATTAATTTTGACATTTGTTCCAAGTCATTTTGAGCCTTAGCTTTCCTGGTTTCATCTTTGTAGATTTGGGCTAGATGGTGGTTTCTTCTTGGATTTCTTATTTTTCTTTTTCACTGATTCTGGACTAGGCTTTTATAATCACATTTTTCAGTTTCCCAAGCTGAGTTGTTTCCCCCTTTTAAGATTTTCATCCATGGAATGCTTCCCAAGCTGTCTCTAAGTTTGTTGAAATCAGCTAAAACCGCCATTCTGATTTTGCTTGCGTCTGCATTATAATTGAATTCCAATAGGACATGGTCACCCTCCTCCAAAGTTCCTGCTACTTCAACCCCCTCTATAATTTATTGTGCATTTGTTCAGCTATCATGATTCTTTCTGTGAATTTAAACCTTGACTCAACTGTCAGATTTAGACTCTGTTTTTTGGGCTTGGGACTTTCCTTCTGGAATCTTGGACTCAAATTTTGGCTGTGGTGAATTGGGCTTGAACCATAGACTTGTTTTGACTTTGAACTTGGGAACTTTATGAACTTGTTCTCTGTTCCCAAACTTGAGAATTGGAGTCCTTGAATTTCTGCTAGTTCCTGTGCAGGGTGAATCCTGGGGAATACTATTTGGGGTTGATGAAGCCTCAGTAAAGATTTCACCCTTTGAGGTGTGTGCGAGTATGAGCAGGACATGACAGCAAGTGAGGTTGCCCTCCAGATATAGTTTGTAATCCTCAGATGTATATAAAAAAATGACAGATGAATAAAAAGATGAAAAAAGAAATAAAATGTCAGCTGAAAAGAAAAAAAAAGTATCTTAGCTGAGAGTAAAAAATGAAATATCAGCTAGTAGTTACTATAAAAGATTATAGAAAAATAGTTGTTTCTATTAATACCGAAGATGCTCTTTCTTTTAAAAATGTTGTAGCCTTTATAGCTTGTAATCCACAGAAGAAGGTAGAGTGATAATTGCAGATAAATAGAATCTGCCGTGTTTTATTGCAGTTTAGAGCAGTTTTATAATCCTCGTAAATCAGTTTACAGTCCTCATAAATTTACACTCTTGCTTTGTGGTTAGTGTAAACAAGCCTTGCTTTGTAATAGCCAGAGAAACTATAGTGTAAGTAGAGCCTTATAATGTAAACAAAGTCTTGAATAAATGATCATTCAGTTTTCTCAGGATCATTCAATACATAAATATTCATATTCAGTTCATTCAGGATCATCTTGAGTTCATCTAAATTCAGTTCAGAGATTATAATCTTTATAATATGCAGCATGTACAGTATGGTTGGAGAAAAAAACCATTTGCAAAATTCATCACAAAATTCATTTTGCAATTATAATCCTTGAAAGGATGCACAGTTAATGGTAAAAAACCCTATGCAGTTAATATTGAAAAATTAAAAAGAGTAGTTGATATAAGACAAGAGATAATAAAGGCTGAGTTGCTGTGATTTGTCCCCTCCCTCCCTCCCTCCCTCCCTCTCTTCAGCATAAAAAGGGAAGGGCTCTTCTCTCCCCAACAAAGATTGTCATTTGTGTACTACAATCCCGATTCAGATCTCATACAAAGAAAAGCACAGTTAAGATGCTGTATAATACCCTTTGTATCTGAAAGAATGTAGTCTTTCAGATATTCATTCCAAATAACAACAGCATATGTTCACTTGCTGTTGGTGAATTATTTACTAGGACAATGTTACCAATCCTATCCAACTTTGAATCGGGAGACTTCTGATTAGGAGTTGTCTCTCCAAAGAAAAATAAAATAAAATACACCAGTATATTTGCAATCTAAATTTCAGAAATACGACATTTTGCATAGCAACATTAAAGTGCTGCTCTTCACTACGTGGGCCAGCACAGAAATGTTCCAACTCAAAAGAGTGTAAACCAGTCTTTGGCCTTGTCTTTTGACTTGAGAATGAAGCAATGAAGATTCTGATCACCATGCATGAATGGGAGAGGGTAGAGTTGGAGTAGCCCTTGATGGATGTTACTGGTAGTAGAAGATGCATATCCCACTATCCTGGTTGGGATGTGGCAGAAGCTGAAGTCATCCTTGAAATCATTCGACTATACACCAGGAAAAGATGGGTGGGGTTGCCTTCCTAGCGGGCCAGGGATGGTTGAAATATTTGGATGCACTTGTTCCTAGGCCAGCAGTCCCCAACCTTTCCAGCTCTGTGGACCGATGGTGGGGGGTAGGGGATGGTTTGTGTATTGTGTAAGCCGCCCTGAGTCCCTAGGGATTGGGCGGCATAGAAATCCATCAAAAATAAATAAATGCGTGTGCCACTTATGCAAATGCAGCTTCATGTGCTTGCCTGCTGCTTGCGTAGCTTGGTTCCCAATGGGCTGTGGCCTGGTACCAGACTGCGGACTGGAGACTGGGGACCCCTGTCCTAGGCAAACTGTTAATGAAACAATCAGGAGGGAGTTTATTTATTGTTTTGATTTTTCTCCATCATATTCAAGACTCTGAGACATGTCACTAGAAGGCAAAATCATGAAACTGCATCTCACTTACTTTGGTCATGTCATGTGGGAGAGTTCACTGGAGAAAATAATTATGTTTGGAAGAGTTAGCAGTAGATAGTGCTGGACACTGCCAAAGCTGACACTTGCCAAAGATAGAAAAACTCAAAGAAATAGTGAAAAATCAGAAGATATGGAGAGACCTAGCCAGTAGAATTGTCAAGAGTTGGACTTGACTAAATGGATTTTTTCTCCTCCTCCTCCTCCTCCTCCTCCTCCTCCTCCTCCTCCTCCTCCTCCTCCTCCTCCTCCTCCTCTTCTTCTTCTTCTTCTTCTTCTTCTTCTTCTTCTTCTTCTTCTTCTTCTTCCTCCTCCTCCTCCTCCTTCTCCTCCTCCTCCTCCTCCTCTTCTTCTTCTTCTTCTTCCTCTTCCTCTTCCTCCTCCTCCTCCATCATCATCATCATCATCATCATCATCATCATCATCATCATCATCATCATCATCATCATCATCATCATGTTGGAATAAAAGCAACCCTGACAATCCAAGGCTATTAAATTTTCAAATATTTCAGGGAAGAAAGATGCCTTTTCATGATGGAAATGAGAAAGCTGAAGGTTCTAGTTTTCCTTTTTAGTGGCCGATGGACATTGGAACTTATAAAACAGCATTCATTTCCCAGGAAGATAGATTTAGTCTTAATGTAGACTCAATTCTAAGAAATCATGAGGTTTGCATTTGGAACTCAAATAAGGTGCAAGTCACAGGTGGAGTTTTTTTTCCTGATAACAAAAGAGGATGCATGAATCGAAAACCTATCATTTTCTTTAAAATATTAGCATTATATCTAGCTTCAAAACTCTGAAAATATCAGATCTTCTTATGGGATAATGCTAAGAAGGTGGCCAAATTTAAATATCTGTTAAAGCTGCCTTTAAGTGTTTAATTCAATTTGCCTGTTGGGAAAATTTGGGAGAGCAATTTTAATGGTTTGTTTTTGTTATTATTGCTTATTATCTTTAGATTCTTTTTCTTAGCTGCCTCTTGAGTACCATTTTGGCATTCAGTGACTTCAATAAATAAAACACACTTCAGTTAGATTAGTGAAAGTCCCAGAGATAATTCCACTTTTCTTTGTTTTTTCCCTTCCCTTTTCTTTAGAATCCTAAGCTTGTAAACAACAGAGAGATGTTTCCTTACCTTTTGGAGAGGAAAGGAGTTCTGGTTTCTTTGTTTCTACTTAAAGCCTTGTGCATAACAAAGCCTTGCAGAAGGCCATTGTTCAATCTTCTTGCCTTACTTATATTATCCCCCATTATTATCTGAAAAGATCTATCACTCAGCATGTTATTAAAGATTTTAACAGGGGATGACATGTCACAGTTTATATAGTAATCCATCTTTCTAGGCTGTGTCATATGCTGCACTTAGGTCCACAAACACGGCCTTGTTTTTTAGGCCTCATTAGAATCCAGCTTCAGTATGGACTATTAGGCTTAATACCTGATCTACGCAGCCCCAGTTATGTTGGAAGCTGGCTTGCTCCACAAACAAATGTTCATCTATTATGGGACCTATTCTGTTTATGACTTATCTCTCCAGGAGAATGTAGCAGGGACTCCAAAGGGATTAGGTGATAGCTTTTTGCTCTGTCTTGTTCCAGGTTTTAAAAGCGAATTCTGTTGGGAAGCACTAGAATTAAGTCATTTGGGTCAGATGTGTGTGATGTGACCAATACGTATTACCTAATCTTTGAAAGCTGAGAGGTATTATAGCCAAAAGTAGTTTACTGTGCTTTTCAGCTCTTATGCCTCCTGAAAAGGAATTGACATTTAATGCAAGTAGCAAAAACTTATAGACTACCAAGTTCAACTGCTTCATGGAGAACACTGAGAATGTATATCTGAAAGTCAAGATCTATATAACTCAAGCAGCTTTGGACAAATCAGAAATGAAACCGCGAAGAATCCGTCTCCATCCTATTTAAGAACTATTTGTTCTTTTCACCCTCTCAAAAGAATAAAAAAAAAGTTTAGTGAGGATATCTGCTACCCTGCTAAATGAGAAAGTTCAGATAGGCATCAGTATCAGGAAAGGACAGAAGTAGAACGAGAATTCACTAACCAGGGATCACAAGGCCAATGAAAGATTTGAAATGAGAGTCCTGTGTCACTTAAGAGCAAAAGTGTCAGATGTTTTTGGTGACCTCAATAAAGTGTGTTAATTAAAAAACTTATTGGAATGGTAGCAGGAGTTTGTTAGCTATGAAAAACACCACCACTGAGATGGTTTCTGCTGATTATATTTTATTTCATTGTCAAGAGCAATCCAGAAGTTATAAACCTCCAGCCAATGCTGATGGAAATACAAAGGCTAATTCTTCCCTTTGCCAGGGTATTGCAATCCAGTTTAAGCCAACAAATGTAAGTGAAAAAATGTTGGCAACAGTTTCATTTATTACTTGTAATAGAGCAGTGTTTCCCAACCTTGGCAACTTGAAGATGTCTGGACTTCAACTCCCAGAATTCCCCAGCCAGCGAATGCTGGCTGGGGAATTCTGGGAGTTGAAGTCCAGACATCTTCAAGTTGCCAAGGTTGGGAAACACTAATAGAGCACATTTAGCATTGCTGTTTTCTTTTAGAAGTTGTGTCACCAAATAACAATAAAATACGTAGTTTATTATTTTTGATCATAGAAAGAAGAAAAAATAGCACCGTAGCGTATTTATTAATTAAATTTATTTATTAAATTTATTTGCTGCCTTCTCATTTAGAAGCAGCTCAGGGTGGCTCAAAATATTAAAAGCAATGAAACCTTAAAAGATAAATATTTCTAAAAGCAATAAAAATAGAATTCCACTCTAAAGTAAAGTTACAGTTAAAGGATGGGGAGGGAAGGAGCAGGATGCATGAGGGGTGTGTGTGTTGAGGTGGGATCTTCTCTTAATTCATCAACTACCTCCACTGTGATGCTCTCCTGTTGGGACCCCAAGACAGCTGTCAGAATCAGGTCTTCAAACCCTTATGCAAGCTTAGAAGGGTGGGAGACGATCTCACCTCAGGGGGTTAAATGTCCCAAAGGGCAGGAGCCATGGCAGAGAAGGCTCTTTTTCTGAACCCACCAGCCAAAATTCCCTGACTTATGGAACCTGCCCCCTCTGCTAGCATGGGTGGGGTGGGCCAGTGCCATTTTAGTAAGCTGGTTCCTCAAGTGACCTGGACCCATGCTTTAAAGGTAATAAACAACACCTTGAATTGTATTTAGAAGCAAATTGGCAGGCAGTGGAGCTCATGGTGCACTGGTGTAACATGGGACATTCTAGGGGTCCCAAGAACTGTCCATGCTGCCACACTCTGCACCAGTTTTGGCTCCCAAATTCTCTTCAAGGGTAGCCCCATGTACAATGCATTGCAGTAGTCCAAATGTCAGATGACCTGGGATTGAATGATTGAGAGCAGGAACTCTTGATCCAGGAAAGGCTGCCACTGGCACAGAACACACAAAGACTCTCCTAGCTGCCACTGCCATCTGTTCTTCATGAGTGCAGGAGAATCCCCAAGTCACAGACCCGGTCTGTTTGGGGTAGTGTAACCCCATTTGCTGCTCGCCCCACCCGCCCGCTCGCCTTGCCAACCCTGCCCTGCCCCACCCTGCCCTATATATCTTACCTTCACCACGTGGCCGAGCTAATCTCCGCGCTTTGCCTCCGCACCTCACCCGCTCTGCTCACCAAAGGTAAGGATGCCGCCCACTCACCCTTCACCTCCGGGCCCAGGGACATGCCATTTGCCCGCTCTGGCCTTGCCCCGGAGCCTCCGCCCGCTCACCATTTGCTTCGGCCAGGTCAGGGACCGCACCATTCCCCCGCTCTGGACTTGCCCTGGGCCTCCACCCACATGCTGCCACCCTCTTCTAGCCTCAAACTACGGCCCCCTAGGCCAAAGCAATTTATTCGGCCTGCAGCTGCTGCGCTAAGCTGAAGGGCCGTGGGGGGGGCAGCATGGGTGCAGGAGGGCTGAAGCAGTTTGGGAATGGACCGGATGGTTCTTCTTACCTGTAAGAAGTCCCATCCGGAAACCATCTTCCATCCCTTGCCGAGCCTCGGTCGCTTCCGGATATGCTCCATGTGCTCTTCGGGTCAGTAGTTGCTTCTCTCCACTGCTGCTCTTGCTGGGAGAACATCTTGTGCAATTTAGCAGCTGTGAGCCGCCGCTTTCCTCGAAGTCCCATCCGGAAAGCGCTGCAGCACAGAGAAGCAGCAGCCATATTGAATGCTGTTTCTCTCAGCTGCAGCACTCACAGCTGCTAAATTGCACAAGATGCTCTCCCAGCAGTGCGGAGAGAAGCAGGCGCTGCCCCGGAAAGCCCCAAAAGGCTGCTCAGTCGAGCCTCGCCACATGGTGGAAGCCGCACATGTACTGAAGCCATGTGCACACATGCACAGAAGCCGTATACATGTGCAGAAGCTGTCCGAACCGGCTCCAAACTGGTCCGAACCTGCTGAATCCCACTTCTGCCTTTAAGGCAAGTGGCCGGGAGGTAGTGCTGGATGTGATGAGTGATGTCGAGTTGGCCACGCCCACCCACCCAGTCATTAGGACAGAGAACTGGTTGTTAAATTATTTGAATCCCACCACTGGGTCAAATTTTCCAAAGCACTAAAAGGCAAGGCAAGAAACAATGGATGGAATCTAATCAAGGAGAGAAGCAATCTAGAACTAAGGAGAAATTTCCTAACAGTGAGAACTATTAAACAGTGGAATGCCTTGCCTTCAGAAATTGTGGGTACCCCATCACTGGAGATTTTTAAGATAAAAGCGGACAGCCACTTGTCTAAAATTGTATAGGGTCTCCTGCTTGAGCAGGTGGTTGTATTAGATGATGTCCAGCATCCCTTCCAACTCTGTTGTTGTTGTTATTGTTGTTGTTGTTGTTACACAACACAAGCACCTTAACTTTCTCTCTAGCTGTTTCAGACAAAATGATTGCTGATATAGTTAGGGGTGGAATCTGCTCAGCTCCAAATGGCTGTCTTAGGCTGGTTCAAGTCACCTTCCTTGGTAATTTTGGTTTTGGCTATAGGACAGTGATGGCGAACCTTTTTTCCCTCGGGTGCCGAAAACGCATGCGTGTGCGCTGTCACGCACGTGTGAGTGCCCACACCCATAATTCAATGCCTGGGGAGGGTGAAAACAGCCTCTCCCGCCCCCGCAGAGGCCCTCTGGAGGCCAGAAATGGCCCATTTCCCGACTTCCGGTGGGCCTGGTAGGCCTGTTTTTCGCCCTCCCCAGGCTCCAGAGGCTTCCCTGGAGCCTGGGGAGGGCGAAAACACCCCCTCGGAGGCCCTCTGGAAACCTAAAATGCCCTCACAGAGCCTCCACACGAGCCAAAAATCAACTGGCCGGCACACACATGCATGCTGGAGTTGAACTAGGGCAACGGCTCGCGTGCCGGCAGATATGGCTCCGCGTGCCACCTGTGGCACGCGTGCCATAGGTTCGCCATCACTGCTATAGGAGATACTTGAAATATATGCTTTCCAAACTGCTCTTGAAAATACTTGGGGGGAAAAAGAGAGATTGGTTTTGCCAACTCTGCATTGCTGTTTCTATCATTTCTGGGTGAATTTCAGGGTTTCTGCTGCTTCTATCAGCATGTGGGACCATACTTTTTACTGCTTTTAATATTTCCATAAAGCACAATTTTGCTTACCCCATTCTGCGGCTTTTGGTTGCTGTTGGCACCTGGACAACATTGGATTTGGTGCCAAAGCTGTTATTTCCTTATATAACTAGTCAAGGGTAAAACTGTGTTATTGACCGTTCTTTTCTGCTTCACTACAAGTTGTCCTCCATGCTTAAAAAAATAATTTTATTAAGCTTATCAAAATATGGAACACAAATGAAAATGAAAATATTGGGGAAATGAAAAGGGGAAAGAAAGAAGTGTAGGGTAAATGGAAAAAAAAGGAAAGCATTGACTTACAGCTATTTTTATTGCAGTAGAATAAAGTAATGTAATAATATCACAGCCTCAACCTTTTACTTTTAGATACTTAATATGTAATAGCCATTTCTATAATAACAATTTTATCTAATCAGCAAATCCCAAAGAGAAAGTTTCATTTTTTTCCACCTCAAGCACAAAATCCAGAAGTGGTTTCCAAGTAGAAACAAAGTTGGATGCATTCTTTTATTTGATTAGAAGTTAATTTAGACACCTCTGCTAGTTCCATCAGTTTTTCCAACCATTCATCCATTATAGGAATCAAAATATCTTTCCATTTTTATACATAAATCATTCTTTCTGCTGTCAACATATATAACAGGAAGGTTTCAGATATTTTGGTTAAGTTTTTTTTATCTATTTAGCCTAAAAGAAAAGTTTAATTTTTATATTCGCTTTAAGAATCTTCTGTTCTAAAATAAGAATCTTACAACAGTATTTCTTTGCTTTCCTCCATAACTGAAATATGTCAGTTAATCGATATTTGTTTAGTGCTTTTTTAAAGAAGAATTCTGGATCCATGTTAAGATTCAGCAAAACTATCAGATCACAGGCACAAAGCATTTCCATATCCATAACCCGTTTCTCAGGTAATCAGATGGAGGTAGATGACTAAATATGCTATTCAAAATTTCTCTATACTCACCCAACCTTGCCTTCTTTTCATGTGAGGGTCAATAACCGGGGAACTTCACTTTCAGAGAATGTATGAAGATCCCTCCAACGAGAGTATAAGGCAGTGATGGCTTATACTTTTTTTGCTCAGCTGCCAAAAGGGCGCGCACTCTGTCTCACTCTCTTTCCCTCCCTCCCTCCCTCCCTCCCTCCCTCCCTCCCTCCCTCCCTCCCTCTCTCTCTCTCTCTCTCTCTCTCTCTCTCTCCATATTTACTGAGCGTTTTTATTTGTTCTGGTCTCTGGTCTAGAGACTGTAATAAATTGGTTGAAATTGATTGATTGAATCTGCGTGGTTTATCCAGCAGCAGATTTATTTAACCTGGGAAGGGACATGAATCCAAAGAAATCTTTAGTTGCTTCCCTGAACTTTCTTACTTTAAAATAATATGGATAGCATAAGTTTTAAAGATTAGTGCAGCAGCGGGTTGCTCTCTTACTGGTGCCGGTGCACTGTGCGCACATCTCCATGTTTCGGGCGCGGGCGCGCTCACTACGCATGCGCAGAAGCAAAATCTCACCGAAATCTCTCGTGCGCGTCTCCTCGTGAGATTTCGGCGCAATTTTGCTTCCATGCATGCGCAGAAGCAAAATCGACCTGAAATCACCGAAAAAAATGGCAACGTGCGCAGTGGACTGGCAGAGAGGGTTCCGGAGTGGTCACGCACAAATTGCTCAATCGGCCGCTCCCTACCGGAGCTGTGCACCAGGCAGCTCCAGCAGGAACCCACCTCTGAATTAGTGGCTGTTTCCTTAGAGACAATGTATATCAAGGAAATGAGGGTGAGGAGTCCTTGGTGCTCTTTGAGCTTGGTTGTTTACTTGAAGATGTTTCATTATCTGACTAAGTAACATCATCAGGTAATAGGTGATGTACTGATGATGTTACCAATCTGAGTAATGAAACATCTTCAAGCAAACAATCAAGCTCAGAGAGCACCAAGGACTCCACATTTCAATCCAGAGCTATATATATTCCCTTCTATGGAAAAGGTTATATCTTGGTACCCACACCTGAACTTTACAAGACAAGAGTTCAACAAAAGTACTTTTTGTTAATTGGCTTGAAGAGATTTCTCTCTGGAATAAATAGAGACTTGTGTAAGGTGACCAGACGTCCCGATTTTGGCGGGACAGACCCGCTTTTTAATGCTTTGTCCCGCGTCCTGCCCGTCCTCTAAAAAGTCCCGATTTTTTAAAAGAATGCACGACTAGGGCATTCTTTCCAAAAATCGACCTGCAGGCACTCGAGGACGGCCAGGTTGGGCCCAGCCGCAGGGGCAGCAGCAGCAGCAGCAGCAGGCCCTCTCAAAATCGGGACGTCTGGTCACCTTAAAACACCCACCCATGCCTTTCTCTCTGCAAGGCGGGCGCGGAGTGATGACGTCGCTGCTGTCGGCGCCCCACGCTGATTGGCTGTTGAAGGGTGAGCGGCGGCGGCGACAGCAGCAAGCCGGGAGCGCTCGCCCGGAATTGGAATCAGCGAGCAGCTGGGCATCGGGGCTCTTCCCCCGCCTTCTCCATCCTCCAGGGTCGCCACTGCGGGGGTTCCGTCTCTCCGGTGGTGCCTGCATTGGAAGGGAAGGGGGGGAAAGGCAGCCTGAGGGGCTTGGCACAGCTGGGAGTTGCGAGGCGGTGTAGCAACCGGGCTGTTCCTCCGGGTGTGCTAAAGTGCTCGAGTTTTTTCTCTCTCACACACACATGCACAACCTTCCAACGACCGGGTCGGACTGGATTTCCCAGCACAACTTCCCGGTCGTTGGAAGGTTGTGCATGTGTGTGTGAGAGAGAAAAAACTCAAGCACTTTAGCACACCCGGAGGAACAGCCCGGTTGCTACGCCGCCTCGCAACTCCCAGCCGTGCCAAGCCCCGCAGGTTGCCTTTCCCCCCCTTCCCTTCCAACGCAGGCACCACCGGAGAGGCGGAACCCCCGCAGTGGCGACCCTGGAGGATGGAGAAGGCGGGGGAAGAGCCCCGATGCCCAGCTGCTCGCTGATTCCAATTCCGGGCGAGCGCTCCCGGCTTGCTGCTGTCGCCGCCGCCGCGCGTGAACGCGGTCCGCGGCGGGAAGCGAGTTCAAGTGACCCTCCGCCGCTGCCGGCCTGCAACCTGGTGCCCCGTCCTGCCTGCCCCGCCCCGTGCCCCGTAGCTCTTGATTTTGCCGGAGGTGCCGACCCCCAGCGTGTCCCCCAGCACGTAGTGAGCGATCTTCACCCGGACCATGAGACTCCGCATCTAACCAGCCAGCCAGCCAGCCCAAGCCACTGCCGGCTCCCGAAGGGGAGGCGGGAGGCGAGGAAAGGCCTCCCGCCTCCCCCCCATGCCGACATTTGCGTTGTTTTGCCCTCTGCGCATGCGCAGCGTTCTGCACATGCGCAGAGGGCAAAATTCAAATGGCGCCGAGGCGGGCCCGCCCCCCCCCGTCCCGCTTAAAAAAAAAATCTGGTCACTTTAGACTTGTGGGAACCGAGTGAATCATATCACTTTGCAGTTCCCATTTTCAACGGAAAGAAAGATTTTGAATAATTTACACTTTTGGCCAGAAAGAATAGAGTTTACATTATAGATCTACCCATTATTGGCTATTCATATTTCCCTTTTCCTAGAAGGAATGTTCCTAAAGCCTTCCCAGTTCTGAATAAAATGTTCCTTTTTTAATGCATTCAAGGTGATCAGCACTGATGTGATTTGTAACAAAATCAGTCTTTCAACAAGATACCTATGGATTTACTCCATCTCCTCACAATTGGTGTTTTATCTCTACAAGCAACATAAGCATTAAACCAGAGCAAAATAAATTTTATATATTTCAAGGAGGAAATAAGAAAGATTTCTGAGAATGACCTTGGGGTAACCTGTGCCTTTTTTCAGAACCAGTCTTTCTTCTGTACAAGCTCAAAATGGTACAATATTAGGATTCTCGAGTGAGTATGTCTCAGGACATGTGGAAGGAGAAAGTGTTTTTGGTGATTACACATATCAATGCTTCTCTCTGATTCACTGCAGGCTGGTACGATAATTATCTGCACTAAAGTTCTCCCCTAGAGTTTTAATCCAGTTGGCTGTAATCCAATTAGTCATCAAACAGCACTATAAAATATTTTAAAGTTTGATAATACAGTTAAAATTTCATAACTGTAGTACCATCCACAAAGACAATATCCATAAAGATAATATCACTGTGAGGATGGGTTACAAATTTGGGTCACACTCTCTTTCCAGTCTTGGAATAATTTTTTGTCCTCATTGTTAATGTTGTAACTCTTCACATGGTAATAAGTACTGATGTTTGGGTATATCATTAAAGACAGCATCCACATCATTAAAGCATATTGATTTTTGTAACACCATGTTAACAAAAAAAAATTGCAAGAGGGTGACAAGCCTATATCACTGTTCTATCATAAAAAGGTTGATGGCCGACCCTTTTCTTTTGGGTTGTCCTCAGGCTTTCTCTAATTTCACAGCCCTTGACTGTTAATAATTGGGACAGAGAATGCCATTTGAATGAAGTGACTTCATTTCATATTTCTCAACTTCTACACAAAACAGAGCATTGTTATCCTTTGTATTCTGCACTGAATTTTGTGATGAACTGGGTATCTCAAATATGGCCTTTTAAATAAGCACTTAGGGAAAGTTATATATGAAAATACATGCAGTCTTGGTAGAGCGTGCCTTTCCCTACCAATATCGAGGAAATGGTCTGGACTGGGAGAGTCTGATAAATCCTCTTCTGACATCCTCTGCATTGAGGAGAGATAGATTTAGGAGATGAGAAAGACTGCCAGTGAGGTTCTACAGACCAGTGGGTCAGAAAGATATGAACACGAAAGTCCCTTATCCCTTATATAGATCAATTATTATTCTCAGTCTAAAGATTATGTGGGCACAACAGCCACATAATCCCGAGTCTCAGAATAATCCACCTCAAACTTTGATTGGTGAAATGAAACTGCTCATTCCAATACATTCATGCAGAAACATGGAAGAAATTTTAACAGATTAACAGAGTTGGAAGGGACCTTGCAGGTCATCTAGTCCAACCCCCTGCCCAAGCAGGAGACCCTTACATCTGCCTCTACCTAAGATCGAACTCACAACCTCCTGATTGTGAGGTAGAGCACTACCTCTAGGCCACAGCAGCTGTCTTAAATGCCAGTACTGAAAGTTGAGAGAATGAAGTGAGAAGTTGGTTTTCTATCTTATTCTTCCCTCATTTATCACTAAGGTTAGTATAGACTGTCTACAAGCACAAACAGGGACTATTCATAATTGATTTTTGAGGTCTTGCTGGAAGAAGGATGTGTAAATAGTCATGCAGCATATGTAATGCAAGCTATGCAGTGAGTTAAAACAAAAATTGACCAGGGATTTGATTCACTGCAGAATACATTTCTACTTTTAAAATAAAGTAACATAGTTCATATATTTTTCTGATTGTATCTGCTCAAATGTGTAATAATAAGTAAATAAACAATTCTACATACATACATAATTGACATTTTCATATTAATACAATCACAATCACTATAATCTGTACAACAAATATAGGTAGAGAATATAAATATAGGGTCAGAAGGAACTTAACGCTGGAATCTGCTTTAGGTAGGCCTACATCAATTTTGGACAGTTTTACCCCAGAAGTCTGTTCTGTCTCATTTTAATGGGGTTCTAATCCCAGTTGATACCTATATTACCAATAAGGGTCCTTGTACAAAGGCTCCCTAATGCTTCATCTGCCTCTCTCAAAATGTAAGAGTGAGATGAATATTGTTGAGAAATCAGGAAAAATGAGCTACTGGAACAAACCGTACATGGACAAGACAAGAGAACCTTGAATTTGTAGAATGCTACTACAACACTACTAATGAAAGTGGATATATGAGGCATATGAGGGAACTATGAATGGACAGAAGACCTGCAGCCACATCAACTGAGAAATAGCTAGTTAACCAATGCTTCAAAATAGTGAAGAGGAAGTTGCTATTATAACTGGAGATAGACCAACTACATATTAAATCCCGTACTCGAGAAAATCACAAGAACAACTGGATGTGCAGTCAACACCCAAAATTGGAATGTCACTACAGCACCATTATAAAGCAAAGCTGCTGATATGAGGCATAAGATCATGGATAAACTAGCTACAATCAGCCCTTAAGACAGATCACCAAGACTCAGCAGAGATGTACCCTCAGATAGTATGTTAGAAGATGGCAATAGAACCCTCACAACAATCCCTACTACCATGATATGTTACACCAATAAACCAGGGGTGGGTTCCACTTACCTTCGCCACCAGTTCGCATCGCGACATTTCGTGCGCATGTGGACTCTCTCCGCTCACTCGCATGCGCCCGTCCCCTCATGCGAGTTGGCTTCCGCGCATGCTCAGAAGCAGGAATGAGCCCGAAACACAGCTGAGGAGCTAATCAGCTGTGCTTCGAACGAAGAAATAAAGGTCAGAATTCACCCGCGGGCGGGCAGGAGGGCCCTTTTTCAAGCCGTGGAAGGGGAAAAAATTCACACAAAATCCAAAAAAAGATGGCGCCGCGCATGGACCAGCATTGACAGTGATGTCACCTGTGGGTCACTACCAGTTTGGGCGATCCGGTCCAAACTGGGAGGAATCCACCCATGCAATGAACTGAACTACAGTTGCTGTAATCCTGGAGCTGCTTGGCTACACAATCAAGAAAAACAGCAGTACATACCCCCCTCCCCCGGAAAATATGGTTAGAGGCTAAGATCAAGGCAGCTCAGAAAGTGATTAGTCAGCTGGTGAAATTACAGAAAGGTGTGAAGATTAGGGATACGACTTGGCTACTGAAAAGAAACAAGAGCCTAAATCCATCTCAAGCCCTCAAGATTGCTAAAAAAAATGAGTTCACAGCACTGCTACCAGACTAAGGAGATATACTAGAGAAGCAGAGGCCAAGAAACTAAGTGCCCTATTCTCACCATCCAAAATATACTCCCAACTGCAGTGCGATAACATAGTAAGAGCAGAGCCACCAACACTAGAAACTGGAAGGACATATGGGAGAAAGAGAAGACACATAACACCAGTGCAAAGTGACTGTCAGACCTAAGAGCAGACCAATCTCCCAAAACAAGAACCAGTCATCACAGTAGCAGACATCCAACAGTGGGTTAAAAACATAAAATGCTAGACAGCACCTGACCCAGACATGATCCAGACCTACTGACTAAATAAACTAGTGCATAAACACCTAGCAGCACAGAAGGACAAGCTGCTAGAAGCAGGTTCCCACCCAGACTGGCTAACACAAGGAAGGAAACTGCTAATCATGAAAGACTCCCACAAGGAAACATCACCAGTCAATTACAGGCCAATAATTTGTCTCCGCACAACATAGAAAGTCCTATCAAGCATTATAGCTACCAAGCTCCAGGATCATATGGGCCAGTACATGAACGCTGTTCAGAAGGGCATTGGGAACAGCACCAGAGGCTCAACTAGGTTCCAAATAGCATCCAAAATTAAATCAGAGTCCAAGGCAAAGTATTCCTCAAAATTCCAATTGATTAATAGAGCCATGTTGGCACATCTGGACGAAACCTGAATCTGAAGTCTTCTGGGCTTCACCACCCAGCTGAAAGTTCAAATACTTGCCCCCACACCCACAAATCCATCACGTTGCCCAAACTTCTATTGCCATGCTGGCAGAGTCCACCCATCTCCTTCCGTGCAGGTGCAGAGACAAAGGATGACCTTGGCTTTCTAGAAAGAATTTGTTATGGCTACATATTAACAACCTCATACAATCCCCCCTCCCATTTTCCCACAGGAGAAAATGCATAGTGAAATAGTATAAAGTGTGGCAGGCCTAAGCTCCCCAATAAAATGCTTTATAGCCTTGCCCAATTCTACTGGTGGTATATTCAGAGTCAGAGGGGACTACTAAGGATATATAGTTAATGGCCCCGAGTCCCGGATAATCTTGCAGCTTTAATCTCAATCCTATAACTGGACTATGGAGAGACTACAGCAACTCTCTTAACATGGCTATCCAAGGGGTGCTGGGGCCAAATGAGGACACATATTTCTGATTCAGGCAGTAGACCAATTCAGATTTGTGTTTCACTCTGGGCAAATTTGCCCATTTCCAAAACTCTAAGTTCATTGCCTGAACCAAATTCGGTGATCTAAAGACAATTTTAGTAGCAAGCATCCATGAAAAAAGCTTGTAAGACATATTGTATTTGTATTTCCTATGGATTGGTTTCAGGTTTTGTTGAGAAAAGGACATGATGTAAATAGAATAATCTAGGGGGTGGTAGAGTGTACATGCTGAACTAAATGACCCTAGATATTTTGTTTAGAGTACAAGGACTTGCTTCTATTGACAAGCACCCTTTGTTCCTTTTCTAAGAATTAATGCCTTTGAATCTTAACTTCCATGTTACCCAAACTATGCAACATTCATACCACACCTGCTGCTAAAGAAGCAATGTGAGTTTCTTCAAATTTATTTTCATGGAAAATACAACATTCTTTGACATAGCGGCCCCTAACTGTCATGTTATTCCATTATATATGTATGTATGTATGTGTGTGTGTGTGTGTGTGTGTGTGTGTGTGTGTGTGTGTGTGTGTGTGTAACATTTTTTGCTGATATTATTCAACAGTAGAGACTGCTTAGAATCTGCTTAGTTCTGTAGGTTCAATGCACCATATTGTCTGTATTCAGTTACAGTATTCTGAATTACTTTCCAGGGTCCCTGTTTTATTTTCCTTTAACCTGACACTAGCGTGAACTGTCAAAAATTAGTTGTCTTTTGAGGTTCAGCAGGCTCCCTCAGGATTTTTCCTTGAAGAAGTGAGAGCTGAGTTTGAAGATGATCTTTTGTGTGCTGACTTCATTTTTTGCTTGTTAGTGCAGAATGCCAAGATTTTGAAGGCAGAGAGGTAGTTCTGTTACATCAGTATATTTTGCAGCTGTGTTTTTTTTAGTTCAAAGACTAGTGCAGTTTTGATAGCTATTTTAAAAAATAGGAAAAGAGAGTAGGAAAAACGCTCTGTTTTAACATGTAGCATGCAAGATGATTGTTGCCTCAGTAATGTTATTAAAAACACAGGCATCATTTTAACAGGATTCACCTATCATCTGAAAGTTGTTCTTCAAACCTAGTATATCTTGGCAAGCCTCAGACAATCATGTGCTCTCTCATGGTGTCTTGAACAAGGCCAACAAGACATTTAGAAAAGCAAACAACATCAAAAGGTTTCTTCCTTGGTTGTAGTTAGGTGTGTGTGTGTGTGTGTGTGTGTGTGTGTGTGTGTGTGTGTGTGTGTGTGTGTGTGTGTATTTCACGACAAACCATTTTTTCTATATATAACATTTTTACTGATAAAGAAATAAAGGGAGACTACTATAGATCTATTTCAAGCTATTTAGCTCTAATCAGCTACCCATACCCTTCTGGGATTCAAACTTGGGCTGCTTGCCTTGTCAGGCAGTTGCTTTAACCTCTAAGCCACAAGTTCTCCTCCCAGTATCAGCTGAACCAGGGGAGGGATTATATGTTTTTTCTGTCGAATCACCTGGTATACCCAAATATGGGAGGGAGCATACTGCTTCCTTTTGCAGAGATAAAGCAACTGCCTGACAAGGCAAGCAGCCCAAGTTCGAATCCCAGAAGGCTATGGCTAGCTGATGAGAACTAAATAGCTTGAAATAGATCTATACTAGTCTCCCTTTATTTCTTTATCAGTAAAAATGTTAAATATAGAAAAAATAGTTTGTCGTGAAAGCCACTGCCTGCATGGCCCCTGAATTGGGGCCGAAAGGCGAAAGGAAGCAGTATGCTCCCTCCCAGGTGATACCAGGTGATTTGACAGAAAAAACATATAATCCCTCCCCTGGTTCAGCTGATACAGGGAGGAGAACTTGGGGTGGGGGAACCTTCAAGAAGCAGAAATAGTTATGTTAGAATTAATTAAAATATATTTTAAGATTTTTGAGATTTGTTTTTCAAAACTTGAAGACAATTATAAGTAGATTGCAAACCACACTGATGATTGCTTAGTCATTCTACCTTAATTTATTAAAAACAGTTTGGTTATCCTTAGCTGACATTATAATATTTTTAGATTACTTCATGAAAGTTAAACATGGAAGTTTAGGTGATGGTGATAATGGTAATGATCAAGTGCCCCTCCCAGGTGCTGCGCTAGTGTACACGTAGTCCTCAACATATGACCACAATTGAGCCGCAAATTTCCTTTGATGAGCAAGAAGGTTATTAACTTTGTCTCATTTTATGACCTTTCTTGCTACAGTTATTAAGTGAATCACTGCAGCTGTTAAGTTAGTAACAGGGTTGTTAAGTGACTCTGGGTTCCCCACTGACTTTGCTTGTCAGAAGGTGGCAAAAGATGATCACATTACCCCAGGACACTGCAACCGTCATAAATACATGCCAGTTACCAACTGTCCGAATATTGATCATGGGTCATGGGACCACAGGGATGCTGCAATGGTTGTAAGTGTGAAAAATGGCTGCAAGTCACTTTTTTCAGCACCATCGTAACTTTGAACAGCCACTAAATGACTGGTTGTAAGTTGAGAGCTATCTGTATTGAAAATTGGTGCCATAGATGTGTATATGAACACATTTCCTTCTCTGTTCCACTGTGGCATGAAGTATATAACATAGCTTATACCTAGGGCACCTCCAAGATCTTCCTCACTCTAAAGAAAAGGATACAGCACAACTATATTAAACTGTTGTCCTGCTTCGCTGATCTCACCATACAGTAACTGAATCTGCAGATTCCTCAGCAGAAGAGAAGGAAAGGGCTCCTTTTACTGCAACTTTCTGTAGGGTTGCATTTGGTACTCAGAAACATTTAAGACTGGAAAAACTTAAGATCTGATTTCAAATTCGTTGGAGGAGGAATTGGGCTAATGCAGATCAGCATGTTCTCTTTCAAACTGCATACACAGCTACATGTGGTAAAAAAAATTAAAATTATCAAATGATATACAATTTTACTTAAAATTCACAAGATAATTTCACTAATTACGGTAGGAGTCTGTACAGTATGATGCAGTGGTGAAGATACTGGACTATAGATGGGGAGACCCAGGCTTCAATTTTTCCTTAGCTATAGAAGCCAGCAGGAACAGTTACCATCTCTCATAGGCCTAACCAGTGGCAGGCAACAACAACAACAACAACAACAACAACAACAACAACAACAACAACATCAACAACAACAACAACAACAACAACAACAACAAAACCTGATAAACAAACCACGTGTTGATTGCTTGCTGTAAGAACTAGGTGACTACAGTTCGAAAATAAGTGGATTCTACATTTGTGCGGACAAATGTTAAAAACAGCAACAATGACAATTGTAGGAGCCTTGACTCAGAATTCATTTTCTTTTGAAAAACCCTGCCATACCAACTTATAAGACATATTTGAATTTTTACAAATGATATACTTGTAGATCTATTTTTGGAGGCTTCCCTATATCTGCATTTATATTATGGACTATTTATTAGACAAATATTCTTTTAGGAATTAGGCTTTGATCATTTATGCCATAGCCAAATATTCATTACCAATTATTTATTTATTATTTATTAGTGAGACTTATATACTGCCTCATAATGCAAGCACTCTCTAAGCGGTTTACACCTTTAAGCAATGTATATTTTACATTGCCCTCAACAATCTGGGTCCTCATTTTACTTACCTCGGAAGGATGGAAGGCTGAGTCAACCCTGAGCCAGTGAGATTTGAACAGCTGAACTGCTGATCACAGTCAGCTAAAGTAGCCTGCAGTACTGCACTCTAACTGCTGCGCCACCTCGGCTCAGTCTGTTATGGTAGATAAACAGTATATTTTTTGCCTTTAAAGGCTTTTAAAAATATTGATTTTGTGTGTCTATGTGATAGGTTGGGTTCCAGAAATTTAAATATCATCTGATGCTCTACTTTCTTCCATTTGGTTGATAGTGGCAGTAATAGCAAGCTCTAAAGTCAAATCATTATGTAAAACCCAATCAACCGAGACAAGTGAAATGATCCTATTTCCCCATTATTCATATTTTAAAAGAAGAACAATCAAGTGATGTTGTTGCTGCCTTCAACTTGTTGGATATTTAGAAACTGGATAGCAATGAATCGGAAATGTTTAATTACTTTCGTTGTCACTCAACAAAATGGATTTTTATCAAGGGAAATTAAGGCCTCAAAAAGTGATACAGGAGCAGAAGACTTGGTGAAATCACATGGTCCATATAACAGAGGAATGAGCAGTGGACTAATCCAGACTCAGTAATGAGGAAGAAGGAAGGAAGTCATTAGTGAGCTGTTAATAATGGCTTGTGTATGCAGCCTTTAGGCAAATTGCCTGCTTTGATTGACATTGCACAAGTGAAACAATCCCACCTCAATCTTCTTACCTAATTGTAACAGAAAGACTATCATCCCACCCACCCCTAAATCAAATCCTAGATACATCCTAGAATTAATTCTGCCATTCAGGTTTGCACAAAAGCAGTCCAATTTTAAATTCATTTTAGAAGGCATTAGCTTTGGTGAAGTAATTTATGTAACTCTTTCAGACTTAGTCCCTAAATCCATGAAACTAAATCCTATCATCAAATCCTGATAAAGAAGTCTTTGGCAATTATAAAGAAGAGGGAAGGAAGCAAATTAATCTAGACTGGCATCCTCTCTTGACTACTCATACTGAAATACTCAAGTCCACAAAGATTTTCTCCAAAGCTATAGTGGCATCAACATGTTGAACATCAAAATAGTAAACTCCAGATCAGGGGTCTTCAAACTTCACAACTTTAAGACTTGTGAACTTCAATGCCCATAATTCCTCAGCCAGACAAATATTCTTCCCTAAAATTATGGTAAAGTAAAATTTCCCTGGAATCTACAGTAACTTACCATAACTCTTGGCAATTTCTTAGATTTGTCGGCCATTTTCTTTGCAACAGTATAGAAGTGGGCTGCCATTACCAGCTTTCAGATTGCTTTCGTGTCTTCTAAGTCTAACTTGTAGCCTAGGATTCTCAAGCTATCTTTAGCTATCCATCTCTCACTATCCATTCTCAAGCTATCCATCTTTAGCTCTGAGACTGCTTAGCTTTTTCAAGGTCAACAATGGTCAGGGAGGTTATGCTACCTGCTCTGTTATTTGAAATATAGGCAGCAATTTAATGTCTGAATGAAAACAAAATGGTATAAAACCGAAGTTCCAGTGGAAGATAAATTGTTGTTCTGAGTAGTTTCACATTGCTTTCCAAAGAGAGGCCATGAACAGGAAGAACTGCAATAAAGATATGAATTTTATCCAGCTTGACTAAGTGATATGTCCTCTCTCTCCTTTTTTAAAATTTGTTCTGACCTTTTTTTTGACCAATCTGGAGCCCCAGCAGGGCTGGCTCAAGATGGTGTGAAACAGCAAACACGTTTTCTCCTCTATGTCCTCCACCCACACTCTTCATAAGACTCAAGATCATCTATATGACTTTGACTCTTGAGGGGTTAACAAAAATAATAATGATGCACATGTACCTCTGCTTCTCTCAGGCAATAAAATTACAACTACAAGGTAAGGAACCAAACATTTTTGCCTGTTGATGAAACCCCGTCATCAGCTGCCTCTAAGGTTGCTGGCTTGCTATGCTTAATAGTAAGTCAGTCCTTATCAGCTGGTAGCATATTCTGAGAATACTTTTCAATACATGTAGCCCACAATTATAACATTGTGAAAGGAGATGAGAAATAATGCACTCATCCTATCTGAAGCTATTATGGGCGCCAGTGCTTTTCATCTACTGGAGGGCAAACTTCATCTAATGCAGCCCCGTCTTTTCTTCCTGGTGGCAGGGTCTGTACAATTATGTACTGATTTCCCCCAGTACATAATAGAACACAACTAGAATTCTAACTGGGGCAAATATCAGGTTTCAACCCCTGCACTCCATCTCCCTTTCTACAAATAGAAAACAGGTGTTTTCTAGCTGTTACTCCTCCTGTTTATCTGAAAAGATAGGTTAGGTATTTATCTGGCAGGAAATCTCATTGCATTCATTCAGAATTATTTTTAAGTCAACATGCATAGGAGGCACCCTTAATTATCCTTCACTTAGGAGCAGTTTTACTATGTCCACTCTAGTCTTCTTCAGGTGTTATAAAAAGCCACTACTAGTTACTTGGTGGTTAAAGAGAAACAGTAAGAAGTGAGCTAGTCCACTGACTCATTTCATTGTCCCTATGTAGTGAATATCTGTTGTGGGGAACGTTAATCATGTTGAGAACCTCTGCTGACAATCAGGCACTGGCTGCTCTCCAAACATGAAAAATGAGGCTTGCTCTTGATAAATATTCCGGGACACTAACTGAAAACAAAGTACAATCTGTTAATACTCCAGTAGTCCTCCTTCCGTAGGTGCCCATTCTACCACTTTCTCTTTCCATCTCTTCTCTCTGGCTTCATATTTCCCATGTAATAAGGTGGCCACCCTAATATCTTTTTATTCTCCAGCATCATACAACACTGTCCAGGCACACATGCTTAGACAATGGGAGCAGGTTATTCAGCTCTATTTCTCATAATGGGGCTAGACTGCAGCTGCATTTCCTACAGATTGAAATTAAGCGCATCTCTGAAACAACTTATTTCTATAAGCTACATTCACCCTTTGCATTATGAGTGGAAAAGAATTTATAGAATAGTTGACTCCTTTTGAAGTTGGGAAAATCAGATGATAAGATAGTGGGTGGAAAAAAAAAATCTCAGCATGCAATAAATATTGTTGTTCTTTCATTGGTACTCCAATCTGGAATAAAAGT
Organism: Diadophis punctatus similis; assembly: GCA_023053685.1. Lineage (NCBI taxonomy): Eukaryota > Metazoa > Chordata > Lepidosauria > Squamata > Dipsadidae > Diadophis > Diadophis punctatus. The sequence goes on along the minus strand of JALIGW010000006.1, from coordinate 36,051,810 downwards.
TACAAATCCTTTTGATTTCACTGAAGTATGACACAGAACATCTCTCATTTCAGGTTTCCAAAATAATTTTCCTTGGCCGACTTACACTCAGTGACAGCACGAACAATTGTAAAGCCAGTTTTTGTGAGTAATATTTTTTTCCCTAAGGTTGTCACACTGTTATTTGAGCACTTGCTTTTTCCTTTGCCAAATAAGAAAAAAGAAACTCTCTATATGAAAGTTAATTTGTGTTGCATAGTTCCATGTTCCAATTCACTAATGAGAAACTCGGTCCAAGTTAGACAGTTATCATTTATCTGCAGATGAAACCAAAGATGATCCCTGGTTAAATGTTCAGACTGATCAGGTAAAAACAGAGTAGAAGAAGATTAATTAAAGATCAATTTTATATTAAGCATTGCAGTCACCTTTTCAAGGCCATCAATAAGCATTACGGGCCATGATTGTGGCTTTGAAACCATTGACTTTGTCATAAGAAGAGCACACTTCCTTGTGGTTACCAAATATTCTTGGTCACATATTATATTCTGGGGGGAAGCCAACATATTCATTTTACATGATGATGATTATTTTTCCCTTTAGAAGTATCCTACATAAAAATGATTCTCTCAAGAAACTTTCTTTTTGGTATGCTAGATTTCAATATGCAAGAAAGTTCTGACTGGGGTGCACTTTTTTTTTTTTAAAAAAATAGTTTTTATTAAACATTTTCAACATTAAAAAAACAAAACACAAATGTTCACTCATTACAGCATTTCCGTATCAGTATCAATATCATCCATAACATTCGTAATTACATAAGTTCTATTTCTATGATTCACTATCCTATATTATACAGTCATTTAGATCATACTAATATTTACATATCATCAATATTCTATAATTCTTATGCAGTAATTGAATTCCTATTCTCTAGCCAAGTGTACCATCTACTCCACACTTGATAATACTCCGATTCTTCTCTCTCTTTCAACTTCATAGTCAACCTATCCATCTCTGCACACTCAAAGTATCTTTCTTATAATCATTGCCTCTGAAGGAATATTAGGCTGTTTCCAATTTTGAGCGAGAATGATTCTGGTTGCAGTTAGTATATGTAATATTATATATTGAAATTTTTTACCCATTTTCGCCGCTAAAATACCTAATAAAAATAGTTCCGGCTTCATTTCAATCTTTTGTTCAGTAATTTCTTCCAGCTATTCCCATATTTTATGCCAATACTTCCTAGCTTTGGGGCAGGTCCACCACATATGGTAAAAAGTACCCTGTTTATAACCACATCTCTAACATTCGGGTGAACAGTTTGGGAACATTTTGTCCAATCTCGTTTTTGTAGAGGTTTTCCTTATAGGCTGCTGACATCATTAATTTATAGTTTTTTCCCATAATTTGTCCCAATGGTCTAATCCAGGGGTGGCCAAACTATGGTTCTTTGAGGACCTGTGGACTTCAACTCCCAGAATTCCTGAGCCAGCCATGCATGCATGGCTAGTTCAGGAATTCTGGGAGTTGAAGTCCACAGGTCCTCAAAGAACCATAGTTTGGCCACCCCTGGTCTAATCCAATACTTTGTCCAAAATTTCTAGCCCAACTTATCATCATCTCCTTCACAGTTTCTTCTTCCATTTTGAATCTTAGGAATAGGTTATATGTTTTGGTGATCATTCCCCCCCCGTCCCTAGCAGTATTTTATCCAGTTCCAATTGTTTTCTATAAATACCCTACTGTTCTAAATCTTTTTTGTATCTTGTCCTGATTTGGAGATAGGGCCACCAATCAATCTTTATTCTTTGATTTTTTTAGTTCCTGATCAGATTTTAATTCTCCTTGTTCATCCAATAATTCAGTGTATCTCACCACCTTGTTTAAATCTAATACATTTGGGTAGATCATCGCCTCCATTGTTGACAGCCAAATTGGAATTTTCATATAGTAATTCTTCTTAATTTTTCCCCAGATAATATGAATGGGTTTTGTTTTTCCCCTCCCAGAGGAATGCGTGCCAGCCGATTTGGAGGTCGTGGCCCTCTAATGTTAATACCCTTTTATTGTTCAATTGAATCCAATCTTTAAGTCACGTCACAGCTGCCACATGATAATAAAGTTCCCTGACTGGGGTGCACTTTTAAGCAGCTTTTCCTTAAAGTAGGGACTAAAACAGGATCAGAAGGCTTGAATTGAAATTATACTTTACATATTCTTTGGTTCTTCTCTACAATCACCAGGAGACATTTATTTCTATATAAGCTGTTGGCAAGACAGTCATCTCATTGTTAATAAAGCTTTTGCATAGAATGCAAAGTAAAATTAAAATTCCACAGCCAGCATAAAAACACCTCTGTCACAATGGACTCTGCTATTTCCTCCTTCAGCATATGTTTTTAATATATGTTCTTTTTTTCAGTTTGTCTTTCACAGAATTTTCATCTCATTGTCATCTCTTATCGCCTTCATTTGCTGACAATGTCTGTTCCTGGTAGCCTTTCCCCCCCACGGAAATAAATAGCCATACAAATCCTGGGGTTTGGCCAACCTCATTTCCTCATAAAACTAGATCCTATTTGCAGAATTCTCCTACACACACACACACACACACACACACACACACACACACACACACACACACACAAATGTTTTTCTGTCGAATCACCTGGTATACCCAAATATGGGAGGGAGCATACTGCTTCCTTTCACCTTTTGGCCCAATCCAGGGGTGAAATGCTCCCGGTTCGCTCTTGCCTGTCGGTCGTCGGAGCGCCGATCGCGAAGGCAGCGCGACGCTCCGCTCACCCACCGGGACACCACAATTTGAGTTCTTTTACCCTCTGTGCTTGCACAGAATGCTTTGCACATGCGCAGAGGGTAAAAGAACTCAAATGGCGATGTCCCGGCAGGTGGGCGGAGCGTCGCACTGCCTTCGCGACTGGCTCTCCGACGACCGACAGGCAAGAGCGAACTGGGAGCATTTCACCGCTGGCCCAATCCAAGGGCCATGCAGGCAGTTGCTTTCATGGCAAACCACTTTTATATATATATTATATATTGTGTGTGTGTGTGTGTTTCACAACAGACCATTTTTTCTATATATAATATTTTTACTGATAAAGAAATAAAGGGAGACTACTATAGATCTATTTCAAGCTATTTAGCTCTCATCAGCTAGCCATACCCTTCTGGGATTTGAACTTGGGCTGCTTGCCTTGTCAGGCAGTTGCTTTAACCTCTAAGCCACAAGTTCTCCTCCCTGTATCAGCTGAACCAGGGGAGGGATTATATGTTTTTTCTGTGAAATCACCTGGTATACCCAAATATAGGAGGGAGCATACTGCTTCCTTTCGCCTTTCGCTCCCTCCCTGTGTGTGTGTGTGTGTGTAATATATATATATTCTAATCAGAACACAGCCAAGCTCCCACCCTATCAGTTCAAACCCCCAGTGGCAGTTAAAAGGAAGAAACAGCTGCAATCTCACATTGCTCCTAGAAGCAGCAAGCTGAAGACTCCAGGCTGATGATGACGAATGAGACTTCGTCGAAACGTTGCAAAGACACTTCCAATTTCACGCGGGAGAAAACCCGAATACCCAAAGACCTACATACAAACACCTGCGAAAACCTCAGAAAACAAATATATATATATATATATATATATATATATATATATATATATATATATATATATATATATATATATATATATATATATATATATATATATATATATATATATATATATATATATATATATATATATATAGTCCGTTGCAAGGATTTTTAGAACTTCATTTCTTAGATTGTGAATGTAGGTCACATTATGTTTTCAATCTCTGCTAGAAAAAAGCCAGCAATTTTCTTCTGCCATGTATTCTGATATATTATTCCTAATTAAATACATTTGATTCCTAAAACATTGCCCTGAATTAGGAGACAAAATGCACTCTGAAATACTCCCAATTATTGGGAGAAATAAGTTAGGAGTGCAAGAAAAACCCAAGCATTACTTATGATGGGTGACAGAGGTCTGTGAAGCTCATTTTTGCTGGAATACTGCTCCCAAATTCGTTGAACTTTGAACAGGGAATCTTGGATTGATAGCAGTTGGTGCCTAACATTTGGAGAATGATATTAAGTCTCTAGCTTCTTCATTTCCATTTAAAACTGCAATCACGATATAAGTAACACATGTGGTTTGGACAAGTTTTAACAAACTGTTTTATAAAAGGCTATATCCCAGGGATGGTCAAACTTGATTTCATTGAGGGCTGCATCCGGGTTGTGTTTGATCTCGGAGGGCCAGGGATGGGGCATGCTGAGGGGTGGTGGTCATGGTGGGCATGGCCATGGTGAGCGTGGCATGGGACTCATGGAGGGGGCACCTGTGGTGGCCAAGTGTTAAGGCAGAACTTCCCTGAGACCCTCCCTCACCCTCATTATACAGTAATCCTCGAATTACAAATGTAATAGAGCCTTTCAATTACATTCGTAACCCGAGGATTCATTTGATTGAATCACGTTAAATGAATGTGATAACTCCCTGCTTTCCCCAATGCATTTGTTAATCGAATGCGCAGGTCATTAAATGCACATGAGGTATTTCAGATGGGGAAGAGCATGCAGGGCCTAGTGCTGGAGCAGGCCATCCAAGGCCTCCCCAAAACCACTGGGATACCTCATACTTCCCTGGGGTCCCCACAATTGCTTCCCCCCATCCTGCCCCGCCGGGTCCCCACAGACTGGGCCTGTTCTGCTAGTGTCCCAGATTCCACTTACTCCTCCCCACCCCATTTCCCATGGATTACTTACTTTTTGAAGAGCTCCAGAGCTCCAAAAGAGGCTGACCCATTGGCAGAGAAGCCGAAGTGTTTTATTCAGATGATGGTGAAGCTGTGAGAATGTGAAATCTAAGGAAAACATTTTCACCAGCTTCTGAAGAAAAAACTTCAGCCTCTGGTAGTAGAAAAGGCCTCCTGCTTCAGGACCGCTTCAGCAGCCAATCAACGAGGAGCTTGCTTCCTTTGTCTCATCGGGCTGAACTGCAAACCCATTGCTGATTGGCTGCCATGCCCCAATCCCTGAAGCTGCTCATTCGAACTAGCCAGTCAGCAGCAATCAGGAGGCTGCTCCTCGCTGGACAGACTGGGCCCAAACTAAGCCTGCAGGCCCTCATGGCAGAGAAGCCAGTCTTTTATTCAGATGGGGAAAGCTGTTTTCCTTATATCTCACTGCTTTTCTTATATCTCACATTCTTTATTCAGAGGGCTTCATGGCCTTCTGAATAAAAGACTTCACCTTGTCTGCCACATGGGTCAGCCTCTTCTGGAGCTCTTTGAAAAATAAGTATAGTAAAGTCATGGGAAATGGGGTGGGGGGGGGCGGATGAGGCCCACAGAGGCTCCATTTTGGCCAGCAACGAGCCGGAGGAGGCCTCTGGAGGCCCCCAGAGTCCGTATTGGCCAGCAGAGTGCTGCAGGAGGTCGTCCAGGCCAAAAACGGGCTGGGTGGGGGAGCTAGCAGAGGCACCTGAGCTTCAGCAGAGTTTTTTGTTGTGTTTCAACAAAAAGCAGCTACAGAATGGTTATCTCATATTATCTCATATTGCTTCTCTGTTCCTCCCCAATTATTCATTATTTACATACTAATTTTTGCATATTGTCTAGTTACAGGCATTGAGCAAATGGTCAAATTTACTGGACAAATAATAATGTTCTAAATAATAAAGATTAAAACAGGAACATAAAAAATATAAGCACAATGGCAATCGCAATGTAAAGCTGTAATAATCTTTTTGGATTATTGGAAGTGTTGGAAGTGAATCTGAATTCAGAATTTTGTTTGAAGACCCTTCCCTGTATTTTTAAGTTAATAAGTAATATCAACTTAAGTAATATACTATTTAATCCTAATTCAGGAGTCCTGGATTCTTATAATAAATAAATGAATTTTTGAAAAGAGTTTTATGCTACATTTTGAAGATTTTTTTTAAAATTAAATCTTTGTGATTCTATTGGTAATACTTTTGCTTCATATAGATAACCACCATAGGCTGCCATGATCTGATCAAGTTACTCATGCAGTAAAATACTACACTTAAGGTAAGGGGTATGTGACAAATACAGGTTAAAAAAAAAAGAAGGAAGCCAGACAGAGAAGGTAACACCCAGTGAAATCAACCAGTGAAACATCATTGTTAGAGGTTCAGAACAAAGAAAAGAACATATAACTAAATATTTAATTTTATCACAATGTTTAATTATGACCATGGCAAAAATTAATGATTTGGGCATGTTAAAAGAACTTCTATGTATAAGTATTCATGTAGACATCTCCAGGTCAGAAAGCATTCTTTTAGCAGCAGATAAAGAGGCAATTAAAGTGCTAACTGCTCTAGCCTGATAACTACCAGGGATGTCCACAGTGAGTACTCAAAAGTCAAGATGTAAAAAAAGGGCAGGACTTTGATGATGGCTTGAAGTTGCCAACTTGATTTTTTGATCCCTGAAAGACCCTCTTGGTTGGAATCAAAACCGGAGGTGAAACCATTAACCAACTGAGACATGGAGATGGCTTTGTTAAAGGAAAGAAAAACTTACTATTGCTCATTATGAAAGTCAAAAGGAAAGTGGAAAATCTAGTGTAATGGTTAATATTTAAAAAATAGGTAACATTAATAAGCATGCTTATGAATTTACAGTTTATGGTTTTTCCCTAGTAGATAGATATATTTTCTTGGGCTCTAGACTAAATAAAGGTTGATGTGCCTGTAAAGAAAAAAGAGACTAATGGAAAGCAACGACAAACTTAAGCAAAAACAGAAGCAGAAAAGCTTGCTGACCTCTTGTACAGGACTTTTGCTGCCTCATTAGAAGTATATTTCAACAAAGCTTGATGGGCAACTATAAGGGGACTATTTGCTGAATAAAAGACAGTCCTGGCCTTTTTATTTTTTAATAGTGCCTCATGAGCTAGTGACCTTGCTCCCAGGCCATAGCAGGCTGGCCATGAATCTGTCTAACAGAAAATAGTCAAAAGGTTGTCTCCTGAAGGCATTCTCTGCCTGAAGAGCCCTCCTGTGTGAATCCAATCAGAAATAATTGCTGCTTTATTCTGCTCCTAGCCTTTCTTCTAAAGGTATCTATTGTCTAGGTCAGTTTTTTCTCAATCTTGGCAGCTTTAAAATGGTGGGCTTCAACTTTCAGAAATGACCAGCCAGCACCAGTTTAGGTCAATCAGGGGAAAAAAAAGCCATATAATACCATTTTCTAACTTCCACCTGAATTCAGAATGTACACGCTGCTTGAGAATTTGAGCATCTAAACTGAAGTTTGCCAGATCTTATCAATGGCCGACAGGTTTAATTTTGTTCACTGAGGACAAATGATGTAACCACTGCCACTTTTTAGCAGACTCCGTGGATGGTGCTTTGTGACAGCCTCTCCCCCAATATGGGATGCTTGTTTGTATACTGCATCCTTACTCTGTTCATTCCCCAACATGAATTGTTTATATTTCTTTCTTATTCTTAGTTTGCTGTGGTGGTTTTTTTAAAAAAAAAATATTTTTCATCTATTTCTATTGTACCATTGTTCTTTCGTCAGTATTGCTTCGGCAATTGTGATAGACATTAAATCAGATTTTTCTATAAAGTAAATGGTCCCTAGCAGTTGACATTCAAAAGCATCTTAATTCTAAGCTTAAAGAATCCATTAGATGATTATGATTAATACATAATCACTCACAAATGTATTTTCCACTTCTCTAATTGTTTCTCCAACTGTACTTCTCTAATTGTTTCCTCATATAGTGACATATTCAAGCATGCTGCAATTTCATATACAATGAATCACGCTCAATGGATAACCCCAAATTTTGATGGCATTGTGAAGGAAGAGATTTTTATACTTTCTCTCTGCTATAAAATAAAGAACTTAAAGAGGCTTGAAAAAAGGGCCTTTCTTACATATGAAAAGACATAAAATTAAAGTTCTCCTACATAAGTTTTGATTCACTGAATAATGTATTTTATTATAAATGGCTTGGTATCAAGTTACCACAAGGACCATCTTTTTCCAATAGTTTCTACCCATCAAATCCGATTCAATAGATTGGGCATGCTGCAGATCCTATCATCCAAAATGTCAACTCGCAGGAACTAGAAGAAGGCCTTTTTCAGCTGTAACCCTTGTCTTGTGGAATATTTTCTCCTCAGAGATTACAATGGTCCCAACCAGTGGTGAAATCCTCCCGGTTCGCCCGGGCCAGTCCTTCGGCGTATAGCCGATGGAACTGGCGGCGGTCGCGGCGCGGAGCTTCTCCTGCCCGCTTTCCCGGCCCGGCTGATCACAATCACCGCTTTCCCGGCCCAGCTGAACACAATCATTCGGGTTATTTTTCCCTCTGTGCATGCGAGCGCATGCACAGAGGGAAAAATAACCCGAATGATTGTGTTGCCCAATCTATTGAAGCTCCGCGCCGCGACCACCGCCAGTTCCATCGGCTATACGCCGAAGGACTGGCCCGGGCGAACTGGGAGGATTTCACCCCTGGTCCCAACCCTGTTGGCTTTTTGCAATGCTTTAAAAATTTGGATATGTATCCAGGCCTGAGGCTCGGAATTTGTGAAGGGTTCTGTTACTTGACTTTCTATTAGTTGATCAACCATCATGGTTACACGTTCACACTTATTTGTTTTGTGGATGTTTTTATTATTTTAATATTGTTTTTATTGTTTTATAATTGTAAGCTACCCAGAGTCACTGAGTTGGACAACTATAGAAATTTAATAAATAAATAAATAAATAAATAAATAAATAAATAAATAAATAAATAAATAAATAATAAATAAATAAATAAATAAATAAATAAATAAATAAATAAATAAATAAATAAAAACTCATTCTTGGCCAAAGGATCAGCTGACTTAGCTAATGAAAGAAAGTTTCACATATAACCACTGTATATAATAAATAATTTTATTTACATATATTTAAAAATTGATATAACATAGCTCTTCATACTTCACAACATGGTCATACATTGATATACCTTTTTTTAAAATCAGTTCTAGTAATAAACAATTCTTTTGTTCTCCTAAAAGGGAATAATACACCATTTAGAAATTTTGCATTGGAATGTAAATATCACAATCGTTCTAAGTAAAACTTGTTAGATGGACTGTACAGTATCAAATTTAGATTGGCTTCTATGGAGGCCTTTATACGAAGAATGAATTACATTGCCTTGCCAAACGAGGCAACAGGATTTCAATGTATTTTTCCCTTTCAGTTATCAGAAATATATGGCCACTAGTAAATTTCTGTTGTTTAGATATATAATTTGAGTTTCTAAAAAGTATATAATGTACTAGACTGAAAAACTAATCTCCCCATCCCGCTGTCAAAAATTTAATGTGTTAAATCCATGCAAGATTTTGGAAAACAGAGATAGTATAATGACTAATGGTCTTGTTCTGCAGAGTTGAATCCAGAAGAAGCTTTTAATGTGCAATGCTGCATAAAATCAGATTTTAAAATAACAGATATATTACCTTGAATGCAAGGAAACAAATGAGTTCTCTGCATGGTTGCAGCTTTATATTAATAGCCTGCCCTGGGGTTAGAGACCATCACATTCTTGGGTTTGATTTTAAAAGACATAAACAAAGGAACAGGCTTGTGTGTGTTGAGCTATATCTTGGGGTAATATTAAACACTGTACATGTGATTTCAGAAGATGTGCTCTTATTTCTGTTTCTATCATTTTCTTCCCTGATCCCAATGGATTTTTTTTGTTCATTAATGAGGAGTGGGACTAAAAGAAAAAAGTCCATTGTCAAAACAAAACAAAATAGAACAAATTCTTAAAGGGACGGAATACTTTTTTTAAAAAAAAACACCCATTTATTGGAAAATTTCAGCAAAGGCTTTTTGTTCTTAATCCCAACATATCATATTGACAAGGACAAAAGACGAATCATGTCTAAGGAATAAACAGATGATTTTCAGAGAGTTTGTGATCTGTATGTTTATAACTGGCTAAACGTCTGAAAGTTGGAGACAGTGTATTATGTAGAGATATCAATATCCTAAATGAATTAGATTGTAAACTTCTTCTGTATATTTTCTATTGTAGAAAACTGTTGGGTGTATCTCATTCTATGGTGGCTGTATGTTCAATCTTTGTGTGGTAGGGCCTAAGACAGCTCTTGGAAATTCATAATAAATTATAGTGCACAGAGCAAGCTTTTTTTTTCTAAAATAATAATGACTGAACTCAGTGTTGGGACAATAAATGGTCCAGTTCTTGCTGTCAGAATAAATTAGAAAAATATTTAAATATTCTTCCTCAATAATTTCAAAATTTATGCAGTCCATGGTGAAACTGTCTCAATCAATTTCTTTTGTGTTTTGCCCCAGGAACGTATATTTCAATTGGCTACAGTCTTCCACTGGTGTAATACATCAGAAATAATGTAATAGCCAGTAACAAAACATTAAAACTCAACAATTTACTACCACATTCAAACCCAAAAGATGCACTCTCTTGGGTTGTGATCAGTGTAATGTTATGGTTATCCTAACATTATTGTATATGCTCCAGAACACATACAGAGGGTAACTTTTGGAGAAAGGAAGCATTCACTTACATAGTTTGTAGTTTAATAGTTTCATTATAGCAGGTGTCTACAAGCCACTGTGAACCTAGCAGATAACATGAGATCACTGGGTTAAAAACACTATTAACTGTGTTCTCTGACTGTGAAATGTATTACAGTAGCAACATTTTCTTGGCAAAGAATAAAGACAATTCAGTATTCAGCACATTATTCCAGGGGCTGTATGATCTGCAAATGTGGCAAACAGAAAAGAGAAAACTCACATTAATTTGGCTAGTTCAGATTTACAAATTCTTAAAGCTTTGAGCTGAAATCCTGAAGATTTTATATGAAACCAAAATGATGGAAAATTCAATTTCACTATTTTCTTGTTCTTGCCCCACCTTCATGCTGAAACAGATAAAACAGTCATTTTTATGGGGAATTAAGCATACAGTGCTTTGTAAGGAAACGGTGTGATTTGTCTTTATTCTTGCCCCCCCTCCCCTGAAAACTTTAAAAAAAATCACATAAACTGAATTTCAAGAAAGCTGGATAAATCTGATGCACGTTGCTGAAACCAAAATATGTTTCATATGAGTGGCCAAGTTATGTCCACTAGGAAGCATTTGCAAGAAGGAAACCAGAAGGGTGATGGTTTGCTGGGTCACTAACAATAAAGGAAGTCAATTTATTGATTCAAAGACACCTGAATCATAATTTTAAGAATATATTACAGGTGCTTTTCTAAGTTGTACATTCTGTTGCATTTACTTCTATTGAACATAATTATGGGGTTCAGTGATTATTCCAAGTCTGCCTGGGTAGAGAAATAGAAAAGCTACAAAGATAACTTTAGGGCTAAAAAAGGATGAACTTTGGTTGATAACCCATCTGAAATTTTAACTTAACAAAGATTGACAATGCCCACATTATGTGCAATTTAGATTATGTATTATATGTAAGGATGATCTTAAAATTATGAAAATGCTTTGGGACTTGCATTTGGAAGTCCCACTTTTGGAAAGCATATTTTGACTGCAATAAGACCTGTGCTTCATCAGCAGCACCAGCTGCTGATTTATTTCTCAGTCCAATTTAAAACACTTGTTTTACTAATTAAAACCCTAATGTCATGGGACAAAATTGCTTTAATTTTAAATTGCTGTTTATTAGGTATATATATTTATATAGTCAAAATTCTGCAGCCCTGTTCCTAGCTCAATGAGCCTCCACCTTTGCAAATTTTGATGTCATGTAAAGACCTTTAAAATTCAGTAGGTTTTTAAAATACGTATTTCCATCTAAATCCTTGAATGGGCAACTGTTCAGAAATCCTCATCCATAAAATCTGGGAAATTAGCAAACATTTTGGAAGAAGGTAATGGCAATCTAATTCCACACTATTGCCAAGAAAACCACATGTGCATGTTTATGAAGTTGCCCAAGGTTGAGGTTAACTCAAAGGACACTTAACTTTTTATATAAATACAGGAAAATATTTCACCACAGATTGCAATAAAGAGCTCTTTTAGGCAAATGATCATGGCAGACAAAACTTTTAATTTCTCTTGACAATCATCTATTTTTGTGCAAGGTTAGGTGGGTAAGAGAGGGACAGAAAGGAAAAAGGCTGCTATTGAAGAAATATCTTCCTAAATATTCTTTGGGCTCAATAAATTATTAGGCTACTTGTTGGTTTTTAGCCAAAATGCTATAGACCAGAGGTCTTCAAACTTGACAACTTTAAGACTTGTGGACTTCAACTCCCAGAATTCTACAACCAGCTATGTTAGCTGGAGAATTCTGGGAGTTGAAGTCCACAAGTCTTAAAGTTGCCAAGTTTGGGGACCCCTGCTATAGACAATACTAAGGCAGCTTCAACATTGTGTCCCCCAGATTTTCTGGAAATGAAACTACACATTCCAAAATTCCAACAGGACAACTGTTGGAAATACAAAATCTCAAGTTGAGAAGGGTAGTGTAATGTGCCAGATTCTTGAATTAGAAATCCAGATTGTAGAATTCTCAGTGTCAGTACCAACAAGGAAGATTATAGCAAGATGGTGGACAGAACAGCATGATGCAAATCCCATTCCTTTCCTATATGCATGGGGTGCTCTACCCACCATCTTGCCAATTTTGACACAAGCAAACCCTTGCCCCACTGCTGGTCAATACAGTGACATTATAGTAGAAACTGTTGACTTGCTCACTCAGTTGTATGAACAGTGATGTGTATACTTGGCAAATGCTGTGGCTATTTGTTCCTTGTTGCCAGGTAACAAAAGTAGAGACTCATTTGTCCTCTAAAAACTCAGATCATTTCTATGTTGTCTTTAGCCTATGAAAAAATATGTCTCTGAGTAACAGCGAGACCTGGCAGAAAATTAATAATACATCAAAAATGGCATGGAAAGGCTCATTTTTCTGTATCGTATCAGGGGAAAATCATATACCACACACGATTACGAGAGAATCTCAACATTATAATCAAATTACCCAAAGTTCTGCTGTTCTGATGAGAAGACATTCCTGTTTCCAAAACCTTGCTGTTAATTAGTTTAAGTGGAACAGCAACAAAACAAAAATCCAAGATATTCATATACTGCATGGAAATTAATAGGTTATCTACAGTTTATAAGACAATCCATCCATTTAAATAGAAAAAAGTTTTGTTTCACATAAAGCAAGAGAGAGTACAAAAGCACAGCTTCTGTAATTTGGTAATATTGCAACTTTACAAATATATTGCATAGTGTGTGTAAGAAAATAGTTTCATCTTTTTTATATAATTATATACAGAAGAATAACATTCACATGAAAAAAAGGAAAACAAAACAGCCAAATAAGGAGCAGTCAGATTGTGAAAAGACAATGAAATCATTAGACATTTAAATATTAAACCATTTTCCAGGTATTACAAGCCATTTGCTTGATTTGATTGATATATTGATCCCAAATAATACAATCCATATTCGCCTATTGCCATTCTGATGATTTTCTTTCATTCTTGTGAAATCAGATTTTTTTTTTAAAGTTGGGATTGTAAATTTTTACTCTACAGACTGAAAGATTTCCCATTCTTGCAAGACTTTTCCTTGCCAAAAGGCCCTTCATGAAAGCAATAGTCCATTCATCAATGGAAGCTCATTTTGTTCATAGGGGAAATAAGCATAAAAATCAAAATCATATTCATAACATTGACTTGAAGTGAACAACTCGAAAACATATTTTCAAAACTTCAAAACCTAATCCTTATGCTAATGAAATATCTATGATGCATGCAAAATAGATGATCCAAGAACCCAAACTCTTTTTCTTCAAAACTAGTGAAAATGAAAAACTCCAAAGTACACAGAAATCCTCAGAGATCTAATTTCTACCACATACACCAGTTATACCGCATAATTCATTCCATGAAGGTGCATTGTCAATATGTTAATTATAACAGAAATATCACTCTTTGGTCTTTAATATTAAACCAATATATGAACAAGTAACTACAGTTAACAATGTATCAACCCAACATACAAGTAACAGTGCTCAAAGAGGTCATTATATTGTTTTATTTATTTATTTAAAGACAAGAAAGAGACAGTATCCACTAACCTTGTTGGATTGCACTCTCTCTCTCTCTCTCTCTCTCTCTCTCTCTCTCTCTCTCTCTCTCTCTCTCTCTCTCTCTCTCTCTCTCTCTCTCTCTGTGTGTGTGTGTGTGTGTTTCTCTCTCTGTGTGTATGTGTGTGTGTGTGTGTGTGTGTGTGTGTGCATACCCTCCCACACTCTGTCTGTCTGTCTGTCTGTCTGTCTGTCTGTCTGTCTGTCTGTCTGTCTGTCTGTCTGTCTCTCTCTCTCTCTCTCTCAAGTATGTCTTGAGTGTACAGTGTAACTGGGATGATTCTGAAGAGATCAAGGTCTGGAAAAGTGAGGTACCATTTCCATAGTGTTCTGCACACTTGCAGGGCAATATTTTTAAAATGGCCTTAATTGAAACTTGTAATCATAGCACCTAACTTCAGATTTGCATTCCTTCCTCTTATATGTGAATGTAATGTAGACTTTAACCAAAAAAGATGTTCCAACCTATAGTTTCATTCAAAGTGACCATCTACCTATCTGCAAAGAGTAGGAAGATGACCTTGATGGAGATATGAAGGCTCTGTTGCCTAGGAAAAAAAGTCTAAAGCATATTCCTATCAAAGCCATTTTCCTCTACCTTGTCTGCCTATTCCTAGATGCTACAGAGGTGTCCACCAAGGAAGGCAAAAAGTCAAGATGGTAATTACTGCCCCCTTTTTTGCATGCACCATGTGCCATGGCTTTAAAACAGGATCATGGGGATACATTTGCCATCTTGACTTTTTAGAGCCATGCAGACAATCCTGGCTTGACAACTTCCTACTGTTTTCTAGCTAGTAATTTTGGGGTCTCTCTATTTACTTCTGTTGAAGACCATATTTTATTTTGTCTTGCATCAGTATAATCAAATGGTAGGCTAAAATACCCAAGGAGAGCTTACTGCACAGGGACTCTAGGATTAGTAGTCTAGATCAGTGTTTCCCAACCTTGGCAACTTGAAGATATCTGGACTTCAACTCCCAGAATTCCCCAGCCAGCGAATGCTGGCTGGGGAATTCTGGGAGTTGAAGTCCAGATATCTTCAAGTTGCCAAGGTTGGGAAACACTGGTCTAGATCACACTTTGAAGGAGAAAGACCAGAATCCATATAATAGATGTGAAGAGCCAATTTCTTGTTAGTTTACAATAGGCTTCTAGAAACCCCTTGCATTTGAATTCATTCCTCATGTTGTCTGTCTCCTCAGGAAAGCAATAATCTCTCTTTTGCACCATTCAGCCAATCCACACCATAATTTTCAGGCTCCTGGTCATAAAAGAATACAACTAGAAGCGTAAAATCAGAAGAAGTCGGGTGGCAATTTTTCAGAGTAATATATTTTATTAAAAGGCATGAGCTGTCATTACTCCCCTGATTTTAGGCTATCATAGTCTACCATGTTTCTCCTCCTACAAAAACTGCAAGTTAAAAATATGACAGGCATTATGCTTAGTTATTCCTGTACTTTAATGTGAGTTACATGTGGACTGGAATACTCCAGAGTCACTGGACTCAGGCAGCATATAAATTTAATAAATTATTATTCTTAATACACTCCTGAAATGAAAGAGTTTGGGGACCTTATAAGAAACAGGCATTAGAAGCTATGTGCATGCAAAGTGGTAGAAGCTTTGCATGAAAAAAATATATTTCTTTGTCATGATATACGACTAAGATGTGGGCACCCAAAGTTTTAAAAAGCGAAGCTGCATTAAAGGTTTCAGAAAAATTAAAACTTTAAAATTAGACTGTGTTCTAATGTCTAAGGCAGTGTTTCTCAACCTTGGCAGTTTGAAGATGTGTGGACTTCAACTCCCAGAATTCCACAGCCAGCAACGCTGGCTGGGGAATTCTGGGAGTTGAAGTCCACACATCTTTAAACTGCCAAAGTTGAGAAACACTGGTCTAAGGTTTTGCATGAAAATCCATTGGATGCTATATGACTTGGATTACATATTGCTGCAGTATGTATCAATTATTTAGTGAAACACAACTGCAATTTAAACATAGAAAAGTCTTTATAACTCTTATTTTTAAAGAAAACAGAAGAGGGACAATTCAGCTAGGGAAGATTTTCCTGAACTTGTTCAGTGATTCCTCAGGAATAATATTCCGGTTATTATCCAGTTATTAAAAATAATTATGCTTCATTTTTTTTTAACATCACCTTGGGATGTTTGGCAGTGGAGGGGGGATTGAATATATTAATGAGAAAATGTTGGAATCTTGATATCATCCAAAACCCTCAGGAAATCTGAAATGTCACCTGTAAAAATTGCTGCCAAATATTGCAGTTTGCATTTCATAAGTATCTGTATAAATTCTACATAGCTAGAAAATGAATCTAATTTTACTGATCAAAATCCAATTCAAGCGCAGGAAGGAAGTCTTTGCTCAAACACATTGAATCAAAAGGTAAAATCTAATTTGATTTAGAGATGAGTTAATCAATCTGAATTATCCTACAAAAAAAAGTCAAGACAATAGTTTGTATTATTTCCCTCTATTTTCTGTTGTATCCTTTAAGAGTAATGTAAATTTTTATCTTATGCTCCTATCTTGTTATTTTAGAAAGTGGTATTTCTGTAATGGTTGTAATGTGATCTGCTAAACTTATGTCCATAAATCAAGTTATTATTATGGTTTGTTGCACAGTCAACCAGATGTTCAGACTGAATTTGGCATTTTTGTCTACTTATTGGGTCCTTTCCAAGGATCAGAGACAGGCAGATCTGATTGTTTGATGGTGTTACAATTATTGTTATTGTTATTGTTATTGTTATTGTTATTGTTATTGTTATTGTTAGTTATTATTATTATTATTATTATTATTATTATTATTATTATTATTATTATTATTATTATTATTATTATTATTATTATTATTATTATTATTATTATTATTATTATTATTATTATTATCCATGACAAAAGGCTGTAGATGGCCCATGTTGACATATAGATGCTGAAAAAATGGCAACCTAATGGCTGGACATTTCTGGAAAATGCACTTTTGTTAAAATGAAATCATTTATAAATCACAGTGGAGACAGATTTAATTAAAAATATTGCTGAAAATGGTATATTGGGGAAAAAAAACCATATTCAGAAGTTGTGGTGGGAAATTCACAATTTTCAGATTTTCAGAAGGGCACAAATTGCTAGGTTTATAAGGGTTCTATGTAAGTGAAATATAATGGTGGAACAGCTATACCAGTGTTTGAAAATATGTGGACTTCAACTCCCAAAATTCCTCAGTTCGGTTTGGCTGGCTGAAGAATTCTGGGAGTTGAAATTCATACATCTTTAGATTCACGATTGATATATGAATTTCATACATCAGAATGAAATTGTGCTGAGCTACACAAACCAAATGAAGAAACTTGGATATCAACTATAGAACTGATAGCTTAGCTCGGTGGCTAAGCCATATGGCTCTCTTAAACAATGTGGTTCTGATTTTAAGCTTTTCTGTTTATGAGCAAAAAAGAAAAAGAAGGGGGCAATTTCTGCTTCCCAGCTTAGTTTTGATTGCCTGAAGAAAAGAAGAGGAATGGAGAGGGAGCAAATTTACAGTATTTTATACCCATATTCATTATTTTTGGATATTCATTTGGCAGTTTAAAATTAACAATATGAGCATAATAGAATCCATGTAAGACATTTCACTTACTTAGAAATTTTTCACAGTTTAGCTGAAATAACTGAGCACCCTAAACATTTCATTTAAATGATTATAAAATTAAGGCTATTATGTATATAGAGAATATAGGGGTGATCTTTTATTTCCCAGGAATCAACTGTTGCTCTGATGCCCATTTTGGGAGAGCATGACGGCGTTCTCACAAAATGGCTTTTTTCGAGGCTTATGGATGGCAAGAACTGAATGGTAACTACTCATCATTTTTAATGCAGTAGAATATGTACTTCGTTTTAAACAGGATGGCTCATTCTTAATGTGATAGAAAATCATGATACATTTGTTCCTCCCATCCCCTGCCAATAATGTACCACGTACTGTAGCTTGTTTAAACTATGGTAAGAATAAATTTGGATCAATAATATTTTAAATTCTGGTTTGTTCTTCAAGTATAAATAAAACAAAACAGTTCCCTATTCAATTAGCTTAAAATGAGAAGTGCATTGTCACAACTCATTCATACAATGGCAGACTATTACTCCTTGCACATATGATGAGTAAATGTTATTTTCAAATAGCTTTATTGAAACAGTGATTCCTTCCTTCCTTCCTTCCTTCCTTCCTTCCTTCCTTCCTTCCTTCCTTCCTTCCTTCCTTCCTTCCTTCCTTCCTTCCTTCCTTCCTTCCTTCCTTCCTTCCTTCCTTCCTTCCTTCCTTTCCTTCCTTCCTTCCTTCCTTCCTTCCTTCCTTCCTTCCTTTCCCATTTTAATCAATAGCAGAAAATGGACTAGGAATAGTCTTCTATTCCTTACACGGTAATATATATGCTTATTATATTTTTACTCCCCTGTATTGTAGCTTATGTATCTCCAACTGCCATCTCACTGACTCTGCTTTTAGGGTTCAGTTTCCATAAAACCTTTTAACTGGTTTTTGTAAATTCCAATGTGTACATTCCATGAATATATACTTGAGGGGCTATATATATATAATCAATCTGTTTATTACTTTTTTCTTTTAATATTTAGTTGAAATATGTTTGTAGGGAAGTTCAAAGAAGGAAAGACTTTCTCACTACCACTAAAGTTTCTCAAAAAAGCTTAGTGATCACCATCTAGTAATGTGAAATATATTTTGAGAACTGCTGGTGGAGGGATAATGACCTAAAAATCAGCGGCTGGTTGCTCCCTTACTGGTGCCGGTGTGCTGCGCGCACATCTCCACACTTCGGGTGTGCTCTCTCTCTCTCTCTCTGCATGCATGCCCCCTCACATGATTTTGCTTCTGCACATGCACAGAAGAAAAATCGCACTGAAATCTCGCGAGGGGATGCATGCGCGTGTGAGATTTTGGCGCAATTTTGCTTCCGCGTATGCACAGAAGCAAAATCTCACCAAAATCTCTCTCTCGTGCGTGTCCCCTCATGAGATTTCGGCCCGATTTTGCATCCATGCATGCGCAGAAGCAAAATCGGCCAAAAATTCATGGGAAAAAATGGTGATGTGCGCGATGGACCGGCAGAGAGGGCTCCGGAGCGGTCGTGAGCAAATTGCGCAATTGGCCGCTCCCTACTGGAGCTGCGCGCTGGGCAGGTCCGGCAGGAACCCACCTCTGCTAAAAATGGCTAATGAATTTGGGGCTATTCTGCAGCACTCATCACTCTACTCTACATTCCACTTACATTCCACCTGGACAATTTCCTGGGAGTCCTTAGAAAGATTTTTGGGATGTTTAGGGATGAAGGAAGGGAAGAAGAAGTAAAGAACTTTACAACTGCGAACCACCTTAAGTTATCTTAGCTTTTACATTACATCTTAAGTTATCTTAGCCACCTTAAGTTATTTTAGCCATTACAAATAGTATGATCACTGTTAAAAATGAAAACATTAACATTCCAACTGGCTATCATTGCAGTTGTTCTATATAGTATTAATTACCAAACTTTGTAATCTAATGGCTTTGTTAACATGAAACTACTGCAGTCCAATCCATTACTTCCTTAGGAACTCTGGCATTACTCTTTTGCTTATTTCAATCAAAGGAACACTTATGCGTGCATAGATTTGCCTCCTTTGCTGTAATGAAATAGAAATGAGGAAATTCTCATTTAAAACCAGGACATGGCTCTTGTTCCCATTCTAAGTCACTATATTTTGGGCAAAGTATCTAAGTTATTCTTTGTAGAAAACACGCTCAGTGACCTCATCTTTTCTCCATCTCTAGACATTTATATATATTAGGGTTTGCTTGTTCGTTGAGAAGCGAAATGTATTAATCATATGTGTATTTTTCTCTGTGGGCCATCAGGTCAACAGACTCCCTTTTCTTTAATATTGTGGCTGCATTAGATGAATTCAAATGATTGACAGGAAAACTGTTGTTAAATGTTACTTCACATGCACAAACAAATCATTCAAAATCAGCACAGAAATAAAAGGTTTGAATAGGTAACAATTCTGATGACTTGTAAAGTGTGTATCTAACTCACAAAACCTGTATGAAGGAGACAAATAATAACAATGCCCTGAAGGGTGGGGGAAAAGATTATCATTCAGAGAGGGATTCTGTCTCTTGCTGTTTAAAATGTGAAACTCAATTTTACTTGTTTAGTAAAGCAAATGTTACACAATGCTTTGAAGTCTTAAAATTCTGGGATAAAAGTTTACATCCAAAAATGATGGGTGTATGAAAATTGTGCTTTCAGACAGTAGAGTTATTTGTCATACCAATCCATCTCAACTTTAGATTCTGGGCCAATTTCTTTAGTAGTATATCTATCTCTATATAATTATGTATATATGTGCAGTTTCTCGTATATAGTTCCTGCTCAAAAAAATTCTAAAACAATGTGCTTCACTTCTTATATAGCCAAGGCACCTGTGTATTTCTCCCTTTTGGACAAAAAGTGATACGAAGATCCAGATTCCCTGGTGAAGACAACCATTTTATTAGGCCTTCTATCTTCCATCATGGAGCTCCATAAGCCAGAAGAGAAGGCTCTATTTGGCTCCTTGCTTGGGCTGGAAGAGATCCAGGAGGCTGCGTAGAGCTTCATGATCAAACGAGGGAAATCAAGCAGAACCGTGAAGCAGAGGGACAGTAACAAAAAGGCTATTCTGGTGTGAGGAGGAGGAGGAGGAGAAAGAGGAGGAGGAGAAGGATTCTGGTGTCTTCAGCTCCACAAGCAGATGTTGCCACTGGACTGACACGTGGAACCTACTCCTGCAGGGGAAAGGTAGAGTTTGCCATTGGGACAAACACAGATCTCATAGATAGTCTGTCTTGTTGCCGATGAACTTGGTGAGGAAGATGAGGGAAAAGACCCCAGCGGTAGATTCCCTAGCCGGATTGAGTCTGCATTTAAAAATATCTAGGGGGGGAAAAAAGAAAGGAGGAAAATGAATTACTTTTACTGCATTGATATGTTATTGGATTCTCTAAAACAGACCACTAAAATAGAGAAGATGATGCCCTTCTCTGTATTTCAGAATGAAATTCAGTTATTACAAAACAGTAGAATCAGGCTCTTTCCTGATTAACTGGACTTCATGGGAACCCAGTGGCTGTCAGGAATGCCTTTCTTTGTGCAATCCCAGCTGTCCTTATTTTTGATACCATACACGCTTTTCTTCTGGTGTTTAAATGTCGAAATAGAGCAGAAGGCTGAAGCAGTGCATAAGGACATAAGCGTTTGAGCTCTGAAAAATGAAAAGCATACAACACTATACTCTTTGGTGATTCTGATTTAACTGTAGCCATTCGTCAGTTCCACTTAGAGAAGAGATTATGCATATTC
Source organism: Diadophis punctatus similis (assembly GCA_023053685.1). Lineage (NCBI taxonomy): Eukaryota > Metazoa > Chordata > Lepidosauria > Squamata > Dipsadidae > Diadophis > Diadophis punctatus. Next base: position 36,030,164 of record JALIGW010000006.1, on the reverse strand, counting down.
CCATTACTAATGTAGCAATTATACTCCTACATTAGTGTCCATCAGCATAATGAACTTTGAAACTCTAAGTGTGAAGGCAATATGTAATTCTGCAACTGTTTCCCTTTCTTCTTGTTCATTTAATATTCTCCCAGTTGTAAATATCACCTAGGAAAAGAACATTCTGGGAAGGGTTGCAATTTATGAGCTACCGATATGGATTTAGATTGTTGGACAATGAGACTGCTTATTTGAAAGAACTTGAAAGGTGAATTTCTATCTATTAGCTGAGCAGGGGCGGGTTCCTGTTTTTTTTACTACCACTCTGTGGGCGTGGCTTATTTTGTGGGTGTGGCTTGCCAGCCATGTGACCGGGTGGGCGTGGCTTCTCAGACTGCTGAAGGGAGGGGAACTGAGATAGGTCCTGCCGCCCATTCCCCCTCCCCTCAGCAGCTCGAGAAGCCTCAAACATGCGAAAATGCCTAGGACCATCACCGCGCGTTCGTGGCTTCTCGGACTGCTGAAGGGAGGGGAATGGAGATAGCTCCTGCCGCCCGTTCTTTCAGCGTCTCACGCACTCCCTCAGCCTTCCTCCCCTGCTTGGACTCACTGTGGGGTAGGAAGGCAGCACATGAGCAGTGCTGGAAACTCGGCTTCTGGGCATGCGCAGAAGAAATTTTTTTAAAAAAATTAATTTTTTAAAAAAAAATGGCGGCACCCAGGCACCGGCAACCGACCGCACCAGTACTGTGATGTCACCAGCAGGCCGCTACCGGTGCTATAGAGTGGACCACACTGGTAGGAACCCACCACTGTAGCTGAGGACCTTTGTTGGGTAGATGGGAGAGATTAGTTGGTAATTAATGATAGAGAAGAGATAAAAACATATCCAACAGCCCCAATACCTGCCCCACCTTCCCTTAAAACTATCAGCATTGTGGTGAAAGCTAAGAGAGTTAAACTGAACAGCTAATTATTATTATTATAATACAGTAATGTGGAATTCAACTTTTGTTTGATTCTTATGATTGTGCTGAATTAATATTATAGGGGAATCAAAACTTGGATAGAAAAAACTTTGTGGGAGAACCAACAAAGATTGTATAAAGAGTATGAAGCTTAGAATATGGAATAGGAACAGATGATGGTTATCTTGATAGTTGTAGAATTATAATTTATATAGTATTTGCCAGTATCTTCAGTTAAAGCACTTTTTGTCTTGATATATAACAGTAGCAAAAATGCTTCAGAAACCCACTTACTCCTAAATATTCTTTACAAAATGATTCTAGAAACAGCTGCTAAAATACACTAATTAAATGTTCAAGAACACAGAACCAGGTGGAGTAAGGATTTGGAGTGTTTTTATATTTATATCTAATCTATCTCTTCCATTCATCTTAAGCCATGAAAATAAACTGGACAACTATGGGCCAGATTCTTTTTCTTAGCTACTTCACCGAGTTGCAATGAGCTTATGGAAACGCAATATAAAATGATCAAGAAATTGAATGCATAATGTCTGCACACAACTTTGTGGTTATAGTAAAGTTGGCGCAAGTCCAGAAGAGGTTAAAATGTATTTTGTTGGTACCATTGCAACAAAATGACCTTCATGAGAGGATGACAATGAAGCCAAAATGTAGGGGGCATTTTGTTTTTCATTTTATTCACCTAAGACAGGGGTGGGCAAACTATGGTTCTTTGAGGACCTGTGTACTTCAACTCCCAGAATTCCTGAGCCAGCCATGCATGCATGGCTGGCTAAGGAATTCAGGGCGTTGAAGTCCACAGGTCCTCAAAGGACCATAGTTTGCCCACCCCTGACCTGAGACAAAAGGAAGCCATTTCCTTGAAGTGTTTCCTTGAGTAGGAGCAGTGGCGGGTTCCTACCAGTGCGGTCCACTCTATAGCACCGGTAGCGGCCCGCTGGTGACGTCACAGTACTGGTGCGGTTGGTTGCTGGTGCCTGGGCACTGCAATTTTTTTTAAAAAAAATTAATTTACAAATTTTTTTTCTTCTGCGCATGCCCAGAAGCCGAGCTTCTGGCACTGCTCATGCGCTGCCTTCCTACCCAACAGTGAGTCCAAGCAGAGGAGGATGGCTGAGGGAGCGCGTGAGATGCTGAAAGAACGGGCAACAGGAGCTATCTCCATTCCCCTCCCTTCAGCAGTCCGAGAAGCCACGAACGCGCGGTGATGATCCTAGGCACTTTCGCACGTTTGAGGCTACTCGAGCTGCTGAGGGGAGGGGGAATGGGCGGCAGGACCTATCTCAGTTCCCCTCCCTTCAGCAGTCTGATAAGCCATGCCCACCCGGTCACATGGCTGGCAAGCCACACCCACAAAATAAGCCACGCCCACAGAGTGGTAGTAAAAAAAATTAGGAACCCGCCCCTGAGTAGGAGTCTTGGTTGCATGCCACACTGCTGGAGTGCAGCTGGATATCAGAATGTCGGTAGGAGAAAGATGAAGAGCAGTTGTTAAAGATAAGGAAATAAGGAACCCAAAGATGCTGTAGGAGAAAAGATCCTGCAAATGGAACCATGGGAAGGTTATGTTTGTGTGCGCACAAGTGGGCACTGTGCAGTGTGGCCAGATAACAGAGGAAAGGAAAAGGTAAAGGTTTTGGCAGCCAGAAAGGATACTGGAATCTGAGTGGGGTAAGGTCAAATCAGAATGGAACAGAAAGGATCATGTCAAAGTAAGCCATAGAGCAGTGTTTCCCAACCTTGACAACTTGAAGATGTCTGGACTTCAACTCCCAGAATTCCCCAGCCAGCATTCGCTGGCTGGGGAATTCTGGGAGTTGAAGTCCAGACATCTTCAAGTTGCCAAGGTTGGGAAACACTGCCATAGAGGATGTCAAGTAGTGTGAATGTTGACGGGGGGAGATCCCCCGGAGGTCGATGGATCGTTGCTTCCCTTTTGAAAACATTCTGACTTAGAAAATAAAACCGAGATTCAAATCTAATTAACAAAATATTTATTTCAGTAGAAAAGTAATAAAAAGATCCTTAGTAGGCTACATCTTATCGGCTAAGGAATAGAATCACTTCTACCTTCGGTAGAAATGGCGAAGAGAAGGGAAGGAGGAAACCTCTGGAATGCAGGCATGCGTAATAGAATATATCATACGTCTGCTTGACCATAGATACAAGAAAACAGTAGAAAACATAGAGATGCACAAACTGACAATATTCACATCGTGACAGTGAACTCCAACCACATCATTTTACAGAGGTTCTTAGTAAACCAACATGTTTCTGAGAAAGGAACGTGGACCAATCATGACTGCCTTTTAATTCCAGTAATACATTAAGTTCTTAACAAAACTCCCTCCAGTGTCCATCTGGTATCCATCTGGACCCATTAGGTGCATGGAACAGAAAATCTTAATGGGTTTGTCTTTCCTCCAGAGGCAATAAGCAGTAGCAAATATTTGGAGCAAGAACTGATGTGGCCATAAATCTAATGTCCTCCAGAATCAGATCAAACATCAGCTGCTCAAAGGTAAAGATGCTATCAAGCACACCGATTTTTTTAAGATGCACATGCAATTAAATGTGATGGACTTTATTACAAGACAGAAAGAAATAAAATTAATTTAAGGCTCCAGTTCTAAGCATCATATAATGGACTAGTGTCCAAGTAAACATACATAGGATTTCACTAGATGAATATGGTTCTCTAATAAGGCTTACCTCCCCTTCTGTAGACTGCAAATGTAGCTCTTTTCTACAAGTGGCTTTCAAGTCCCCTGCGGCTGCACTCACTTGTATTCCCTTTGGAGCTTCCATTATCAAAGATCTTGTAGGTGATTCAAGCCTAGAAAATGGGGTGGGGTGGGGTGAAAATGAGGAAAGTGGGGGAATTTATAAAAATAAAATAAAATACCATATGTCCTATGCATTACCTGTCAGCTAGGTATTTTTTCTACAACACAATAGAAATAAAATACCAACAACATTCCTAATTACACTGAAAGTATTTTTGAATATCAGGTCATATTTTGTAGAGTACAATGTTATTTTTTCTAGAACAAGGTCTATTTTATTTCAAGTCAGTTGTTTTGCAGTGAATGGTCTATCGCAGGGGTCTCCAACCTTGGCAACTTTAAAATTTATGGACCAACTCTCAGAGTTCTGAGAGTTGAAGTTCACAAGTCTTAAAGTTGCCAAGGTTGGAGTCCCCTGGTCTATCGGGATACCATGTTTAACTATGAGTAATAATTTTATATAAAAGTTGAAGCAGCGGTGAAATCTATTTACCTTCCCTACCAGTTCGGAAGTGTGCACTTTGCGCACGTGCACTTTGTGTTTTGCGTGCACCACCATCGTACATGCTTTTTAACCCTCTGCGCATGCGCAGAAGGCTTTGTGCATGCACAGAGGATTAAAGAAAAAGAAAATGGCAACATCCAGGCAGGTGGGCAGAGCCTCACGCGGCTGCTGCTACCGGTTCTCCAAACAACCGGCGGATGCCGCTACTGGTACACCCGAACCGGGCCAAACCAGTAGCATTTCACCCCTGAGTTGAAGCTGGTGAGTGCTGTTTTACATCCATGTATAGGTGTCACCTGCACATGTGTAGGTGTCACCGGAAGTTGGTTTCCGAAGTTCCAGTAGGCCCGTTGGGTCCGTTTTTTGCCATCCACAGGCTCCGGAGGCTTTCCTGAAGCCTGGGAAAGGCGAAAATGACCTCTCCCCACCCTCTGGAAGGCCAAAAATCAGCTGGCCAGCGCACACATGCACTCTGGAGCTGACATAGGACAACGCCTTGCGTGCCCTCAGATATGGCTCCACGTGCCACCTGTGGCACGCGTGCCATAGGTTCGCCATCACGGCTATATAGGTAAGGAAGACAAATTTATTTATAAAAGTAAAGGGTTTTATTTTGAATTCAAAGCTATTAATGCTAAGATAGAAACATTAGGGTATATGATGGATCTCATCCAGCCACTGTTTTGGGCATTTAAATTGCATTGATTGTAGCCAGAGATTTAAGAAGGTGCTTAACTTTCTACTGAAATCAATGGGGACTTGAAAGCACTAAAATTTGATTGGCCCATGCTTGGTATAGATCACAGATTCTAATCTTGTGGAGATCATTTTAATTAAGCAGTAATAACATTAGTCCTGTTAATGTTACCTGTCTTGCAAACCCCAGGTAACCAACAATTATAAACGTTCACAAAATAGATCAAGTATTTAAGATCAGGTGAATACCGTAGTGGCACCTTTAAAGAGAGCTACTGAATTATTTGTTGTGTTGTATTGCCAGATACAGAATATGTCAGGGAACATGCACAGAAGTACAAATCACAAGTCAATGCATATGACACATGTAGCAGTTCTGCCTGAAGAAGCTGGAGATGAGCCAATGAGACTCCTACAAATTAATGGACACACCTAGGGTTTTAAAGAAGTTGAGTGAAACAGTCAAAAGAAAACTCAGAAATATTGCAGCCCAATCATATTTTTGTTTGCAATTATTTCTGTGCTGTGGGTCAAGCTAAAACATTAATCAACAATGTTCCAATTTTGAAGACACCATTGCAGTTGGTTGGAGAGCTATGTTGGTAAATCTGCAGGTCAGGGGCTTAGTTTGATTTGGATGTGCGGTTACAAAAAAACAAAATTTGCCTTGTATCACAGGAGAGGGTATAGCAAAATCAGCCTCCTAACAGGATCCTTCTCAGAGAACCTCCTAAGCCAGTGATGGCGAACCTATGGCACGCGTGCCACAGGTTGCACGCGGAGCCATATTTGCCGGCACGCGAGCCGTTGCCTAGCTCAGCTCCAGCGCGCATGTGCACGGCGGCCAGCTGATTTTTGGCTCGCACGGAGGCTCTGGGAGGGCGTTTTTGGCTTCCGGAGGGCCTCCGGGGGGATGGGAGAGGGCGTTTTTTGCCCTCCCCAGGCTCCAGGGAAGCCTCTGAAGCCTGGGGAGGGCAAAAAATGTGCCTACCGGGCCCACCAGAAATTGGGAAATGGGCCATTTCCGGTCTCCAGAGGGCCTCCGGGGGCGGGGGAAGCCATTTTTGCCCTCCCCAGGCAGTGAATTATGGGTGTGGGCACTCATGCATGTGCGATAGCATGTGTGCATGCACTTTCGGCACCCAAGGAAAAAAAGGTTCACCATCACTGTCCTAAGCTAAACCAGAGATAGCAATCCATGCTGAGTACTCATGCACCTATGATTTGAGTGAAGATTGACACAGGTGTTCATGGTTAAATATTTTAGGAAAACCTTAAAACTATTTAAAAAGGGATGCTGGGTCAAGATACATGGGGCTACCCTTGAAGAGTATTTGGAGATTCAGTTGGTGCAAAAATGCAGCTGCACGTGCTGTTGCGAGTGTTCCCAGATACACCCACATGACTGCCATCTTACGTGAGCTGCATTGGTTGCCCATTAGTCTCTGGATGCAATTTAAGGTGTTGGTGATTACCTTTAAAGCCCTATATAGTTCAGGGCCACAGTATCTTCGGGACCGCCTGCTACCTCATACCTCCCTGCGACCCGTCAGATCACACAGGGCTGGCCTGCTCCGGGTCCCGTCAGCTAAACAATGTCGGCTGGCGGGCCCGCGGGCGAGGGCCTTCTCTGTGGTGGCTCCTACCCTCTGGAACCAACTTCCCCCCGAGATCCGGACTATCCCCACCTTATTGGCCTTCAGAAAAGCCATTAAGACCTGGCTCTTTTGGCAAGCCTGGGGCCATTTATTGTCGATGCTGGCCCTTGTAATGAAAGGATTGAATGATTGAGTTGACTAAATGTCTTTTTATATATTGTTATACTGTATTTTAACCCTGTTTTTAAATTTTTTATACTGATGTTATTTTTATTTTTGTTAGCCGCTCAGAGGCCCTGCAGAGCGGCATATAAATGCAATAAATGCAATAAATGCAATAAATAAATAAATAAATAAATAAATAAATAAATAAATAAATAAATAAATAAATAAATAAAAATATAGAGATATCATTGAGTCAAACTCAGCTTTTAGTAACTCCATAGTAGGTTGATAATGTGGAACTAACTCCCCATGGAAATCAGATTAGAGTGTATAGGAAATTGGAGGTTCAAGAACTCAGCAAATTTCAAAATTAATATTGAAAACTGACATTCTGTTTCTTTAATGCTTTAATTTGTCATTTCTAAACTAATTGGATTGGAAAGCTGCACAAAATTTTGTAATGTTGCACAAATAAAGGCAGTTCCTGATGTCTCCTCTTGTACCAGGTTTTCAATTGTTTTGTAATTCTATACATGCTCTGATAAAAATTGTGCAGGCACCCCTGGATAACTCTGATATGCCTCTGATGTTCTCTGCTATGATGCTTGTTGCAATTTTCATAGATGAACTCTACCCTCCCCCAAATTCTGGAATGCCTTTTAATAAGGCTTGACATAGCCAATTTCAAGATTGGCAAATTAACATATTGTTTTATTTCCCCCCAAAGAACTGGAAGGATGCCTGTAAGGATGCAAAATATCTTGATATATTTCATTTAAAAGAATCTACTAATCTTCCAGTTAATTAGAACATGGACAAAAATAGGAAACATTAATTCACACATCTACAGAAGGGTGCTGGTAGTGTCAATGCTTGGAGAAAAGTTAAGCCCTTCTCAATCACAGTTCCATTGGCAAAAATATATGAGCCAAATTTAGCTTCAAAAGAAACATCAACTCTTTTCTGAGACCAAAATTGGGAGTCTTTTACATTCATTATTAAGTTTCATTAAGTTGGAGTGACACTTTGACTTCCAAATTTCAGATGATACTGGGTTGGTTCTTTTTTACGTCCATAGGCGTTGAAAGCCAACAGAACAGTGGTGGGTTCCTACCAGTGCGGTCCACTCTATAGCACCGGTAGCGGCCCGCTGGTGACGTCACAGTACCGGTGCGGTCGGTTGCCGGTGCCTGGGCACCACCATTTTTAAAAAAAGATTTACTTTTTAAAAAAATTTTCTTCTGCGCATGCCCAGAAGCCGAGTTTTCGGCACTGCTCATGCACTGCCTTCCTACCCCACAGTGAGTCCAAGCAGGGGAGGATGGCTGAGGGAGCGCATGAGACGCTGAAAGAACGGGCCGCAGGAGCTATCTCCATTCCCCTCCCTTCAGCAGTCCGAGAAGCCACGAATGCCAGTGATGATCCTAGGCATTTTTGCATGTTTGAGGCTTCTCGAGCTGCTGAAGGGAGGGGGAATGGGTGGCAGGACCTATCTCAGTTCCCCTCCCTTCAGCAGTCCGAGAAGCCATGCCCACCCAGTCACATGGCTGGCAAGCCACACCCACAAAATAAGCCACGCCCACAGAGTGGTAGTAAAAAAATCAGGAACCCGCCCCTGCAACAGAAAGAAATGCCACTCATATTTATATTTTTAGTATAAATAGTACAGAAAATGGTCCTGGCATTCTGTCCAAAGCAAGCAGCTTGAACAATACAAAGGGCTATTCTGAATCCCGAGAGCCTGTCCAAGCAAAGCTGAAAATGCAGGACAAATCTCTAATTTTGGCTTTCTGTTTTAGCTATGTAAGGAAAGATAAATCATGAATAATAAGAAAGAGAATGAAGATTGTCAATTTATCACTGGACCTTGAAAGGGAATGCAAGCTACAGTAGGTGTATTCTTAATTCTCCTGGAAAATTTAAAGAGCTAGAATAGAAATGGAAAATGTCCAGCCAATGAAGAAGTTTATTTCATCCATGAAAACCTGTCTCTGATGAGAGATATGATATTTTTCCTGCTTTGCATTACAATCCACTTAACTGATGTCAGAAACTTTTCAAAACATATTTGCTGATCAGACAGCATTTTGATTGTTCATAACTGGGAAAAGGAAGTTTAATGCCTTCTACCTACAATTTCCTCACAAGGAAATATAACCTGCTTGTCTTTCACCAAAATTTTTATATGGCCCTGGTAGGGCTGGTGGAAGTTTTATAGAGCTTTATTGTTGCATGTGAGAGCAGAAGGAGGAAGATCTCTAAAAGAGTTCTACATGGCAGGACAATGTATGAAAATAAATGTGTGGGATGTGCATAGGCACATAGGATATGTTAATGAACAGATCCCAAAAAATTACAGCCTGTGTCTCCATACTGGCAGCGAGGAGGCTCTGTCCATTTTGGACATAACTTCAGTGTCTAATTCTGCCCTCAAGCCAGAAGGGCTTCTCCATTTCTGTATTAGAGCAACATGAATGTTAAAGAAAAGATGGGGAACATTATTTTCTGGTTGAAGAATGGACCCTGGAGAGTTGAACTTGGCATAATATCTCAGGTAAGGTCAGTGGTGGGATTCAATTTTTTTACTACTGGTTCTGTGGGCATGGCTTGGTGGGCGTGGTGTGGCTTGGTGGGCGTGGCTTGGTGGGCATGGCAGGGGAAGGATACTGTAAAATCTCCATTCCCACCCCACTCCAGGGGAAGGATACTGCAAAATCTCCATTCCCTCCCCACTCCAGGGGAAGGATACTGCAAAATCCCCATTTCCTCCTGATCAGCTGGGACTCGGGAGGCAGAGAATAGATGGGGGCGGGGCTAGTCAGAAGTGGTATTTACCGGTTCTCTGAACTACTCAAAATTTCCACTACTGGTTCTCCAGAACTGGTCAGAACCTGTTGAAACCCACCTCTGGGTAAGATGAGGAAACAGGCTTCTCACTTAGGATCATTATTTCTCTCTCTCTCTCGTTTTTAAAATTCCCGCCTGCCTGCCTACCTTCTAAGTTTAGCAGAACATGTGAACTATAAAAATATAACAATAAAACGGACTGTTGAGTGTGAAAGATGCTACTCATCTTTCTGTTTCAGACATCTAATCAAGGAGAAAAAGGTTGCATGGTTTTCTTGTTGCTTCAGTTTTTGCAGCTATTTTTTCTCTCTCCTGGGATCTGGAGCCTGTTTTCTCAGGGAAAAGCAACCAATGGCAGAACTTCAGGTGAGAAATAAGACCTCAAAAAAGGGTCAAGAGCATCTTTCTCGACTGCTTTGCCTTTTCCATGGTCTCTCACCACATGTCACGTTTTCTAGCTCTCACAAAACACAAAAACTATTTGCCATCCCAGCCTCCATGCCAACTTATTTTGGCATCAAATATCTAGCTGCTGAACATATTTTTCTCACCTTATTACGTGAGAAATAAGATGTAACAGTCAGCTTTTTATCAATCTTAAAGCTCTCATTAACTGAGACATCTGAAAGCTGAACTTTAATTAAATAGAGCATACTATTACTTTTAGTGTAGCCTGTTCATTTTAGTCTAGTAGGAGCCTACAGAAAAGTAATGAACTCCAGTATTTGATGCTAACAGGTCTAGATAGGCAGTGAAATGAAGGGTGGGGGCAAGCAATGATGCTTGAATTCTCCAAGTAGGGGTGGAATTTCAAGATAAAGAGCATTTCAGAAACTTCTGGGACTGTCACTGAGGTATTGTAAGAACCTGCAACAGCTGCCACCCCCCAAGGCTAAGTACATTTTTTGGCAACTACATCTTTAGACAAATTTACTCTAAACTTGCTTCTCAGCTTTCCAACTTGAGGATGTAACTCTTCTATCAGTAACTGACTCTATAGATAATTTCTCTGCAGCTTCTCCTGAACTTTAGGTATCCAGGATGAAACAAAAAGAGACACAAGCCCTTTAAGCAACTATAAGCAACATTAAGCAAAGGTAGAACAACTTTTAGTGAACAGTAGACTCCAAGGATTTTTAATCATTTTCAACTAACTTGGAGCAATTGGCATTTGGGTAGATTAACTACCGAATTTTGCCATCTATGAGGTCCTCTTAGCTTCTTCTCCATGAATCATAAAAAAAAGATTATGGCACAGCCATGTAGTAAATCATATTTCTTTTCAGTCACATTAAAAATTACAAGTTCTTGATAAGTTTCTATTAACTTAAAACCCAAATATGCACTATGTAAATTATTTTGTTGACTCCTCCTCCCAGCATGAGACGTTTTTAATGTGATGCGTGGTGGTGGTGGTAGTGGTGGTGAGTGGGTGGGTGGCAGAATCAAAGTTGGCCATTTTGAGTCTAACTTTGAAAAAATAACTTGCTATAGTAATATTCCTTCTTATTTTTTTTGTAAAGAAAAATTATTATTAGAGCCATACATTTACAACTTTACTATTACTATTGCTGTTACTACTACTTTTGTTATTACTACTACTCACTATTGTATTTTTTGAGACAAATGAGAATGAAACTTCCTACAACTTTGCATTGCCTGATCAATTTTTTTTTAAATCTCATTATGCTGAGTGTTGGCTTTCAGCATTAGTTTATAGTTAATGGCACAATAGCCTTGACGATGACAGGGGAAAAAAGCTATTAAATTTGATCCTTGAGTTCTCCCAAAGGCACAGAACAACAGCAAAGCAATTTACCTTTCTTATTAGGAAGGTGATTGATAGCACAGATTTTCACACATAGCTACAAATGCCTTAGAACATATTGAATCTTAATGGGTACCTTATGTATATTCAACATATTGTCCCTTAATAAGTAACTTAAAAGGAAATATTGAATAACTGTTCTTAAAAAATTGGTTTTAATGGTACATTTCCATCATTAAAACCAGTATTTTGGAAGCTTAGAGGGTAGTCAACTGAGCTGTAGGGTTTTTTTTTATTTTTTTGAATAAAGATGGCAATAAAAGCCTTATGAAATAAGCTGTCAGTGCTCAGATTATGAATTAAACCTTTATTTTTAAACAATGTCATTCACACTATTACGAACCAGAGGTTCAACTAATTTTGCTAAGAAAAATTAATAGAAAAACTAATAGCAATAGACAAAGATGTTAAACTTGCAAAGAACATCATTGCAATTCTTTGGTCATTTTAAGACATATTTTGACTGTAATTCATTATATGCTTCTGTAATAATTGCACAATAAACCTCAGCTGTGAATGCAGCATTGCAATAAATTTTATAATGATTCAAATAACATGGCTTGCAAAGTTCAGTTTGGAGATTCAGTTCAATCAACATTGATTAATCACCCATTTAACACAGATTCATGAACTGAAAAGGGCCCTGGATTCAAAAGACAAAAGGAATTTGTTGGATCGGTATTTATTAGAATCCTTCCGAATTGAAAATTCAATAGCTTTTCTGCTGCTTCAGAGATCCTACCAGGCAAATCACAATGTTGTTGTTCTTTCAGTTCCTCATGAAAATGAATGGTTGTGATGGGCTCCCTGACATTCCCAGAGCAGTCATCAGCCAAAAGACTTTATCACCTTATGAATCTCTCTGTCTTTCAGAATTGGGTGGCCAATAAGGCTAACATTGCTTCATTCACTTTATCAACCCTCAACTTCTTTAATTCAGCCAGCCATGTACCTTAACATTTGCTTTTTCTTGTGCCAATAGAAGGTTAATTTTCTTCTATGCTGTCCCTGTCAGCACAAGTAAGAATTCAACTCAGGAGTCAAGAATATGTGACTAGTCTAGAATACATTTTGGGTTCAAACTTTACTTTCTTACCTGCAGCAGATTGAAGTCATTTCATATTATGGTAAGTGGATGTGTGCCAAGCTTACATTGTTCTATTGACTGTTTTTAAGAAAATGTGGTGGTAATGGCAACAGGAGTGTGAATACTACTTGTTCTGTGCCAAAATCTTTCTCTGTGGCCTGCTTGATTTTGTGACAGTGTTGCTTGCCTGGTGAGCCTGTCTCTGTTGACCTTGCTAATTAACTAACATGGACATTGCCAGAAAACTAATGCTGTTTACAATCAAGCCTGGATAAGGATAAGAGAATTTTGAACAGGATCCTTGCAAATTAGCTAGGCCAACCCTCCGGTCCTGATACTCCAGAAAAACAAGAACTTACTTTTTAAAGTTTGTATTTAATAGCTGGCGTAGGACACTGCAGTGTTTCAGTGAACTTCACTATATGCTCTTTTGAATATATACAAATTTTTAAAACACCTGGTGCAAAATTTTCTCTCAATACCCCAATCAAGGAACTACTAAGACAAACAACCAAGCAGAAAACAATACCCTAATCAGAACTAACTAGTAGAAAACTGTTGTGTATTGACAGTTGAACATGGTTTCACCCAGGTCCAGCGTTTGAGCGGGAGAATGCTCAAACGCTATTGGTTAAAGCGTCTGACAGCTCCCTATAAAAGGGCTAGCTGTCAGACTGCGAGTTGCTGGTTGTACAGAGAATTGCCTAATAAACAGTGTTCAGAAAGTCGGTCTCCTGAGTCGTGATTCCCACAACTTAACAAAAACCACACCCCCACCAACACTGGCAGGGTAAGCTACTATATATAAACTGGGAACAAACCCCACACTCACTAGCAATGATTATTATTATACCTAGTTGGATAATGAAATGTCTGCAAGCAAAACAACCAAACTCAGAGTGCACCAAGGACTCCACCAATTCTCTCTCAGCTAAATGAAGAAGTATGTAAGTAATTTTTTTAAAAAAAATTGAAAAGAAATAAGCTAAAACCATTCAAATTGAGCTTTGCAAGGTTAATGTCTTCTTATGGGGACAAAATCTCAGTTTTGAGCATTTTGTGTTGTATTTGTTGTAGCCTATGCACAAATCTTATCCCTATCTAGAATTTTGAATCAGATCAAACTCAGTTCCCATCCCTTCTGGAATGCCATGTATTCAAGTACTTATTGAGTACTTAAGTACTGCCAATTCAAAGCTAATCAGAATTGGTTCCATTTCTTTCTTTCTTTAAAACATAGCCACTCATCCTAACAGAAACGCTATTCCCAAGGTTTACACAGAGTGAATGAGTAAATTGTGAAATTTCCACTCATTCTAATGGTAACACATTTATGGTTTAGCCAATTTTTTTTACATGTACACATAAAAGGAAATGTTACTGCTTACCTCATTGGTATACTGCAAGACCAAGAAATAAGTTTCTCAGCATCATTGTAGTGGGAGATGGGAATGGCCTTGAGGGACAGATGAATCTTGCTAAACTAAATGCATTTACCCCCTTGCTCCCTTTATCTTTGTGAGAACTACAGAGGGCCTTGTCTAAGATGTTTTCTCAGGTTACAGATCTGCCCTGGACTTGGCTTTCTTTTTTCTGACTGTTGTCTTGGTAGCATCTTTCCCTTCTGCCCCTCAAGACCATTTTCTCGGTGCACTACACTTACTGACAAAATAACTAAAATAATGGGCTAGCTTTCATCAGGTTGTAAAATTGCCTTTTCTGGAAAAAAAAATCAAAGGAAGATGATACAAGCTACCAGAGAACACTATTAATATAAATATAGGGGATCAGTTTGCAGTTTTCTTTTTGTTGGAAATGTCACCACACCCCAGATTATCATATTCTAGAGTTCATCTATTCCTTTTTTATAATATCCAGTGAAACACATTGGTTTGTTCTATTTTATTGTAAATTTACTAGTCCTGGGCCACTGTGTGTAGGATATGCTGTGATATACAGTACAGTATCTATTCCAATTCTTGGTTTATGGTTATTCATCTGGATTAAGGAATTAAAGCAATATGTCTGTTCTTGTTATTTTGGGTATCTCCCCATTCCTTATGCTCTTGGCTGTCTTCCTAGATCCCTTTTGATTTTTAGTAAGAAGTAAAAAATAGTGTCCTATAACAACTAGGCTGTATTTAATATGCTTTAGGACAATGTAGTCACGCATTCATACTGTGGATTCATGCCATTTCAAGCAATGGTATATTTCTATAATGCAAGAAAAATCTTTAAAAAACCAAATAGTCCCATTGTTTCACATTCTAAAGCTTTCATTCTTAGCTAAATACTTCATGCATGGTTTTACTCCACTTATCTATTTAGTCTGCAAATTTTCTTGAAAAATCCCAGGAAGCAATTATATAAATTTCCTAATACTGTATATGTTTTTTTAACCAAACAATTTCAAAAAAATTTGGTTTTTTTATCACTATATCCATCTTTATGTGCCTTTATTTTTTTTCTGAATGCTACCAAGCAAAAATTGGAAAAGTACAGACAAATGAATGTTCACACTTATTGACTGAATTGAATGCATTTTTCGTCATGATTACATCCTTGGATGTGATCTGTAAGGAATGCCAAACAACACCAACAAAGAAAGAGAGAATCAAATATAGAATCTGAAAACTGGATTACCAAGTCTTTGGAGATGGATTTGATATGGAACTTTAAAATGAGATGTAACCTATTTGTTCAAATATCTTTGATATATTTTTTTTGAAAAATATCGATTCAGACTCAGCAGTAATGTCTTGTCTATACTTTACAAAAGACTCTGATTGTGTTTTAAAATCTCAGTTGGACTTAGAGCACCGCATCATTTTTTTTTGATATGATATTTATTCTTTATTCCCATATTTATTGTATTTTGGGGAGAGCATACTGCTCTCAGTAGTAGCCCTAAACACTTTTAATGCATATTGTTTCATGGACTTCAAAAGTGAGTTGTTTTTCATTTGTGGTTTTTGAATCACTTTGGAGATTCAAATGAATAATGAGTATGGCTTAAGAAAAAAAAAACCCCATACAAAAGCAAGTTCCCTTTTCAAGGAGAAGCCTCAGCATATCTAACCTTCTGCTGACATTTTTAGCTGAAATAACTCATAATAAGAACAAGACCTTTGTTCTGTAGGGCACAAACAATGCTCAATAAACTCCAAAACCTTTCCTTCCATTATTTATTTAGCTCTAAAACCAACCACTTACTTGGTTATCTGAATGGTATTCAGTGCAGTTAAGGAATACATAATAAAAACAGCAGCAGAAAACATTTGTGGCTGGAATAATAATCAAAATGTAACGCGTAAAATCCCCATAAAAACAACGGCAGAACAAACAGTGTGAACTTTCCTGAAGCCTTTAAAATGGCTCTTAAATGTGTAGACTTCCTAGGAAGAAATGACGAACGGAAGGAATGTGGGAAAAGTGGAGCTGATGACCATGGTGAGTAGATTGGCTCTTTGTAATTTCTTTCCAGACATAGCAAGAACTTGAGATCAGCCACAAGTACTACAGACAATTTCCCCCCCACCCTGCAAGGAGATCACAAGATAGAAATATCTGAAAGACCTGGGAGTAGCCATCATGCTCAAACTGGAGTTGGTGTCTTTAAAATGGACCGATTTACATACCTCCTTTTCTACTCACTCTTGGAAGCTTTTCACTTATTAGGAACCTTTGGGTGGACAGGTTTTATAGCACTTGATGAGTTGCATGCCATCATGAGAGGAAGAAGTTTTAAATACCAAATAAAAGTTAAAGATTTAACTTCTTTTCTGAATAAGCAGCAAAAGAGTGATGAAAATCTTAATTTTAGAAAGTTACAGCTGGACTAAGTATCCAGATAAATTTGAAATAAGATTTTGGAATTAATTGCAAAGAATCCTTCCTGTGGGAAAAGGCTTTTGTTTTGAATTCTTAAAAAAATATCTAAGATTTAAAAAAAACTGGACATTACCAGGAATTAGAAGGAAATAAAGATTACAATGAAAGGAAAAGAACCCTCAAACTCAATTTAAAATGAATTATAGAATGAAGCAAAATATTTTAACATTGGAGATATTGAACAAAAAGCCCAAAGTTAATTGTAAGAGTGTCTCCCTCTGCAGATAAACTGTGTTTTAAAAAAATGCTATGAAAGATTAACAAGTTTAACATGACAATACTGAGACTCTTTTGAATTTAAAAATAACAAACTATAAGAATGACATGGAAATAGGAATACAAAAGAAACTGGTTTATGTCTTAATCCTAAAATGGGATATGCAAATAACAAACCAAGAGAGTAACCTGAATCGTTTTCTTAACTTTGATTTACAAAAGTGGCTTGTTAAAGTTTTGAAGAATTTTGTGAGAAAGGGGCAAAGAAAAAAAATGAAATGAAATCAAGTTCTATGACATTATTTGAAGGATTAAAGATTAAGACTATTAGAAGCAAAATGAAGAAATATAAAGTTGGTTTGCCTCCAGCTTATCAAGTACTTAGCAGGGGAGGGCTTGGCAGCACAAGGAAATAACAGCCAATGCCTTAATAGCCAGTTATCAACACCCCAATCTACATCTAAAAAGCCACACACAATGGCACCATATAAATACCGCATACAGAATAACCCAAAGCACTTATGTTATTGTATTATATTATAAAGAAAGATATATCACTATATTATACTATTGGAAATGATAGATTACTATATTATACTACTGGGAATAATCGTAGAAATAATTGAAATATAAAAATTGGGAATTGAATATAATTGAAATATAAAATAATTGAAATATAAAAACTGGGAATAATCGTAGAAATAATTGAAATATAAAAATATAAAAATATAAAAATTATATAAACATAAATTGTCAATATCAATTGCTGTAAGATAACCCTAGAGGTTGTATTGTATAGTTGTATGTTTGTTTTATGTCCTGTTTTGGTTTGTTATTTTTGTCTTTTGTATTATGTTCTTTTTAAAATGTAAATAATCTAATAAAAACTATTTTTTTTTAAAAAAAAAGAATAACCCAAAGCACACACACTGCCAGAGAGAAGTTCCATGAAAATGGGCTCCAGCATGAATCCAAAAGTTCAGAAAACTAAGCTTCTAGTCCCGGTAACCCACCTGGATTTGGGACTGCAAGAAGCCGTTGAGCTGCAGCCCAGCACAAAGCTCAGCTCAGCCCAGCCCAGCAACATGGCGCACAGGGGTTTCTTGGTTCATTGAAGCCTTTCACAATACAAAGCCCAGCCCCACCCCATCCTAGCAGCAAGGTGCAAAGTCACAACCACCCACCACAGTTCCAGCTGCAGTTGCCCTTTCCATCCTTCACTCTGAGATCTCTGCCACCCAGTTAAGCTTTGCCATTCTCTTGTTCCTGTTGCTGAAAAATGTGTGTTTTAGATCAATTAATGAAATTTCATTTGAAGGCCATACTTAAAATAGTTTGATGCACAATAAAATAAAGCTTTAGTTGTAACCATAGGTTACAATGATGTTTCTTCTTCTTCTTCCATTCAACTGGCTCTGATTCTCGGAGACTGCCTAGACCAGGGGTAGGCAAAGTTGGCTCTTCTATGACTCGTGGACTTCAACTCCCAGAATTCCTGAGCTAGCATGATTGGCTCAGAAAGTCTGGGAGTTGAAGTCCACGAGTCATAGAAGAGGCAACCTTGCCTACTTCTGGCCTAGACAAATCTCTGCAGGTTTTTTTGCAATAAATTTTCAGACATGGTTTGCCATTGCCTTCTTCCCAGGGCAGGGAGAAGGTGACTGGCCCAAGGTCACCCAGCTTGCTTTGTGCCCAAAGCCGGACTAGAATTCAGAGTCTCCCAGTTTCTAGCCTGATGCCATAACTATGAAACTAAAAGGCATTTGAAATTGTACTGTGTGGCAATGATGAGCATATTATTGAAATGTTTTTATAAATTGCTATTGGAATTTAATTTGGAGAATGAATATGTGAAGCATTGTATGATTCAATTAGCAAAGAATTCTGGATATAATCTAATGCTTGAATAATTGGAAAACATGTGGATAAAGGGTTTAAAATTTACTAAAACTTAAAAAAAAACTTTTATGAAATGATGTACCAATGGTATTTAACACCTGATAAATTCCCAAAGATATATAAAGATGTTTCAAAAGTATGTTGGAAATATAAATGCAAAGAAGGATCTTTTTATCAGCTTTGGTGAAGTTGTGACAAAGCAAAGAATATATTGGAAAAAGATTCATATTTTAATACGTAAGAGACTCAAAACAAATATAAACATCAAACCAGAAACTTTTCTTTCAGGTTTAACGGGCAAAGAACTTGGAAATTTTTGGAACTTTGTTGTTATACATGTTGAGAGTCATGGGAATGATCTACCTGCAAAAATGGAAAGATATACTAATTCCCACAATAATGGCTGGAAAAACTGATGGAGTTGGCAGAGGTGGCCAAATTAACTGCTTTAACAAAGAAAAGTACACATCCAACTTTAATTCTACTTACAAATCAGTTCTGGATTTTGCTTGTGATAGAAAAAAATGAAACTTTGATTTCCTGATTAGACACATTTGTGGTTAAAGAAACAATCTAGTACATATTAAGTATGCAAAAGTAAAAAGTTGAGGCTGTAATGTTATTATTTTTATTCTATTGCCCTGAAAAAAGTAGGAAGTCAATGCCTTTCTTTCTTTATCCCCTTTATCCTACACTTTTCTCTCTTTTGTCCCTTTCCCCATTTTCCCACTATTCACATTTGTATTTTATACTTTGATAGGTTTAATATAATTATATGAAAAAACACCACTAGACCAAACTTGCTTTCCATAACAAGGTAACATAGCACAAAAATAATAAAACAAAGTAACAATAATATTTTTAAAAGAGTAAAATGAATAGAAGATATAAGATGATCAAGACGAGGACTACAGGTGAGAATCTATTTTTTTAATGGCAACAAAATAAAAATAGCAACTTGACTACTGCAAGTTGGAAACACATCTGGAATAAGACAATTCAATCAGATGATCTGAGTCCTTGAGTTTACTTTTCATCATCAATTTGGCCATGATCTCATTGTAAATGGGGCACTGAAGGAGCTAATGAGTAATGTTCTCCAATTGACCAGCATCCAAGGGACATTTATTTATGTGCAAGGAATGCAAATAGGATTCAACTTTTCTAGTGAACAAAATAATAAAAATTGAAACTTCTCTTGCCTAACCATTTTGCAAAGTAATACCCAAAAATTGCTTTTAAGGCACCTACTTGAGGTCTTGAGAAGGTTCAGCTCTGATATGGGGGGTTTCCACAGAATGCTCAAATACAGCTCCTTCTGTGCCTACAACAAATACATGAATAGAATACAGGATAGTTACATTCCATGTCAACATTGCATTTGAAAAATAATAAAAAACCCTTTCTGAAAAACAAGCTTAATTAATATTAATAAGGTAAATTAATATTTATGAGAATTATTTCAACGAAATTTATTGTAGAAGAATTTTAAGACAATGCAACACATTGATTAATCTCACTAAAAGTAACAGCCTTGATCCACATGCCTGTAAATCAGTAAAATTAATGGGCACTTGTTCCTATTCCATTATTTCCACAGAAGCAGGAGGTCCATGACAAGACATGCTCAGGTATCTACTTTTTCTGTAGTTTTGTAAACAATCCTTTCCTTTCATGGAACAGCTACAAAATCAATGGCTGTTGAAAACAATGACTGAATTATCTTCTTAATAGGTGCATAATATTTATACTTATTTAGAAATGTACTGTATAAAAAACCTTTTGTACCCAAGCCTGGCTCATATTCAGATCTTCAATATAAAATATTTAAGTGAAGATAAACAACTTAAATAAAATGTTTTTGGTGTAAAAATACAAATTGATTAAATGACTTACAATAAAAATTATTATCTTACATTATTACATTTTTTCTCTTCTAACAATCTGAACTCTCTTCTTACTACCATTTAATATGCTTTAGGACAGTGGTTCTCAATCTTTTCTTCACCATGGTCCTTGTTTAAATACCTTTTGTGGCCATGGAGCATGGCCACGGACCCCCAAGACTTAACTCAAAATTTAAATCATAAAATTTCTTCAAGCCTTCATAGACTCCCTGTGATGACATCACCCCCCTCAGGGATCTGCAGACCATAGGTTGACAACCACTACTCCAGAAGATTGCTAAAAACCAATCACCGATAAGCAACAGTCATCTATTTTCAAGCAGGTAGAAAGCAGATTAGAAGCATTGTTTTAATGTTTGTGGAAAAAAGTGTTTTCTTTTTTGCTTGTGCTCATTAACTGTAATTTTCTCTCACCCAAGAACCCACACCAAGAACAAATGGTCATTAAAAAAACTGTAAGATTCTTTCACGTATACAATGAAAGGGGAAGACAAATCACACAAGCCCAGCAATTCATAAAGCTTGTTTCTGCTCCTCAGAGCTAGATTTTCCTCATGGCTGAACTGAAAGCCACTATCTATTTTTCATTGGTAAATATGAATTTTCGTCTCTCCATTATGAATCCATATCCTGCCTCTGTTGCCTGGTTCAAGTCACTCTTTCACCTGACATAAAGACATGTAGGAATGACCTTGTGAAATGAGCTTCTGCTACAGCTCATTTGGTCCAATAAGAGGCAGCTTAACCCTTACCCTTAACCCATAGAAGGAATGTGGGCAGAGCAAACCATCTCAGAAAGGACCCTGCCTAATGTCTTGGTCTACACAGGAAAAGAGGAGAAAAATACTTGCAAGACTGATAGCCTTGCCAAGTAGATGGGAAACAGATGAATTAATTCTACCATATTGTAAGATTAAATTGACAGAATTTTGCAAGTCTGGAAGTACATTTCTCCCCAGTCACTGATAACAACCTAAGAAACTAGAGAAGGTCTATTCTGAGACTTTTGCCCATGCCCACATTCCTTCTGTAGGCTAAACCCTCACAGCTTCAACCTTAAACTGTCTACCGTGGACCTCACCCCATTCCTAAGAGTTCCATAAAGGGGGCATGCATAAACGCACCAGTGTGCCTACCGTCCCTATCCTACTGTCCCCATTTATTTGTATTCATTTCCTTTGTTCATGTTCATGTTGATATTTATACCTGCTATCTTGTACAAGTTTGACAAATTAATAAATAAATCAAACAAATAAATAAATTGCCTCTTATCTGATCATTCTCCCGGCTGTGACTCTTTCCCCTGTCTTGCAAGGTCATTCCTGCATACCATTGCATCATGTGAAAGAGTAGGGAAACCTAATAGACATTAAAGGCTACTCTTGAGGGCATTGAGAAAAAAGAGGAAAAACTTCATTAATACCGAAATAACTAATGGTATTTTAAGCTTATCTCACTCAAAAACTGGGCATGAACTGGAAAGAAGTCACCTGCATATGTTTATGCTTTGGTTAGGTAAGATTCAAGTCCACTGCTTGAATGCTAACTGACCACACATTTCCCAATGAAAGTAATGAATCAATTTGTTCTTTTGACTAGGGATTTTGAGAAAGATTTCCTGATCAAGACTTGGATAACAACATTAGATGACCATAGAACATCCAATGAAAGATAAATTTCCAAAATCCCCAGCTTGAACCTGTTTATGCCCCCAGTTCTTACCATGGTAAAAAAAAAGACACCCCCCGTCCAATTCTCCCATCTAGTTGCTAAATACATTTCCTCCTCTCTTTATTTGATATTGCAAGTGACAGGAGCATAATCTGTGAGTGGACCAGACATGCTTCTTCTTTCCTTTTTCTGTCTTTACATGCACTTTAAATGCACTGTCATGTCTCCCAATACATTGGGTTTTGCGCCTTAATCCATCAATCGTTATGCATAAAGAAGGAAGAAGGAAAGAGAGAAATCTGCTTCCTTTTTTCCCATTCAATATTTCAGTTTTCAATACTTCTTGCAATGTAAGTAAAGAGAAGATGGGAATATACTGTTAAAGTAAGTAAAAATTTGAAAGGGCATTTAAGGACTGGGGCAATTTTCCCCCCTTTCAAATTTGGTGATTGGCTTGAAAAAAGGTTTGTATTCCTGTTCTCTCTCTCTCTCTCTCTCTCTCTCTCTCTCTCTCTCTCTCTCTCTCTCTCTCTCTCTCTCTCCCTCCCTCCCTCCCTCCCTCCCTCTCTCTCTCTCTCTCTCTCTCTCTCTCTCTCTCTCTCTCTCCCCCTCCCTCCCTCCCTCCCTCCCTCCCTCCCTCTCTCTCTCCCTCCCTCTCCCCCTCCCTCTCCCCCTCCCTCCCTCTCCCCTCTCTCTCCCTCTCCCTCCCTCGCTCCCTCCCTCCCCCTCTCTCTAATTGCATGCACACATATACAACACACAGAGAGATAGACACATACAGAGTACAGAATATGCATCACTGAAATTATTACAACCAACTAATTGAATTTAATTTTAGCCTCCCATATTAGACAACAAAAAATGAAGGTGCAGTACTTTCTCTTAAGCTGCCTGACCCTGAAGATGGAGGGGTCAGCCATAAAGAGATTAGAGATTAGAGCAGACAGAGCATTGAAAATCTTCCAAGAGATATCATTCCAATAAAGCAAGCAATGCCCTGCAGGATAAATGGAGCTGTTTTAAATGGCATGATTCTAAAAGATATTTATCTGATGCAGAGCTCTGTGTACATGGCATTCATCCTAATTCAGTACAAACCACATCTAGTCATGCATTTGCAAATTGTCCTCCCTTGAAACTATGGAAACTGAAGATGTAGCACTCTCAGACACTGACTGGGGTAAACTACTTATTCTGCTCAATTTACCAGTTACTGAGATCTAACCTTTAGAAAATGACAATAAACATGGTTTCATTAATATCACTGGAAATATATATTATAAATTACACCGTCGAAACCTTGGTGATAGATGTTGGTAGCTATGCATCCAGAGAATGAACAGAGTAAGAGGATACTTGTTATATAAACAGCAAATGAAAGAGTTTCTCTATATAGCATCTTGTTCTCAAAAGGAAAACACACACACACAGAGAGAATAGTAGCAAATAGAGGCAAAATTGGGTAATTACATTCTTCTATTGAGAGCACTGTATATGCAATTTAAGAGAGAGCCTGTTAATTTAATTACAGCATGTGAGGCCAGAGTAAATGAACTCAGCTCTAGGGGAATGTATTGTTCATTTCAGATAAGGGAATTAAAAAAAATGATTGCAGAGTTTGCTGAAATTAATTTACAATAACCTAGAAACCACGTGGGTTTGCTTCCCAGGAAAAGCAAATGGAAAGGATTTTAGTCCCAAATCAGGTGGGAATTACAGTGGTTCTTTTTTTTTTAAAAAAAATCTTTATTTGGGAATTACAGTGGTTCTTACCTTGCAAGAATTGGTCTCAGTGAAACAAACAAAAATTAAGATGAAAGCTAAAAATATGAAACTAAAAAAAAAATCAAAAGAAACTTCACTTGTTCATGTCTTTGATGAAAGATTGTTAGACATGACTGTGGAATGAAATGAGTGAAATTTACCTTCAGGTAAATTCTAAACTGACTGAATCATTTTGATCAGGTAGACCAGGAATGTCAAACTCGCATCATCACAGCGGCAGCGCGTGACGTATCATGACTTTTTTCCCTTCGCTAAACCAGGCATAGGTGTGGCCAGCACGTGACGTATCTGGCCTGCGGGCCGCGAGTTTGACAGCTCTGAGGTAGACTGATTAAAATGAACAAACAAATAAAAACCATTAGATGTTTCATTTAGGATGATACTTTCAGGCAATTTTAGCCAGAAGTCATTTTTTCTCCCCTGCACTACAACATATGGATAATGCTGAGAAGGAAATTTAAATATGATCTTAATTCCCATGACAAATTAATATTATAGAATAATTATAAACTGAAATAGCTGGAAAATCTTTTTCATTTTTTTGTGTGTGCAGACTGGTTTTTTTCTCAACCAGTCCTTTACAACATCCAATGTTTTGCAAAATAAATTTGGATTGACTAAAAGTACTGAATGGGAATATATTTAATTAAAATTTCTCTTCACCTGACAATTTGGGCTTGATGCATTAACAGCATCTGAAATTTCCATGCTATTAGTGCGACTGAAAAAGGTTTATGAGTCCCACATTTACACTCAATTTTTGCAGATCTCAATTTAGTGGACTTCAGCTATAATGAGCAAAATACTGGTTTCATTTATGAAATGCTATGTTATTTCCATAATTGCACAAGTGATGTAAAATGGCACAAGTGATGTAACTTATAGAATGATGTTGCTGTGAATGAAGACCTCTCTAATTTAACAAACATTTGAGAATTACAGACCTGCCCCCTTCCCCACTCTAATTAATTTGCAAGATGAAGATATTATCATACAACTGAAAACTACAACTGAGATAGATATGGAAATAATTCAGAAGAAAGAGGAGGAATATTCTATTTAAGCAATCAATAAGCTAAAGTTTTAGAGAATGATTCATTATATCTGATCAAGTAAGGATTTTTATTGGATAGTCCAAGGTTTATGATAATGGTTGAGTGTCAACATCTCTGTGTTAAAAGTATATTTTTGAAGAGACCTTTAGAATAGAATAGAATAGAATAGAATAGAATAGAATAGAATAGAATAGAATAGAATAGAATAGAATAGAATAGAATAGAATAGAATAGAATAGAATAGAATAGAATAACTGAGTTGGAATGGACCTTAGAGATCTTCTAGTCCAATCCCCTGCTTAGGCAGGAAGTCCTACCTTGATTTATGTTTCTGGCTTGTTCTGGTTTAGTATTCATAATGTTGCTGGAATACTTGGAAAAAAATGTCAAAGATTGGAATCTATCAAATTATTAAGAACTTTTTTGTGAGTGGGTTGCAGTTAAATAGTTGATAGACTATTTTACACCTGACTTAACTCTGGATAGAAGATATGTGTTCACTTTGTATAAATGAATTGGATTTATAATGATGTAGAAACTCCGAACAATGTTATTCCATGTGGTCAAAGCTTACTTTATTGCTTAAGAAGTAAGATTTTTGTTTTATATACTTTTATTTTATTTTATTTTCTCTCTGATACAGGTTCACTTCTGTTTTTCTATTTTCTTTTAATCTTTGGTTCTGGTTAATAGTTTTATTTTGTATGTAAAAAGCACTGTTTTTCTTGAAGATGAAAAAGATTGGGCCATAATGCTGTCATAAAATGGAATCTTTAAACTCAGTGGCTTAGCTTCATTCTGCAAGCATGACCTCTAATACAGGTAGTCCTGGACTTACAACATTTCATTTAGTGACTGTTCGAAGTTACAATAGCACTGAGAAAAGTGGCTTATGACTTTTCACACTTACAACCAGGGGTGGGTTCCTCCCAGTTCGGACCAGATCGCCCGAACCGTTAGCGACCTGCTGGTGATGTAATTTTGGCGTCACGGATCCGGTTCTGTCTGTGCCGGTCCGTGCTCGCCGCCATCTTTTTTTCTGAATTTTCAGCCGATTTTTCCTGTGTTTGCATGGCTTCTCAGCGTTCTGTGCTTTGAAAAAAGCCCTCCCGCCTGTCCCCGGGTTAATACTGACCTTGATTTCTTCATCTGAAGCACAGCTGATGAGCTCCTCAGCTGTGTTTTGGGCTGAATCCACCTTCCGAGCATGCGCAGAAGTGAAATTGCATGATGGGGCGAAACATCATGACGAGAACCGGTGGTGAAGGTAAGTGAAACCCACGCCTGCTTACAACCATCCTCACGATCATGTGATCAAACTTCAGTTGCTTGGCAACTGACTTATATTTATGACAGTTGCAGGGTCCCCAGGTCATGCAATCACCTTTTCACAAGCAAAGTCAATAGGGAAGACAGATTCACTCCACAACTGTGTTATTAAGTGAACAATTGCAGTGATTCATTTAACAACTGTGGCAAGAAAGGTCATAACTTGGGGCAAAAACAAATGTCTCACTTAGCAACAGAAATGTTGGGCTCAGTTGTGGTCGTAAGTCGAGGACTACCCGTAATGATGATCTGCATCCCACAGTACTGCTTACAAAGCACTAGTAAAACATTTGGATTATTTTCTATCACAATTTCTTCGGGCTCCACTGTTTCTTGATTTCTCATTCTTTGATTTGAGATAGATTAATCTCAGATCATGCTCCCATGATAAACTGTTCTATTTGATGAAAGTTTATGTGTATTTTTTAAAGAGCCCTTTGAATACATATTTGTTGAACGATAAAGATTTTTTAAAGAGAATGACAGAGTAAGTAGTAGAGATAAATTGTATTAATAGGTACTACTATGTCCTTGGCATGGGAACCCACTTAAGCATTTATTCATTATTGTACATTTTGTTTAATAAAAAGAAGCAACAATTGCCTAAAGATTAAAATTTAGATGAGACTGTTAAAGAAGTATTATTATTTTATGCATCCTATCCTTTTCCAGACTGCTAGATTAACAAGTTTTATAGTTGTAGAAGGAGAATTTGTATTATATTGCACAAGGCAACAATATCAGGAAGAAGGGGGAAAAATCAATTATTGACTTTTAGACTTCAACAAATAAAGCAATATAATACTCTACTATACTATCTGTTCAGGATTCAAATGGGAACATTCATACAGGTTCCAGATAGATGAATCAGCAATTCTTTTCAACAAAAATGTAATAGCCCCACCAGACACCTAAAGATACATAGGGCAAATTTCATAATTAAATTTTAATGACTTAAACATTAATTTTAATTTTTATTTTCTTGCTTCCAAAAATTGTCATTAAAATTTAATCTATGAAATTTGGGGAGATTCTTGTTTCTTACAATTCTCATTTTAACAGGAGATTTTTAACCTATTTTATTATAGATTTAGAGTAAGGCTTTTAGAAATATTTCACAGCTGGTGGCTTTTACTTTAAACGTTACAATTATTATTCCCCAGCTGACTAAGAACTGGATAGTCTTCTAACTATAGACCTATTTCTTTGAAAATGCGGATGATATAAGTTTAATAGCTAGGTTGCACAGTACAAATTGCATAGTATTTTTTTAACCAGAATGGTTGACAATTTCTGATCATAAGGCAATATGAGATTTTTAGTGGACATTCTTGTTTTTACTCAAAATAATCAACATCCAGCAGCTCTGATTTCTTTAGTTGCTAAGCAATTAATCTATAGCAGATTTTGAGATAAGTTTTGATTTATATGGGCTTCCACAAAGTTGTTTTATACTGGATTGATATGACTTATTCAATTCCTAAATCATAAGAGAAGTTAAATGATATGCCATCTCTTTGTTTAAATTTATGTCCAGGTTGTGAAGGCGTCCTTATTTTTCCTTATTTTTCTTATTTTTTAAATTTGTCTTTAGACCCTTTGTTTGCATAATTACAAGTTTTTAAAACTATCAATTAAACTACAGGGGGAGAGCAAAGCATAAGCTTTTATTGTATACTGATTATATTTTATCTTTCATAAATGCCCCAGAGATTTGGGAATCCTGCCTGGTTACTCTGTAAAAGGGAATAAATCACAATGAAGACACTAGTTCAGAGTTACAATTCAAAAACTTTTAAGGATTTGGAGTTTAGGCTGTGTCTTGACACCTTTATGTTGGCATAAGAATTTCCAGAAGTGCTAAAGGGTTAAATTGATACATTTAATGCTACCATTTTTAATACAATGAAAAGACTTAGATGGATGGTCTGGAATATTTTTCAACATTTGGTATAAAGCTAAATATGACAAAGATGAGTGCAATCTGAAAATTGATTTCTTTTGAGGACTTGTCCTCAATTATTTCTAATGCCACCGAAACCTTCACATGCATTCCTCTTCTCAGGATATATATCTATATTTAATACTGCAGGACATACATAAAAATACTGTGGACCAACCTATATACTCATAAAATTGCTTATATTATGAGACAATCTCATTCAAACATTATGTCTAAATTTGTTTGAGAGGGAACTATTATACTATTAGTGCAATAACATGAGCCTACAGAAAAGAAATGTACTTCTGTTTCGCTGAATGAGTTTTTTCTTCTATTATTGTACATCAATAATTCTGGAGCGCTGAAGAAATAAAATGGCAAGAGGTAGCATGAAGCGTTGTGACAAACTCTAGTCTTTAGTGTGATCCAGCTGTAGCTCCTAAAGCATTTGAAAAATTGACCTCACGCTAAGAGGTCAGAAGAGATGAATTCAGCTTTTGTTGTTCCTTCAATTTTTTCTCATTTAATTCCATTTATAGAACAGGGTGACTGGTGAAAACTAAATGATGCCTTTGTAATTCTACCTCCTTTTGTTAGAGAGTGGATTTTGCCACTAGATACTTTTCTGATTTGATTTTATATTTAAGACCTCAGTGATGGAGCACTGTCCTTGACTTTCAGTTATCCCTCACATTCTACAACCAAGCTCAGAGGTCACCAAGGACCCCTCAAATTATCCAACCTGAATAGATTTTTTTGGGAACTTATCTGGATTGTTGCTTAGCTATGTTCTACTATAATTCTAGATGATTTTTTCCTATTTTTTCCTATTTTCATGTGGAGATATCAGATATCAAATGCACAAAAACAGAAGTGAAACTGTCTTCTCAGTCATCTGATTATTATTGGTTGTTCATGACTGCCTATCCCACTGGGCATTTCTACCCAGTCACAATATGAATTCCCCTATGTAGCAAAAGCCAACAGTCTGGAACTATCCTTACTATTACTATTCCCAAGCTGAACAGCTTCCTTCCAGCTGGCTAATAAAGTAGAGTTTATCAAGTTAAGCTGTTGGCTTTATGGAAATATTCATGCTGTTGTCTTGCTAACTGTAGAGAAATGCCAATACCATTTTCCAGGATTGTATTTTATTTTTTTAAAAAATCACAACGCAGTTTACAGACCAGTTAATAGATTGAACTTATTAATGAAAGGAAAACCCAAAAACAGAAATGTCCTGCTCATTCTGTGCTCCAGACTGGAGAATTCATTTAGGCCCTTGTTATATGGTTGAGGTATGCTCCAAAAGTGGATTACTTTAAATGATTTTATAAGACATCGTTTAATTTTTAATGCAGGAAATTAATGTTATTTTTTCCTTTAAAAATTAATATGTTAATTTTATAGTTATTTTATTATTCTGTTTAAAATTTGAAGCCTCCAGATGCGTATGTGATTAAACACTAAAATCTAAACAAATAAAGAAATAAATAAGCTTTAAAAACACAGGTTGGGATTAATCACACCACTGGAGACAGACTATTAATTCAGGTCCAGAGATCAGACCATCTTAAAAAGTGCTATATTGGCCAGATGATATTTGTATTTGCTGGCATGCTTTAACAATGTTTCCTATATTTTATCAATGCTCAGAAATGAGCAAAAACACGACAGCAGCTGTTGGTTGGATGGTGCAGTGTTTTCATGTTTTGCGCTGATGAGGGAGCCCAGAAAGTAAAATAGCTGAAAGGGCTTTAAGCAATCAAGAAAAATATCTGGTGGGAACAGAAGGGAGGAAGAAGAGGAAAAATCTGGGCCTGGGGATGGAAGCAGAGTTTTCTAAGAAACGATGTTTTAAAAATATGGCTATAATATCTTTTGTGAATTGGGAATCTTATCAATACATGCCCATCTCCATGCTTCTCGTTTACAATCCAAATGCAAAAATGAAACAAAATAAAACCCAGATACCTTATATAAACCCCAGGGCTTTAGACATTTAAAAAAATACCTTATTACGTTTAGATTGCATTGGACTGAATTTGCAGAGGCCAACCAGAAAAATATAATGCTATAATTATCCCTCACCAAGGAGAAATTCAGTCCTATGATACAGCTATATAAATGGAGATATTATGAAATATTATCTCCTTATTAACCCTAAATGTGATCCTGGGGTGGGTTCTACTTACCTTCTCCACCGGTTCGCATCGTGACGGAAGTGTACTTCCCAGAAATGACCCTCTGTGCATGTGCAGTACTAAAAGAAAAAATTCTGTGCATGCGCAGAAGCAAAAAACAAGATGGCGGCACCTACGGCTCCGCCGAGAGAACCGGTTCAGGGGCGTGGCAGTCCTGGGTTGCTGCCGGTTCCAGCGACCCAGGCCACCAATTTACTACCGGTTCTATAGAACCAATCTGAACCAGGAGGAACCCACCTCTGATGTGATCTTATGGGTGAATGTTCCAGTGGATTGAAAGGGAAGTCAGTCTCCCTCACACTCACACCCAATACACAAAGTCAGGTTTGCTCCATCCCTGTTAAAGTTTCTGAATTCACTCAAGAACTGGTTATGGTGGCTTTGTCGGTGGTGTTGAATAGTTTTACATCACCAGCAAAGAGAACGCAGTTGCTTATAATCTGATCACAAAGGTCATTTATGTAAAGTATAAAGAGTGTGGTCCTAAAACACTGCCTTGGGGAACACCGCTGTTAACAGACGCAGAGTGCAATTATTTATAAATGAATAAATAAATCACTTTTCTTGTGTTCTCTTCTTCACAATCCTTAAATAAAAGCACGACAAGTGAATTGAACTTGTCTGAATAATATCTAATGTACATACATACATATTTACTGTATATTTTCTGGATTTAAAACTAGTTTTACTTAAGACAGTAAAAAAGTTGTTGGTTCAGAACTGCCAGGATTCTCCTATACATCAGATCTGATTTGATATGTTCATCAAAGTTGAATAAAGTCATTTTGTTTATTCAACTCAATAAAAATGAGATATGCATGAGAAAGCCACTAATTCTAGAACACATTTCCTGTGACAGAAATCCTTTTTGGACATTACACTGTATCCTGCTTCTATGCTGCTTGGCCATTACACTGCATGTGCAGAATAAGATAATCCTTAAGAATGAGTATAGTTACCCCCTCTTGAAGGGTATTTTAGAGTTTCATGTTTTGATTTTGCTCTAAAACTGACATATTCTGGGTGAAAACATTGCTTGCAATTGTATTTTATCTTAATAGTATTTTATTGGTGCCTTATTTTGAATTCTGGAGGACAATATTTGGAAGACACTGATCATGTGTGGCTGCTTCCAAGATGAAACTAAGAGGCTTAGTCCAAATCAGGGAAGAAAGTGAGGCATTTCTAGGCCTTCTTAGACCACCTTCTTTTTCTCCTCATCTTGTCTGAATGATTGGCCAGGTCATAAGCCATGGAGACCTCCATCTCCTTACCCAACTCAAGACAATTTTACATACACTTTGATTAAAGCTTCTTTAATGGTCTCAATCATATCCCACCGAAGAGGAAATCTGACTAGAAAACTTTGTTCTTGTCTGATGTTAGTATCACCAGAATAGTTGGACAGCATTTATTTTTACAATGCACAAGGGCATCTTCTTTGACAGTTAAGGTATAAAAAAGGTTAGCTTTTTTTGTTACTTAGATTTGGGAGCAAAATCTTTCTAGTCATGTTGCTTAGCTTAAATGTCTTAGAATATATTGAAACTAGGCTATATAACTAAAAGTTCTTCTCCCATTGACGTTAAATGATCATTCTTAATTGCTTGGAATTTTTAATGGAAGGCAAGATATTAAAATGATAATATGTAAGTCAATTTACAGTCTGATGAAGATGGATTAGCTTCAAAGGTTGTGACAGAACTAAAATAGGAAAATCTTCTTTTAAATGCGTAGAAGCCAAGCTGCTCAAGGATATATAGACAACAGAAAATAAGCAATTTTCTACAGGGGATCCAACATAGGATTCCAGCTGTTGGATGTTGGCCTCCATTTTCTATAATGTGGCAGCTCTCTAGTGGTCATCAAGGGTTGACCCATGTCATGTAGCCTTGGGGTTACAAAAGAATGAATTATGATTGCAAGGTATAACTAGAACACTGCCAAAAGGCATTATATTCCCCAAGCCAAAAAGACAGCTAGAACTGTCTTTGTACTTGCCCTTGAGTATTGACCTCAAATTACGTTACATATCCATGTCTTACATCAGTTCATCTATAATATGTCCTGTGACATGACATTCTGTCAAAAAATGTCATTGAGTTTTTTTTTTAAAGACTTCCATCTCTTTAGATACACATTTTATATGCTTATAATACAGAAAAACATACAATAGTTATTTAGTTAGACCAGGCCTGACAGGTTGGCTGCTTGGATCTTATAAATGTTTAATCTGAATTTCTTTAATGAAAAGAAAAATAAATATTTAATATCTATATTTTTAAAAAATTTAATGGAAGTCTATGTAATTGTAAATTATGGGAAAGGCTCTCATTATGTCTAAACACGTACGCTTCATTTTATTGTAAATCAATCTAATCTTTTAATCCTTTCTGCTAGATGACATTATAATTAATAATTGTATTCTTCCCCTGCACCAGTCCTGTAGAAATATTTTACAGCCACTACGGGCAAGCCCTCAACACAATTTCCTAAAAAGACGAACAGATTATCCCATGCAGAAAGAGTTTGCAGATATATTAGAGTTTGAAGCATTATGTATATTTAAGTGAAATGTTTCTGAAAATGGGAACCTGAATTGAGCAATGATCAGTGGAGATTTTGAACTTCCAAAAGATACAATTATGGTCCTATTAAATCCTCTACTTTGGGTAAGAGGTTTAACATCCATGTCTCAATCATGGAACTCTGATGATGATCAGCTGGGTAAGGAACTATCGTAACAAAAGGCATCCAATCGGTTTCAGCAGAAAAAAATGTACACCATCTGTACTATCAAGTTGATGAATATAAAGTATATCAATGAATTCAAATAGTATGCCTGAACAAATAATCTTTCATTAGAAATAATTTAAAATTACGAGAGAAAAACATTCCTGAAATTCAGTAGTTCTGTCTTTACCGGTTGAAAATGCTCCTTCATTAATAATCTGAGTACTATAACTATATTAGTCTTAAATCATAAAGAAATTAGAGCTGACATTCAAAGTACATTATATAGTTGTCTATATAATCGCAACTTTTATGATGCCAAAGGGGCAGTATCTAACTTAACTTTTAATGGCTAAAAGAACAAGAAATGAAAATTGTAACTTGAAGGATGAAATTGTACTCCTACAATAGAAGAAAATTACAGTTCTTAATTCAGAATCATGAAATATATTTATTGGTACAAATCTTGAATGTAATGATGATGGACAGCATTCACCCTCTTTCTAAAAGATTCCACAGATGTACAGAACTTGCATACAGTATATGGTGTGTGTGTGTGTGTGTGTGTGTGTGTGTGTGTATGCATGTATATATGTACATAAATATCTGCATATATGCATATACAGATGTGTGTGTATGTGTGTGTAAATATGCGTGTATGCACACAAATATATGTGTGTTTGTGAATATACATACATATACAGACATAAAAATGTATGTTTATACACACACATACACACACACATAAAACACATTATAAATTCATCTTCCCATTCCCCCCCCAAAAGTGAAATGCATTCAGGGTTAGCAATCCCACTCTTACTACCTACCGGTGACCTTCAGTCTGTCTGCTCCAATGATAATCTCTTCTTCATCAGCAGAAAAAAGCACTCTACCATCTTCACTTGAGCTAACTTCAAATCTTTTACACTGGGCTTCTACACTTTCAGCGCCTAAAAAGAGAGAAAACAGATCTTTAGCACATTCTCATAATTTTTCCCAATATTCCTTTTAGATTCATATTGGGGGGGAGACTTACATTAATTCTCTATATGAATATCTTTTACAGACTGTGCATGCTGGGAATTACCTTGTATTTAATCTTCCAGGGATAACCAAATTCATTGTTCGATATATGTGACCTAGCTATATGTTATACCAATTTATTTATTACAGTTTTTACATCTACTTCAAACACTAAAAAATATTTTTACATGACATTTCATCCCCAAAGTGTAACACAGGGTTATTGCACCACAAAAATATGTACTGTATAATAAACATATTGTAAAACATTAGTATAGTATAAAGGTTTTTCTGTTAAGCTTAAGGACTGTAATAATATTATTTTACTAATATTATTAAATTATCAACTGTACTGTTCTTATTAACTATTATTTTTGTTAAATTGCCACACACACACATTTCTCCTTTCAATTTACAGAAATACTGAACAAAATTAGTATAATGGCCCAAATAAACATTTATGTTTCAATAATGCAATGTATTAGTTTGTTGAAAGTTAAATACTAGTTATAATCAAAGTCATATTGTGTACTCTTAATAAATTGCTCATTGAATAGTGAGGGTGTTCTATCACTGGACCTTTTAGCGGGCAGGGCAATGATCTGGATGAATTGCCAACAATATTTTTTATTTATTATACATATTGAGTACTAACAAATCAGATTTTTCTCTATTTCATGCTGTTAAACCATCTTTTTTTTACAATTTACTGTATATGAATCTTTTTTAAATTTACCCTTTAATTGATTTAATATTTTGCAAATAATTTCTATGAAAGGACATTACACAAATGTTCCTGTTTTTTTTTTCAAAATTAAGTATCCATTATCAAATGGAAATAAAGGAAGGGTGGGCATGTTGCCCTTCGCTTTGCTAAGACATTATTTTAAAGTTTTAAAATTATAAATATAAATAAATAGATATAAGTAAATTAGAAATAATATTCAGGGCCATAGCAGAACAAAAAATTGTAAGATAATTATTCCAAAAAGTTTGGATTAAAAATTTTTTTTATGGACTAAGGATTACAATCATTCAGCAATCATCCTACCAGGAATAAAATATGGTTAATATTTGTCCTTTTTCTGAAAACATCCATATCAAAGGGGCAGAGAGGCATAGTATTTTATTTGAAATAGCCAGTGGATTAAAAAATCACTCGACCAGTTTAAAAAGTGGGTTTTGTTGTAGAAGGGTGGGGGAAATATGGATATCAATTGGGTTTTAAAAAGTTGAGGAATGATAGAAGATATTTTTTCATCAACTTTTAAAGAAGTAAAGTATACCACCTAGTTTGCTCCTATTAGCTTTTAAATTGGAAAAAAATTCCAGTTTTGGAAATTAGGCTACCAAATCCTACATAGCTGATAAAATCCATCTAAGGCCACATTGGCCAGGTGAGTTCATGTAGTTAAGGAAATCAAGGATAAGGGTTCTAGTCATTTGATTTATTGCAGACACTTGTGTTGCATTTATTTGTACAATGGTTGTAGCCAAGGTTAAAGCTTTAATAAATTGGAACAAGTAAATGTTTTACTTGCACAATTTATTTGCACAAAAATTAACTGAAGCAAGTAAATGTTCTATTGGCACAAAGCTAGCTGGGTGACCTTGGCCATTCACTTTCAGCCCTACAAATAAAGCAATGGCAAGCTACTTGTGAAAAACCTTGCTAAAAAAGCTGCAGGGAATTGTCCAGGCATTCTCTGAGAATCAGTCACAATTGAATGAAAAAAAGTGTTAAGATTTCCCCCCACCCACCCTAAGAGAATATCATCAAGGATAATGCAATGCATAATAACACAAAGAAGAATGTTACTATAGTAGTGCTCTTCTCTCCATGTTGTATGTTGGAGACCATGATTTCTGATGCACCATCTTCTGTTCATCACTTAAAAATAACTGTTTAACTATATTGATTGCTTTTAGGCAACAAGCAAAATTTTGTATCCCTGCATCCACTGAAGAAAAGCCAGACCTATAGAATCCATGTAGATATCGGCGAGAGACAGGCAGAGCCAGGGAGAGAGTCAAGTGGGGAATTAATTTAAATTCTTTCTGTGGTACAAATGATGGAAGTCCAACCCTCATGAATGCCATTGAACTTCACCTAGTTTTATTCAGGTGCAAACTGTTAGTAAGTGAAGCTTCCTATGTATAGGCTTGAGCAATAAACCACTAAATTGGAACCTTTACATGTGGGTCTCATTGTTCATGACTGACAGCAATTGCTATTAAAGACATAGGAGCTTAATTCCAAACAGAAAATACTTTGAATCACCTCCTCACAGAATTTCTTTCTAATCCAGAAAAATAATCCAATTTATTTGGGAAAAGAATCCCATTCAGTGAATTAAGAGATATCAATTTTGGTCTATAAATATGTGTGTGCAGGTGCTAAATAGGACTTCATCTAATGGTTCCAAAGAGGACCCTGCCTTAATTTTATCTTGATAAGACAAAAACATTTTTGCCTCTTTAACATAACCTTATTATAGTTCATTAACTATATAATCTGGGATAGTGCTTTGTCTATGGCAGTGATGGCGAACCTATGGCATGCCTGCCACAGGTGGCACGTGGAGCCATATCAGAGGGCACATGAAGCATTGCCCTGTCAGCTCCATGGGCAAACTGGAAGTTCGGAAAAACGCACTTCCGGTTTGCCCGTTGGGCTGTTTTTCGTACTCTGGAGGGTTCAGGGAAGCTTCCTGAAGCCCCAGAATGCGAAAAATGGTGAAACAGGCAAACCGGAAGTTCGGAAAACGCACTTCTAGTTTGCCATTGGGCTGTTTTTAGCACTCCGGAGGATTCAGGGAAGCTTCCTGAAGCCCCGGAGTGCAAAAAACAGCCCAACGGGCAAACCGGAAGTGCGTTTTTCTGAACTTCCGGTTTGCCTGTTTTGCCGTTTTTCACTATCCTAGGCTTTGGTAAGGCCTTTGCGCGGGGGTGGGGAGGGTGCGCATGCACAGGGGGCAGTGTGTGTGGGGTTGTGCGCATGTGGTGGGGGAGGGAATGGGTGTGGGCACGCGAACCAAAAAAGGTTCGCCATCACTGGTCTATGGCATTCAGAAATAGGAATATAGAGATTATTTTTCCTTGTTGGAGAATGGACTACCACACAGTCCTCTCAGTTCTGTCTCTTATTAGATAATATTTCACTTCACAACTGCAGTTAGAACTGGAGTCCTGGAAAAAGGAGTTTATTTGCAAACGAAGAAGAGATTGTGCATATCCTACAGCCTGTTTGATGTAGTGATTAAAGTGCTGGTCTAGAAGCCAGGAGATGGTGATTCCTAGCCCCACTTTAGGCATGAAAGCTGGCTGGGTGACTTTGGGCCAGTGACTTTCTCTGGGATTGTTCACTTTCTATGGGGATGTTGTGGGGGAAAAATAGTAGTAGAAGAAGTAATAAATATGTTCCTCCCCTTGAGTTACTTATAAAATAAAGGTGGGATAAAATTCAAACAAACAAAGAAACCTGTGAATACAAACAATCCATGCGTTCAATAATCAGCAGGAAAAAAAATGCCAAGGCATTTTTAATAACTACATACCTAACGAAGAAAATGAAGTGACAGATCAATCAAAAAAAGAACTTTCAAACTCCATGGCTTCAAATACTTTACAAGCTAGCAAAACAAATCAACAGTAACATTGCACCAGCTACTATCTCCAAAAACAAACGAACAAACAAAAAAAATGACAAGAAAAAGGATGGCATGTGATTTTCCATGTTTAGATTATCTCCTTAGACATTGTTATCTGAAGTGAGAAATATTTAAATTTGACACAATTTAATAGAATGAACATAAAAGAAATAGGAACTTTAAATCAAAAAAACGAAGATGCAAAACTGAAAGTGTGTTACCAAAGGGGAAGTGAGAGCACACTAATCAAGGAACTGCAATTTCTATTTAAAGATCAACAAATTTCTCTGTAGGATTAATGAACTGAGAACTGTCAAGTAATTCCAAGTTTGAGGCATGTTAAACACGACTTGTCTCAGTGCCAGTTCGCCATCACACCAACCCAGCCTTTCCTAAAATTGTAGCCTATTTTCTAAAACAGAGATCGGTAACCTTGATTCTATGGAACCAATTCAACCTGGGAGATTCTCCCTAAGCCTGCCAAATGTTGGCTAGATTCCTTTCTTCACAATGCTTCTTTCTCACCTTCTAGTTGTACAGGAATGAAAAGGAACTCATCTTTTCAATGCAGATAGTCAGGAAACAATCTGTAGGACTGAGGAAAGTTTTACCTCTCCATTCCAAAGTGTAACCATGTAAAGAAACGTATGTGGTGTTCAGTAACACTACAGCGTGAAAAATCACTAACTTTATATTTTTGTTAATGCTTAGCAGATAATCCACTACAGAAAAGGATTTAGAAAATGTTCTTTTTATCTTGGTTCATTTCACGGAGTTTGGAATGATCTGGAACTCTATTTTCTCTTGCAGCAAGAAAAGCAACAGGTCATGCAAGATCCAGCTAAGAGGTTTGGGTAGACAGCAGGATCAATAATTATTACTTTTAATCTCTTCCTTCTCCTCCTTTTCCACTCCTATCTTTCATCACTGAGTTCAAAGTGAATATTGATTTTATTCTTATACCTAAACAAACCCGATAGGTTATGATATGCCAAGTCACTCAATAAATTATGACCATGCATGGGTAGACTTGAATCTAGTCTCCTAGACATGAGGTCCACAATTTACTTGCCTCTCTCTAACATCTCTTTTCCCTTTTCTTTAAAAATTGAAGAGGAAAAGAGGAGTTGGTAAGAACTTCCCCAATTTCACAAAAGTTATGAACTTTGAGGATACTTTGTGAAAATAATTCCTCCCAAAGAAGATTTAGGAACTGAGAATGCCAAAATGAGGAGAGAGAAGACAAAGTACACTTGTTGCTAAAATTTTGCTGATCTGTTTGAGTTCTATGAAACAGCAGATTGATCTGAAAGAGTTTGGCAATTTTTATTGTTGGAATTAATATCTGACTCCTTTTATGTTGTGGAATTACAAAACTAGAACATTAGTGTCTTTGGGATGTGTATGTGAAAAAGTCAAGATAATGGGCATGGCAACATGAACAAAACCCCTCCCTTGCATACCTATAATATTGACACAAACATATTGACACACATAAAGAGCCAGGCTTTGATCACAGAACCTCAACTGCCATTTGAAGTAGTTTGGGAAAATTAAAGGCAATTACAATTATTATTATTTTTGTTTGAAAGCTTCAACTGAACTTTATTTACATTATGAGATACAGACTGTTCATCACCTCTCAGTAAATCCATTAATTCTGATAGTAATTGTTTTGTAAGTGTTTTATGGTGTTACCAAGCTTCCTTTTGGATTGATTTCCTAGCACTCCCTCCATTTAGATCTACTGATTGCAAAGCAAGGTTAAAAACAAAGCAACAGATAAGGGCTTTTAGAATAATTTACTTTATAGCTATTGATAATATTCTGCTGTATATGTTAACTCCATAAACTTTCTCTATTTTAAAGTGGAAGTCTATGAATGATCATGAGATGTTAACAGATTCAGCCCAAAAGTAACATAGAACAATTCAGTTAAAGTTCAGTTCTTTATTTGCTCATACCAATAGACAGAATCTTGCCAGATTCAACCTATGCTACTTTCACCCCAATGATGTGTCCTGGGAGATTCTAAGGAGTGGCTATCCTAAATCTCTTCCTCTTTCTATGATCTAGTTCCAGGCTGTGTTGTCTCTTGTCTCATCATCCTTCTTGCAATCAGCTCCCTCCTTCCCAGGAAACTGCAGTTTTACATAGGCCATCACCTCCCCTCCCCTTTTGTAGATGCAATCTATTACAGCTATAATTTGCATATAAAATCAGTCAATGTTCTCTGGATCCCTCTAAAATAATTTCAATTAAATTATTTATTTTTATTGATGTCACCAAAGAGCTAATGAGAAGAAGGCAACATATTTTCACTTAATACCCTACGTAAATATTTTGAATTTCCTCCTGCACTTTGACAGTGTTTCAATAAAAGGTAATTGAACTGTGAAAATGCATTTAATGTTATAGCTCTCCATTCACACTTATATGCCATTTGTTACCTTTTGATGGCGATGTGAGGTCAAGAACAATTAATAGATATTCAGTAAGGTAGAAAAAGTCTCAAACTGGGTTTCTGTACTGGGGCTTAAGAGTTTTACTTTACAAAGACCATTATGTTGCCTTTCCAAACAGACAAGAACCAAGCCTTTCAGCTATATTTGAACACCTTTATTGATAATTGCCAGATAAGGTAATAACATTTTCAGGTAATGTAAGGGACCAACATGGACCCAACCAGCATTATAGATTATAGCTATACAAGGTATGTGTGATGTGGCTCAAAATGGCAACTGAAACTTCAGAGACAAAACGCTTCAATTTAACAAGATGCTTCGCACAATAGTCTTTGTTTTAAAGTGGGGTGGGGGATAAAGCAGATATTGCTTTGTGAATTTACCTCAGATGGGGCTTTTGTTAAATTTCATATGTGCACATTCATACTATAAGCGTATACCAATTTGCCTTCTCGGTGTAAAGAGCTGCTTCTTTAATGTCAAAGAGCTGCTACTGGAATTTAATCCACTGTTAAGTGTTTGTTTGAGAATATGACAGCATCCTGGCCTTCTTTTAGTAAAATGATTAACAAAGAGTGGAAACAATTTCAAAGACTCACTGGAGTGGAAAAATAATAGTTTGGAAGCATAAAACATTGAATGTAAAAATATCTGATACTGTAGGGGTGGAGAAGCCTTCTTCCTGAAAGTATTAAGAGATGCTACCTTAGATTCAAATGAGCGATATAACGCAGTCTTAGATATTTAGCAGTGGATTATTTACATGCTTCTTTACTGATATGGTTTCAGTGCAGTGGATTAAATCTTTATCCAAGGATTGCCATTCCAATTTGGAGTTTTCTAACATGCAGTTTCTATTGTAAAAGTCAATACACTGCATGGGCGAAGCTATGATTCAGTCATTTCCACTGCTCTAACCCATATGACTAGTGGCTAATGTGGAATAGAAGGTTAGAACACAGTTGCTACGCCAACAGTTAATAGATATTAATGACAGATTTGTAGCACCCAAATGCAAACCGTGTAACAGATGGTAGAGGCCATCAGGCCATAGTGACATCTCACCAAAGGGAGAAGTGCAAATGGGAGAGAGTGATAAATCTTATTATTATGAGTCTTTACTCAGTTGAATATACAGTATATATATACATGTTGAAAACACAGAAATATATGAAGGAAATTTATTTCAGTAGCTTATTATTGCTTACATTGTTTAGTTCACATCATTATTAATGATTTATCCTGAAATTTATTTATATATAGTATATTTGTATGTATGTATAAATGTATTATATATGTGTGTGCATATGTGTGTATGTATGTATCTATAAATGGCATACAATAGAGCACCACAGTGAATTAATCAATAGAAATTTGCTTACAAAATTAAGTTATTAAGAAATATTAGGAAATTATATGCATTAAAGAAATGTTATAAAGGGGTATTTTCGGGTTTTTTTAGACCTGAGGTAGAAATGAAATGGAATAAGCCTGAGGCTGAAAAAAATGACAATGAGATAAAATAAAATGAATTTCACCCAACTCTATATCACAAATGTTGGCATGCATTCAGATTTTTTAAAATGTTCCTGAAGCTTTATAATAAGCATA
The DNA here is from genome assembly GCA_023053685.1 of Diadophis punctatus similis. Taxonomy (NCBI): domain Eukaryota; kingdom Metazoa; phylum Chordata; class Lepidosauria; order Squamata; family Dipsadidae; genus Diadophis; species Diadophis punctatus. The sequence goes on along the minus strand of JALIGW010000006.1, from coordinate 35,988,297 downwards.
AGTACAGCAAATTGAATTATCAGGCACAATCTTCTAATTATGGTTTAATTAGTAGATCCTTCCCCTATGATAACTAAGTATTCAAAGAAATGCTATCTTCAAAGTGAAGATAAGCAAAATATAAAGAACTGTCACAGATATTTAGGAAAACTGTATGAAAAGTTGAGTTGCAAACAGGAGTACTGAAAAATAAAAAAATATCCACTCAGATTAAAAAAAAATAGAGCTTTCTATGAATCAAGCATGCTTTTTTTCTTTTTAAATAAGATATCAATATATTGGAATAATATCATTTAGTATTCAATCTTTCTATATCCAAATTTGTCTAATGGAGTTTGCAAGAAAACCAGACCAGAATTGTGTACCATACTTAAAAGTAGGTTATATGGTTCTATTAGATTAGGATAGCATTTCAGCGGCAAAGGGATTAAGCAATTTTATTTAATCTCAGATTTATCTTTTTCTGCTTGGATTGTTGTAATTCTTAGGTTTTTGGTTTATGAATAGGTTAGTAATTTTCTAAGCATGTGTCTTGAATTTCATTTGATTTCTAGTTAAGTACATTGAAAGACAGTGCATGGATGAACACTGTTTTCTTTTCATGTTAGCACAAAAATAAAATTCTCTGAATTTTTCAAAAAGTTCTGTAAAATACATCTAAAGTTTTAGAACAGAAGAAATTCAAAACTAAGTACTTTTTAAACAGCAAAACATTTTTTAGATTATACATGGGTGCAAAAACAAGTGAATACAGCTGACGTTTTTATAGAGGTAGATGATTAATTCACCATTCATCATTAAACTTTTCAGTCCTTTAAGATTTGCAATAATGTGTAGAAAAATTATTGCCCATCTACTGTTTGTAGAATTACTAGAATATATATGTATATGATTATATAATTATAATATATAATTAAAGCATAGAAAGTAGATCAAGCAAGTAAATGCCATCTGCTCTAAAAGCAATAGATTTAAGGAAATGCCTGAGACTACCATCTTCCTGTAAGTATGAAACTTAATTTGTATTCCTGTGTATTTCCTGGAAGAAAAAGCTCAACTGAGCTTAAAAGAATAGCTGTAAGCAACATGTGCTACTCCAGATGTTGCTGAACTACAAATCCCAGCATTCTTACCTATTGGTCATATTTCCTAGGGCTGCTGGATGTTATAGGTCAGCAACATCTGGAATTCAATAGGCTTCCTACCCCTGTAGTAGAACTTGTGTTTCTTTGCAGACAGAAATTATACGTCTATTTTAATAAACTAATAACCCATCACAGTGTGTGTGTGTGTGTGTGTGTGTGTGTAAATAAAATAAAACAAAAACAAAACAAAAACAGGTATTTTTCAGCTTAACACTGATGAAGTTTCAAATTTTACAGGCCATCAGAGAATTAGTGCAATTTATTTCATCAATGGAAAGGTAATGTAAAAGTGCAAGAGACACTATATAAACTGAATATTTTTATTTTTATTTTTATATTTATTTATTTATTTGTCAAACATGTATAGGATAGTAGTTGTTTGTATAAACATAAGTAAAAAGTAACGATAAAAGAGGACAATAGGACAGTAGGACAGGGACGGTAGGCATAGTGGTGCGCTTATGCACGCCCCTTACAGACCTCTTAGAAACGGGGAGAGGTCGACTGTAGACAGTTTAAGGTTAAAGTTTTTGGGGTTTGGGGAAGAAACCACAGAGTCAGGTAGTGCATTCCAGGCATTGATCACTCTGTTGCTGAAGTCGTATTTTCTGCAGTCGAGTTTGGAGCGGTTTACATTTAGTTTGAATTAGTGGATAGAAATGGACAAGTCTTTGCTTAAGTTATAGGTGAACTAGATGTACTTTTGTAATAGAACATATATAGTTTGGGTGGGTAACATAAATCCACAGGCAACATTTAGTGTCAATTTTTTGTGGCTTTTTCTCCTTAGACTAGCTACACTTTCCAGTTGTGTGTCAAAAGATAAGATAAAAGGCGGATCAGTTTTTGTGATAGCCATAGCTTGCAAACAAAAATGAAAAGCAAACCAAGAAAACAAAGTGGCATCTTCACACTTTTCTAAACAAACAAAAAAATATACTTTAAACCCCTGTCTGCCTGCTGGCACAGCACAGAAGCATACAACTCTAAAGTTGGAAAGAACCAAAAGGACCATGTAGTTCAATTGCCTATAATGTGTAGGAAAGTCAATTAAACCATATGTTTATTTATTTATTGAATAGATAAAGCATCCTAAATCAATGAACTGCTCCAGCTGGCATATTGGATAAATCACAACATAACAATAAAAGAAGTACATAGCAAAATAGTATCCAGGAAGTAGAACAAATTTAAAAAGAGCTCAGAACCCTGTGGCCAAGAAAGGTGGATGTAGACTGTCTTCTTAAAAAACCCCACAACTTTCTTAAGTAGGCTGTTCTGCTGTTATACCAATCTTGCTGTCATAATGTCTTTCTATCATTGCTGCATCCAGTTTGGATCGGGTTATAGATTTTTTAAAAAGAAAAATGTGGGGTTTTTTTTGGCCATGCAAACATTGTACGTCTCTAATAGTCAGTCACCAGAGATCTCAGGTAATGTTAGAAGGGCATACTGTACTTCTAAATCACCCATGCCTGGGTTACTGCAATGTGCTCCATATGGGGCTGCCTGTGAGGAGCATTCAGAAGCATCATCTGGTACAGAATGAAGCCACATGGGTAGTAAATTGTGTTGGATATTCAACACATATAACACCACTGCTTCTTGGGATACAGTGGGTTGCCAATGCATTTTCAGGTGTAATTCAAAGTATTGTCACCTTTAAAACCCTTCACGGCTTGGGACCAACTTCTGGAGAGACTCTCTCCTCCCAGTTGTTTCTACAAGTCCAATTCAGTGGTAAGGATCCCATCAGTGAAGGTATGCTGTCCGGTGGGACTAGGAGGCACACCTTCTCTTCTCTAGCCCTGGCGTCCAGAGTTTATGATGGCAACAACCCTGTTGGTCCTTTATAAGGATTTAAAGAGTTAGTTATGGACTCAGGCTCGGGGCCCCAAATATATTAAAGTCCAGTTTCCTTGTTATGTTAACATCTATGATTTTTTTTGGCAATATTTACAGTATATTGTTTATATTTAGTTTTAACTGATTTTATGATTGTTCACCACCTCCCTTGTTTGAGAGGGATACAAATTAAATGAATAAAATGAATGAATGAACAAGTGAATGCTTACAATTCAACAATTTCATCATCCAGACGAGTCATGCAACATATCTTGGCTAAACCAGAATTACTGTACTCATTAGTGTTTAACTGATGTTAAAGCATATGTGAGTCTCTGTTTAGGTCTTGATCTTTCATGTACTGAAACTCATACTCCAGAATTCTATATGTGATAACAAAGACATGTGCATTCACACACAGAGATCCTAAAATATAGTAAACAATTTTTTTAAAAAAAATCAATATATGGCAATTTTCCATGGAGGCAATAGTAATGGAAATGTTAAGGAGTGCCCCAAAACAATAACATTAAGAACTAGTAAATGAAAGGTTACTGTATCTCTGCTGGCCAATTTTAACTTTAAAAAAAAGTTATAATCAGTCTCAAGCTGCAATGTATTAGATAAGAATAACCAATAGTAAGAATTAAAAAAAAATGTATCTCAAAGTCCCAGCACCATCTGCAAGATATTAAATAGCGCTGTTATTTCCACATCAAATCTGTCCTTGAATGACTGAATTCTTGTTTATGATTTAGTTACATACTCAAACAAGATTTGGAATATGGCAACTGCAAATGCTTGAGTAAGGAACAGACAATCCCAGAAAGAATTCTGAACAATGAAGGAAGGGTATCACCTGTACATTTACAAGAAGTGCTGAATGCAGCAGCATCCCTGCCAAGTACACACTTCCTTTTGAGATTGCATTGTGAAATGACAGCAAATACCTTACTATAGTTTATGAATCTGTGAAGTATAGGCTGCATTTTCTAAATGCATTCTTGAGCTTGTTTTGACTCCCATTCATTGCAATTAGATTTTGTCTTACAGTCTTTTTAATAGATGTTAGATTCATCCTCCTAGCGCCGGAGCATCTGGAAGATAGCACTTCAGTGAAATTGGTTACAATTAAGAAATTTAAGTAGTTACTCAAAAAATTCTAGTAGCATTGCTATTATAAACATCAAAATGTAGATGCTTTAAATATAAAATCAAATAAATACAGTATGATCCATATATATATATATATGGATATACAGAATAAACATATATAACCCTTTCCTGGTGAAGAGCTGATAGGGAAGAGAACCTTGTGGCCTAGAGGTTAAACTTCTGCCTTACAAGCAGACTGCCCAGGTTCAATTCCCACTAAGGGTATGGCTATCTGACGAGAGCAAAATAGCTCAAAATAGATCTATAATAGTCTCTCTTTATTTTCATTTATCAGCAAAAAATGTTACACACACACACACACACACACACACACACACTTTAGAACTTTAGAACTGTGTGTGTGTGTGTGTGTGTGTGTGTGTGTGTGTGTGTGTGTGTGTGTGTGTGAAATTAATGGTCCACCTAATCATCAAACAATTCTAAAGTTCTAAAAGAACAGTTCAACACAAAATCAATATATAAAATCCAAGAACAAAACTCTACCATCTATTGAGGATCTTCAATTCCCAAAGCCTAGCAGAAGAGGGCAATATACTAATTTATCAAAATTTAGTGATAGTGCAAAAACTATCATCAGCAAAAACAAAATCCTCCAAATCCAAACCAATTAAAAAGTATAGGACCATAAAATTCTATTTCTCAGGAAGAAAAATATGTCAATGTAATTTAGACCAAGTGTTTCCCCCCAGTTTTACTCTGGTTGCTGATATAAATAGTCCACTGCATAACCCCCTTTGAAAATCAAGAAACCAGAACTCCGTACCCAAGAAGGAAACATCTACTGGCAACGACATCAATTTGAAAGCCATTTGCCTTTGCAGATTAACTAGGCTTTCCACAGGATCACCATGTTTACTTTTCATCTCTCAAGAATAATCAAATAATAACAACAATAACAACAACAACAACAACAATAATATTTATTTCATCAAGCTTAAATAATAGATATAAGTCTAAACATAATATGAATACATGAAATGGATACAAATAAAAGGGAACATTAGGACAGGGATGGTAGGCATGCTGATGCGCTTATGCACGCCCCTTAAAGACCTCTTAGGAATTTTATCAGGTCCTCTCCACTAATGTAGAAGTTAGATCTCCCAGTAGACTTAAATAATTTTAGGTCATGATGTACTACCAAAAATGGGATTCTTTCACATTTATCCTGACTAGCATAATATAGAATGACTGATCTCTGGCCTTTGAGACAAAGTGACAAAGGTCCATCAGTGCTAAACTCCCAAGTTCCTAATAATGAGTGGGGAAAAGCATTTGAATATATATTTAATCCAAATACAGCATTGCAAAATCAGGAGAAAATGCCATATTGAAAAGATAATTATATTCTGATTTGTACATTAGTTTATGCAGTATAGATAAGGTCAGTGCTCAAGCATTATTATCTTTCAGAGAGGATTGCAGGTCCTTTACCACAATTATCACACTACACAATGTCATGTGCCTCTTATTGAAATGATCAACAAGATTAGCCTTTATCACCCATAACTAATAATAAAATAACCTATATACTACACAGAGACAGTGTTCTACATAGTGGACTGAAGCCTACAAATCAATTTGTCAAGATTTCCCCTTTGGGGAAATTGAGGGTAGGAAAGTTTTTAAGAATAATCAAGGAAGAGAACAAAAGAAATATACATATACATGGGTGTGTATTGTGTGTGTGTGTGTGTGTGTGTCTGTGTGTGTGTGTGTGTGTGTATACACATGCATAAAAATTAGATGCAAGTGTACATATTTAAGGAACTGTTCATGTAGCAAACACAGCTTGTTAACAAGTTTAGAAAGTAATATGCATCTATTAGTTGTAAATAAACCACTGCACTAGAATACTTGTTTCTGTTATAGGCATACACAGACACATGTGAGATATCTCACAACCCTGGCTATGGCTTCCCAGAAGTTTCATTTCCCATGCTAAACCTTGGCAGATCAGTTTGTTAACATGGATGGAAGAAGAGATGAAGTCTTTCTAAGAAAGAGACTTGTGTGGCTCTTCTTTGCCTAAAGATGTCTGAACATCTTTATCCTACTCTGTAATGTTAGCTGTCATCATCCCACATCAAGGGACAATGTAGTAAACTGGCAAAACTGTGCAATAAAACAGTGGTCACCAACCTTTCCACTTTGGCAGCCTGGTGCAGGGAGAGGCAGAGGGGCAGGCATGCACATGCCCACTTTGAGCGAGTGGATTGGAGTTTTGTCTGAGTGGAACTTCATGTGTGAATGCAAGCGCCCGCCACTCACACAAGTGAAGCTGCACACATGCACTCACCTGCTGTTTGCATGATCCAGTTTTGAACGGGACACGACCTGGTGATGGGTCATGGCCCAGGGCTTGGGAACCCCTGCAATAAAACAGCTCAGGAAATGTTGAACTGCCCCACCTACCGTATTTTTTCGGAGTATAAGATGCACCTTTTTACCTGAAAAAAGAGGATCAAAAACTAGGTGCATCCTATACTCCGAATGTTGCATCAGACATACATGGGGGAGGGGGGAGGGAGTTGGTGTGATGATAGCAATGGCAGCAATTGCACCAACAGCGGCAATGGTGGGCGACAGACAGCTGATTGGCGGTATTCCGTTGCTGGCTGCCACCACCACGCGAAGCGAGCCGCTGCTGCCGCTGCTACTGCCCTAAATCCCTCTGCTGCCGTTGCTGTCTGAAGCCTGCCGCCTGAAGAGCCGCTGCTGCCCTTGCTGGCCACCGCCACTGCCCAAAGCGAGCCGCCACCACCACCACCGCCCAACCCCCACGCCGCCTCTGAAGCCTGCCACCGTTACTGGCTGCCACCGCCACCAAAAGCGAGTCGCCGCTGCCTGAAGTGAGCCACCACTGCCTGAAACCCCCCCTGCTGCTGTTGCTGCCTGCCATCACCGCTGAAAGTGAGTCGCCGCTGCCTGAAGCGAGCCGCCGCCATTGCAGCCCCCGCCCCGGCGCAGGACATGCTGCCACAGCCGCCCCCTTTGCAGCCCCTGCCCCGCTGCAGGACGCGACGCCGCCGATACTCACCACAGCCAATACTCACTGCCGCCGGAGCCACCGCTGCTGCCCGAAGCGAGCAGCCTGACAGGTTTGAAGACCAACTTCCAAGTTTGAAGAGCCCTGCGTTAGCGGTACAAGGGTCTTCAAACTTGGCAAGTTTAAGACTAGTGGACTTCAACTCCCAGAATTCCTCCTCCAGTCATGCTAGCTCAGGAATGACTGGAGGAGGAATTCTGGGAGTTGAAGTCCACAAGTCTTAAACTTGCCAAGTTTGAAGACCCTTGCCACCTCTAACCCAGGGCTCTTCAAACTTGGCAACTTTAAGACTTGTGGACTTTAACTCCCATTCCTGAGCTAGGATGACTGGAGGAGGAATTCTGGGAGTTGAAGTCCACATGTCTTAAACTTGACAAGTTTGAAGACCCTTGCCACCCCTAACCCAGGGCTCTTCAAACTTGACAGCTTTAAGACTTGTGGACTTCAACTCCCATTCCAGAGCTAGCATGACTGGAGGAGGAATTCTGGGAGTTGAAGTCCACAAGTCTTAAAGCTGTCAAGTTTGAAGTTTGCAAAAAGTGTACATGGTTGTAAAAAGTATACATGGTTGTAAAAAGTATTCTGCTACACTGGTATTTTATTAAATAATATATTACTACACCATTTGGTTAAGAATACTTTTTTCCTTGTTTTCCTCCTCTAAAATCTAGGTGCGTCTTATACTCCAGTGCGTCTTATACTCCGAAAAATACAGTATTTTTAATAGGCATGCCTGAAAAATAAAGACTATTTTAAAATCAAAATGGAGAAAGAAAAGCTGACTTTGTTACACTCCCTAGAACCTGTGCCCCTAGATTTCCTGAACTAGGCACATTAGCCAATATCCTTAAGACAGTTTTTCAGACTTCTGTCACAGCTATGCAATTCTAGCACTACATGCTGATATCCTTGCTTAAAAAAAAATAAAATATAACAAATGGTGTTTGTACATTTTTAAAAATCTTAGGCAGCATGAATTTAAACTGAAACAAACTAGGAGAAGACAAGATTGTAGTAGTCCAAAGCTACAGATATTGGAGTAATTATTTGCTCATCTCATTTGATTGGTCAGTGTATCTTTGAATTCCATTGCTTCTTCAGAAGTATTGGAAGCCACATTCCAATGTACACAGAACCTGCTGTAATTTAATATATTAAAAAAAAACCATGTCCTACAAAATTAATATCTCACTGATACTACAGTTCATCATGAAAAAAAAAAGAAAAAAACTCTTGGGATAATACCCATTCTTTAACAAAAGCTCAGCCCCTTTGTCTTACTGTTCTTTATCTTATTTTCCTTTGGCTGTACTGTTTACTGATTGACTGCTCTATTAGTTACTTTAAAAACTTGCCAGGTGTTAAATTAAACTTACTTGAATGAAATCCCTGGATTCTTGATTCCCTCCCTTTCTTCTTAAAAATAGGCATTGAGTTTGACCTGCTGCAGTCCTCTGAGACCTTACCTGTCATCCAAGTTCTCAAAAATAATTGCTAATGGTGCCAATCCCTTTCCTCCTATCTGCTTTAACACTGGAAGATGAATTTCACCATAGGGCCTGAGGATTTGAAATATGCTTATATGAAACAGTTTTAACTGTTGCTTTCCCAATTCTATCTTTTGACTTTTCCAGTTGTAAGCAAAATCCTGCAATGGGGCAAGTATTTATGTATTTCAATAATTGTTTTTAAATGGGATAGATGATAGATAGATAGATAGATAGATAGATAGATAGATAGATAGATAGATAGATGGATGGATGGATGGATGGATGGATGGATGGATGGATGGATGGATGGATGGATGGATGGATGGATGGATGGATGGATGGATGGATGGATGGATAGATAGATAGATAGATAGATAGATAGATAGATAGATAGATAGATAGATAGATAGATAGATAAAAGAAAGATACATTCAAGTGTAAAAGGTATGTTATAACATAGTAGAATAAGTTGGTAAAATATAACAGATGGAACAATGATTTTCCACCTTGTTTGCTGTCCCTTTTTATCTATATTTTATATCTGGAACTTTATATTATTGTTTAATTGTGTGTCTGTGTATCTTATCCTTCTTTCACTGAGAACTGTTATATGCTGCAGCTATCAAAATGCCAATGCAGTCGTAGGCTGCTTCAACAGAGGGAGTAGCAAGATTAGATAAGTGTTAATACTGCTTTATACTGCTTTGGTAAGACAACAGAATGGTGCATCCAGTTTTGGTCATCATGATACAAAATAACTATACTGAGGGCTCTAGAAAGAGTGAAGAGCAATTAAGGAGTGGAGGCTAAAACATACGATGAATGCTTGCAGTAACCTGGATATGACTAGTCTAACAAAAAGAACGATTGCGTGTGACATGATAGCAGTCTTCCAATATTTGAGAGGTTGTCACAGAGAAGAGGGGAGGGGTCAATCTATTCTCTAAGTCACCTGAGTGCAGGACAAGACATAACAGATGGAAACTTATCATGGAGAGATCCATCCTAAAACTAAGGAGAAAATTCCTGAGAACAATTAATCAGTGGAATGGTTTGCCTCCAGAAGATACTGTATGGGTTCTCTATTACTGGACCTTTTTAAGAAGAGATTGAACAGCCATTTATCCAGAATAGTACAGGATCTCCTGCTTGACCAAGGTTGGATTAGAAGACCTCCAAAGTCACTTCTAACTCTGTTAAATGCAAACTAAGTCATCATTATTAATCAACAAAATCTACTTCTTCTTGTGTCATATCCGTCATCAGACGTTGGCGATTATGTTGGTGATCTTATTTTTATCAACAGCTGCACAAAAAAGTGCTGTTGACTTTTGTCCAAACCAGTCCCTTAGATTTTGAAGCCATGATGTTCTTCTTCTGCCTGGACCGCATTTGCCTTCAATCTTTCCTTGGAGGATTAAGTGAAGTATGCTGTATTTTTCTGGATGTCACATCACATGTCCAAAATATTCTAACTTTCGCTTTTTTATGGTTTTGATTATTTCCTTTGGCTTCCCCAGGCGGCTTATCACCTCCCGATTTCTGATTTTGTCAACTCAGCTTATATGTAACAGCTGCCTGTAAATCCACATTTCAATTGCATCTCTTCAAGAGACCAACTATCCATTCCGTAGAGCAGGATAGAAAAGATCAACAAAATAATACATTTAAATCATTTCTTCCCGTGCAGCTAAAATGCAATAAATATAATCAAATTATTACAATGCTTTGTGTTTCAAGTGGGAAAAGTTTATTCAAAATACACAGAAAAGAGATGTAGCTGCTTTAATGAGTTTCTTTCAATTGCTCTATTTGTGTAGCATGTTTCAAAGGATCATTTCCTAAAAAAATCCAAATTACTACACAGCCTTAAATAAACTTAGGTAAAACTGAATAGTTCTATCTGGAAAGACTGGATCTTAATCAGGCAATGTAAATTAAGCAATCTTCACACACACACACACACAAACACTCCTACTTAGATATGATATACTTAGGATATTTTATTATTCTCATGTAAGAGACATTATAAATATATGTTTGCTTACTGAAGGTATATATGTTATGTATGCATGTGATTTTAAGGTGGAGAAAAATAAAAAACTTTTTTTTAAAAAAAGATATGATATAGAACAAATAAATAAATGCATGATTAAATGGATGGAAAAGAAACAGTCACTACACAACAATCGGAATAAGTAATGAATAAATGTATAAAATTTAATCCAAATTATAATCTTAAAGAAAACTGGTATAAAATGTTTTACAGATAGTATATAACAGTGATGGCGAACCTTTATTGGTTCGCGTGCCAAAAGGGGGGGGTGCATGTGCTAGCACGCACACACGTGCCCACACCCATTCCCTCCCCCCCACGCATGCGCACAACCCCCCCCCCATGCTGCCCCCTGCGTATGTGCACCCCCCCGCGCAAAGGCCTTACCGAAGCCTGGGACGGTAAAAAATGATGAAACGGGCAAACCAGAAGTTTCGAAAAATGCACTTCCGGTTTGTCCGTTGGGGTGTATTTTGCACTCCAGGGCTTCAGGAAGCTTCCCTGAACCCTTCGGAGTGCTAAAAAGAGCCCAATGGCAAACCGGAAGTGCGTTTTCCGAACTTCCGGTTTGCCCGTTTCATCGTCTTTTGCATTCCGGGGCTTTAGGAAGCTTCCCTGAACCCTCCGGAGTGCGAAAAACAGCACAACAGCAAACCGGAAGTGCGTTTTTCTGAACTTCCAGTTTGCCCGTGGAGCTGACAGGGCAACGCCTTGCGTGCCCTCCGATATGGCTCCGTGTGCCACCTGTGGCACGTGTGCCATAGGTTCGCCATCACTGGTATATAACTTCATTAATAAGATTCAGCATAGGCAAAACATATAGTAACAAATGGAAATGCCATGAAACAGAAGTAACATTTTACCACATGTGGTTAACATATTTTAAAAAAATCCATGAAGTAACATTTAGCACATTTAGAAAATTTTAGAAATTTAAATTTGAAATGAAATCACAATATTTTACTAAATATAATCCCAGAATATACTGAGATCCATTCTTATAATAAAATTGAGCCTAGAATGCTTCCCATACACATCAAGGGAAATACAGACATTTACAGCATGGTTATGAAGGAGATTTAATGTTTATAAACACTGCAAAATGATCAGGTTTCAAAGAAGAGGGATGTTACAGGTTAAAACTGGAAAAGTAGAGAACAAGAATGCTTCAAATCAGTGGTGAAATCCAAATTTTTTTTACTACCAGTTCTGTGGGCATGGCTTGGTAGGCTTGGTGTGGCTTGGTGGGCGTGGCTTGGTGGGCATGGCAGGGGAAGGATACTGCAAAATCTCCATTCCCACCCCACTCCAGGGGAAGGATACTGCAAAATCCCCATTCCCACCCCACTCTGGGGGAAGGATACTGCAAAATCCCCATTCCCACCCCACTCTGGGGCCAGCCAGAGGTGGTATTTGCCAGTTCTCTGAACTACTCAAAATTTCCGCTACCGGTTCTCCGAACTACTCAAAATGTCTGCTACCAGTTCTCCGAACTACTCAAAATTTCCGCTACCGGTTCTCCAGAACCTGCCAGAACCTGATGGATTTCACCCCTGCTTCAAATGTGCCATACCCACCCATGCATCTCACTCTTTCTCCACTGAGAATGTTTCCATAAGACTTTCCCACCCAAAAGATTAGGGAGAAGCCACAAAAGTGGGGACCTTATATATCTACCTTTACAGCAACAAAAAAAGTTGGAGAAAGCAGCTGTGATCAACAAAGCAACATCTGAAATGCAGAGAATTGGTTAAGCATTTTAGTATTTTTATTAATTTGATGTTCCTTGTAATTGCATTACAGCAACAAATGACACATGTCATATATTGTACATACCCACGTATCATCTAATTTTGCCCTAGTTGGCCAAGACATGGTTACTTTTACCTAAAAGAGTATGGAATGCTTTTGTTTAAACCATTTTACATGTTTTCAGATGTTCAGGTATTTGCGGATATTCATTCACAATGATGCAAATCCTTGAAGTTGATAACAATACCACATCACTGGCTTTAATGTTTGTGGGGAAAACAGAGATAGATAAATGTGCAGGAATTAATACCATGTCAAAATCTGTCTTCCAATTTTCTGAAAGGTTTCGTTGTCTTTGAGAGGTTTCTATTTAACTTTGTCTTCATACCACAGCTATGGGATGAAAAAGAGGCTAATGAAGACAAGATCTGAGCAAGTGTAAGTATCTCTCTCTGTATGTGTGTGTGTGTGTGTGTGTGTGTGTGTGTGTGTGTGTGTGTGTGTGCCTGTGCATGCATGCATCTGTCTATTTATTTCCCTGTTATGCGAAATGTCCCAGTGAAATTGTCTCTTATTGATAAATACTACTCTTCCAAGTATTATACACATGGGGAGATGTCATCCACCTTAAACAGCATTCCTGGGGTCTGATTAAGCTTTTTGCTTAATCAGAGTTGCTTGTCAATTTGCAGACCATGCACAATGCTTCAAATAGTTAGCCTCCTATTTCTTTATAAGTAGCAGGAAGGACTTCAATTCAGGAAGGTTTCTGAGTGACCTTATATGAGATTTTCTCATTCTGTGCCTCCTCCTCCTCCTCCTCCTCTTCCTCCTCCTCCTCCTCCTCCTCCTCCTCCTCCTCCTCCTTTTGACATGGCCAAACTTCACTAGATGCTGCCATCTAGCTCAGCATCCAACACAAAGACATTTTAAAGTAACTTCTACAAAGCATACTTCCATATAAATTAGCTGTATTACAGACCATCAAACAGAGTATGCAAATATGCCATTTATGAAGGTGAAGTTTAGAATACTTATTACTATTTAATAATATAATATTATTCTCCATCTCGAGTCAAAAAGAATAAGGAAAATATATCAATTGAGAATGTCATTAGAATAAAATCAAAAGGAACGCAGGAAAAGGGAGAAGAGAAAAGGGAAAGAAAGGAAAGGAAAGCTGTTTAAAGAAGATTCAAGAAATCACAGAAAATGTTACAAGTAGTAATACTCAAGAGGAATAACAGAAGAGATGTAATAGAGACAACAGAGATTAAAGGAAAATGAAAAGGCTTTACTGAAATGGGTTACATAATGTCAGATGCACCTGCGGAGGTAAAATGTATTCTGGAACCAACGTCACAGTAGGCATTGGACCAGCTAGGAAATAGAAAAGCACCAGAGCATATGACATATCCATTGACCTGTTTAAAACTGCATGAGAAAATGCAGTTGAAGTGCTAACAGCTCTGTGTCAGCAAATATGAATTAGGCTGAGTATCCTAGAGACTGGAAAAGATTTGTGTTTGCAAATAGAGGGGAAAAAAGGAAATGCAAGAAAATCACAAACAAGTGCAGTCATTCCTCACTCAAGAAAAGTTTTGCTGAAGTACTTAACGTATTTTTCGGAGTGTAAGACGCACCGGAGTATAAGACGCACCTTAGTTTTTGGGGAGGAAAATAGGGGAAAACAATCTGCCTACCAGGTATTCATCTGGCTAGCGTCCTTAGTCTGGTCAGCTTCAGCACATTATTTTATCTCCTGGTTAGGACTTAAAAAAACCTTCTTCTGAGAGAGTAACAATGAAAGAGCCTGCAAGCCAGTAAGAGCTGGGAAGATAGTTAGCACCTGGTTAGGGCTAGAAAAAAACTTATTCGGAGCAGCTTCAGCACATTATTTTATCTCCTGGTTAGGACTTAAAAAAATCTTCTTCTGAGAGAATAACAATGAAAGAACCTGCAAGCCAGTAAGAGCTGGGAAGATCGTTAGCACCTGGTTAGGGCTAGAAAAAAACTTATTTGGAGCAAGTAGAGCAATGAAAAAAAAACCTGCAAAGACTTAGGGCTGGAAAAACATTCTTTGGAGAGAGTAACAATGAAAGAGCCTGCAAGGTAAGAGCTGGGAAGATCTGTTAGTACCTAGTTAGGGCTGGGAAAAAAAAAGCTACATTCGAAGTATAAGACGCACCCAAATTTTCAGCCACTTTTAGGGAGGAAAAAGGTGCGTCTTATACTCCAAAAAATACGGTACTATGAAGAATATAGAGAAAAATGGCAAAAGAACAGGAATGTTTTAAAAAAAGACGTAAGTTTAGTTAGCTAAGAAAAGATCAACAGTATACCCCCTAAGGGAATGAAAAAGTAGATTTCTCTTTGTTTCTTTGACTTCAGCCAGGCCTTTGATTATGGAGATCACCCCAGAATGTGGAACACGGTAAGGTTAATGGGTGTGCCAGAACCTCTGATTATTTTTTCTGAAAAAAATATTTCAAGGAATAAATAGCTATTCTAAGAATTGGAGTAGTTCAGAATAAGAAGAATGTAAGATATGGGTGCATGTTATCCCATATTTATTTAACTTACACAATTACTTTACTATAAGATTGGAAGAAACAACAACTGGAATTAAAACTGCAGACTGATAATGCCTATGATACCAGCTTGATAGTTAAGGATATAGAAAATTTAGAAGAATTAAAATAAAAATGAAAAGTTTAAAAAAAATCTGGTTTAATATTAAATATTAAACAAAGGTAATACCAACCTACAAAGAGGCGAAGAAGTAAAGATGGTAGCTAATTTTCCTTATTTGGGTTAAGAATAAATAAAGTTTGGTCCAGTGGTTAAGGTACCAGGCTAGAAACTGGGAGACTGGGAGTTCTAGTTCCAGTTCACCCATGAAAACCAGCTGAGCGACTTTGGACCAGTCATACTTTGTCATCCCATTACCACACAGGGTTGCTGTAGTGGGAAAAACGGAGGAGGAAGCAGTATTAGATTTGTTCACCATCTTGTGTTGTTTATAAAAAAAATAAAGGAGGGAAATAAATAAATAAATAACTCATACACTGCAGGAAAAAAAGTGAGAGTTTACCTGTAGGGAGGAAGCCAATACAAACAATTGACAAGGTTACAAAAAATAAAGTATTGAAGTGATAAAGAGTAAAACAATTAAAGCGATGATCTTGCTTTAAGTCAAGCAATGCATGGGTTTGCAAGCTGGACAATGAGAAAGAGTGGAAGAAGATTTATAGATTTAGATATGTTTACCATAGACTTCAAGAAGAACCAACCAAGCAATCGTGGACTAAATAAAACATGATTGTGTCCTTGAGGCAATGATCACTAAGCAGAAACTTCAAGCACATGATGGAAGAGACTGATGGACTAGAAAAAAAAACCAGTGTGTGTGTGTGTGTGTGTGTGTGTGTGTGTGTGTGTGTGTGTGTGTGTGTGTGTGAATGGTGGGTTGCTACCGGTTTGCCCGGATCGGCCGAACTGGTAGCGGTGGTGGCAGAAGGCTCCGCCCATAAAAATGCAGTGCGCATGCACAAACGTCATAAAAATGCTCTGCGCATGCACAGAAGGTTCTGCACATGCGCAGAAGCATTGCGTGCGCACCACGCCTGTGCGCTCCCGTTCCCGAACTGGCAGCAAAGGTAAGTGAAATCCACCACTGGTGTGTGTGTGTGCATGTGTACACACACATACACACACACACATACACACACTCTCTCTCACACACATACACATACACACACACACGGAAACATATACACACACATTGTATGTGTATGTCTATGTGTGTGTGTGTGAAAAAACTAAAGGCAATTTAAAAAAAGGGGAAAAAAGATGAAGTAGAAGGATGGGACCAACAGGCTTATTGACCTGTCCCTGGAAGAGAGATGAGTCATTTCTACCATCTAGATGCTAAACATTTGATTAAGCAGACACCAAGAGTCAGACTTCCTTTGATGACACCTAATTAAGCAATATGCTGTCTATCAACATTGAAATGGTTTGTAGCGTATGTAATTATATATATTTGAGGGGTTTTTTTAAATGTCATTTTTCAAAATGTAATAAGTTCTAAAATGCACTTACAATATACATCTGGTTTTAACAGTTTTCGAACTTAATATGTTTTTTCTGAGCCCTATTTTACAACATTTATACATGTACTGTATATGCAGCCTTCTAAGCCAAAAATTAAGTGAGCCTAGTTGGTCTTTTATACATGACATGAGACAACTTTTTTTTGAGTTCAAGACAGCTTCAACTCACCCAATGTCATATACTGCTATTGAAACAGCATTCTTGCAGTGTTTGGGGGAAAGCATCTATTATATTCACATGTCACCCTTTCCGCTTGAGTTTAAAATGGCCCAATTGTTTGTCATATTTCATCTTCATGAAAACAACTCTGGGAGAGTGGGATTAAAAAAAAGTCAACAAGTAAATTTTGTGGCTAAACGAGTTAAACCTGAGTCTATTTAATTGCTACATATAGGATTTCAAAATTGAAACTCTCAAGTTCTATTTGAAAGTTGATAACCTGATCTCATGAAATGTTTTCAAACTTTAGCTCCCATCAAGGTCAAACAGGACAGATAATGGCAAAGGATTCTGGATTATGCTCCAGACATTTAAGAATTTGTTCTATCTAGAAACAGAACTCTCACAGCTCTGCTCTGAGTATTGTATTTTTATTTATTAAGAGCAAAAAAAGCAAAACATGGAGGAAGTGGATCCAATTTCAGTGGGTTACACATGGCATTAAGAGTTAATTTGCTTAATTCTAGTTCGCCAAGTAAGCTGTAATAACAGATCATTGTAACCCTGTGGTATGTACAATTGTAAACAAAGCAAAAATGGTTGTATTCACAAAACATTTAGAACTAAAACCAAACAAGCTACATAATCGATTAGTGGTTGTGTGAGCCAATTCTTTTGTTTTGCATGAGTTAAATATGGGTGCTATTTTTAGTTTCTCACAAAATCCAACTATGTTACACAGATTTATTTACTCATTATGCATAGAATTAGATATTTTTGTGTTATTTATTTATTTGATTTTTTTAAAGCCCACCTTTATTACATTATAAGTAACTCAAGGTGGCGAACATACATAATACTTCTTCCTCCTATTTTCCCCAAAACAACAACCCTATGAAGTGAGTGGAGCTAAGGGTGAGTTACTGGCCCCAGGTCACCCAACTGGCTTTCATGCCTAAGGCAGCAGTAGAAGTCAGAGACTCCTGGTTTCTAGCCTATCACTGAATCAACGCTGGAGGTAATAAAATGAAAATATTGACTCTATAAATATTTTTAAACAGGAAAAACTTAAGGTTGAATGAAACCTTTGGAGAAATTAGAGGAAATTAGTTTTTTAGAGTAAATATTCCAAATCGGAATGGAATTGAATTTTTTTAAAACAAAAACTTCATGAGACTTCACAGTAACACCACCTTCAGATTCAGTTTCTCTCTTCAGTTTGTTATTGTTAGCACTAAGAAATTACGGAGAGATTGCTGGATTTGTCTGAACCACCCCATAAAAATCCAGACAGAAATCAGCATTTCAATTATAAATAAACCTCATCACTATTTACCTTTCCACTATCATCAGCACACTATCATCAGCACGCTAATGAATTTACAGAGGTAAGTTGTTTACATCATCTGTAATGTCAGCTGAGTGCCAGGTTGGGCAAATAATTACAGCAAGAGAAGCTTCCACTTTCTGAAACAGTTTTGATTACCCATTAAAAGTGGGAGCCAGTGAATGTCAGGAAATTAGCAAAAATTAGCAAATTGGCTTAATCCATTTCCTTTTTTTTTTTTTGCATTGCTAACAGACATCTTTAAGACAACTTATCTTGGTAACGTTTGGACAGGTTGATACTGTTAAAAATAATCCCATTGATAGTCAAGCTCAGAAATAATAATCTTGAACCTTTATTGTTGCAAGCCGATTAAAAAAAATCTATTAGTGTCCCATTATTCCTGGTTGGTCACTATTCCTAATCTTAAATAAGTGCATGGAAGGACTTCCTCTGTTATATCTTCCTTTGGGTTTTAACTGAAACATGCAAAGGCAGACATGTTGTAGACTGGTTACAATTGCAAATTGGACATTCTCACTTGCCTATTATAAGAACTAGGAGAAGTGCAAGTTTTCATGCTTCACCTAAGAAATTTCCCAAACATATTTTATCCTCTGAAGATCTCCTGCTCAATTATTTTATTGAACTGAAGGATAACAGTTGAAAAATGCAAAAGACCCAATCAACTTTACAATATTTTGCTGCTACTCTGTACATTTCCAGTGTAAATCTAAGTAATGCATAAGAGATACGAAATTACAGTTGT
Source organism: Diadophis punctatus similis (assembly GCA_023053685.1). Taxonomy (NCBI): domain Eukaryota; kingdom Metazoa; phylum Chordata; class Lepidosauria; order Squamata; family Dipsadidae; genus Diadophis; species Diadophis punctatus. Next base: position 35,969,413 of record JALIGW010000006.1, on the reverse strand, counting down.
GTTAGACCACACTTCTGTTCCTGAGAATATAGTTTTCCTTTCTTATCTTCCTGCAGTCTCTTCCTTTTAAATTTGTTCTTGGTTAGATTTGAAGAAAACTCAGTGTAATAGTATGTGGAAATTGTTAGGAGAATAAATCTCCCTAGAGGCGATGTTTGATCTTTCTCTCGGAGCTCAGACATTTAGAAATAAAACCGAGATTAAAAGGTCTAATAAAATATTTATTTCGGTACAAAAACAATAAATTCTGAATAATTACATTCTTGCTAATTAAATGCGACCACTCCCGGTCAGAGCCAAACCACAAGAAAAATGGAGAATCAGGAACGCACACATGCGCATAAGATCACATCACGTGTCCTGCTTGTAATGGAATGTGTTAGATCGTGGATTCAGCACAGGAGACCGACTTTGACAACAGCTCTTTATTTGAGATAAGAAGCACAACCAGCAAAAAGCCTCTGGCAGCTTGCCTTTTTATAGGGGCTGTCAGCAACACTTGTAACCAATTCAAAATGTAGCAACCAATGGAGGTTCAGCATTTTCCCTCCAATAATACTGGCCCTGGATGAAACCAGTTATTCCTAGCCAGAACATAACATCCCTCCCCCTCTAGATGGGCTCATCCGGCAAACGTAATCGCGCAGGTAGGCGGGGCGTTTACGCTCCCGCTCGGACCTGCGCACTTCAGTCAAGGGGAAGCCAGCAGCCCGATCGGACTGGTCTGCTGCAATTCCGGGAGCTGTGCTTGGAAGCTCCTGGAATGTCTCGCTCTCAGTTCTCTCTGCTTGTGGACTTAATTTGACTGAGGGACGCTGCTGGACTGTGGCTTCACCAGGTAGGCCTTCTGAGACATCCGGGCATGATTCAGCTAGGGAAGGAATGTAGGGAGTTATCTCACTTGGGTTTATTAGGTCTCCTTTAATTCTACTTCTTAACTGATCAATGTGTCTTTTCCATAGGCGGCCGTCTTGCAGCCGGACCGCGTAAGACACAGGCCCTATGACAGTTTCTATTACCCCTGGCAGCCATAGGGGCCCTTCAGCATAATTGCGGGCAAATACTGTGTCCGCTGTGGCAAATGATCTTGTTTTCTTTGTGCTTTCTTGTTTTGCGCCGGTTGTGTAGTTTGGATGTAAGCGGTCCAGGAGTGACCGGAGCCGGCGGCCCATTAGGAGCTCTGCTGGGCTTTGGCCAGTTGTGGCACTGGGAGTTATGTGCTGGGTTAGGAGGAACCTGTCTATCCTATCCTGCCAATCTCCAGGCCCCAGTCTGGCTAACGCTTCCTTGGCAGATCTCACAAATCGTTCCGCTAGGCCGTTTGTGGCTGGGTGGAATGGAGCAGATAAAGCGTGGCTGATTCCTTGGCTAGCCAGATACCCCTCAAAAGGTGTGGCTGTGAATTGCGGGCTGTTGTCTGTTACTAACGTGTCCGGAATGCCATGGGTTGTGAATAAATGCCTTAGAACCTTAATGACAGACTCAGCAGTGGTCAATTTCATAGGGAAGATCTCGAGCCACTTGGAATATGCGTCCACGATAATTAGGAACATTTGGCCATGGCATGGACCCGCAAAATCAGCATGAAGCCGTGACCATGGGGATTTTGGTAGATCCCAATCGTGCACCGGGGCTTTGGGAGGTGCCGGCCGTGACTCCTGACAGGGTAGGCATCGGGCGACCCACTCCTGGACCTCCGCATCCATCTTGGGCCACCACACGTACCCTCTAGCTAAGGCCTTCATTCGCACAATTCCTGGATGACCTTCATGTAATGTTTGAAGTATTCCAGTACGCAGGCTGGTAGGTATCACCACCCTGTCTCCCCATAGGAGGCATCCCCCTTGCTCTGACAGTTCATGCTGTCTTAGCTCGTACGGCTTAAACTCAGGCCTGGCAGGGTCTCTCGGCCACCCCCTCCACACCCAGTTCAGGACAGTCCTGAGAGCGGGGTCTCTGGCTGTGTGCTTGGCCACCTCAGCCGAGGTGATCAGGCCTGAATCCTCTAGGTCAATTAAGAGCACAGGGGCCTCTGGGACGATATCTGACAGTACCTCGGGCAACGGGCACCTGCTTAATGTGTCTGCATTTCCCATTTCTCTCCCAGGCCGGTGTACCAGGCAATAGGAATATGCAGATAGGAAAATGGCCCAGCGGGCAAAACGGGGGGACAAAGCAGCCGGGGTGGGGCGATCCCCGGCAAGTAACCCCAATAGAGGCTTGTGGTCCGTTACCAACATGAAGTCTCGCCCGAACAAGTATTCATGGAATTTTTTAACCCCCGCTACCAGGACCAAGGCTTCCTTGTCCAGCTGACTATAATTCCTTTCCGCGCTGGACAAGGTTCTTGAATAATAGGCTATTGGGGCCTCAAGCCCATTGGGGAGCCGATGACTTAGGACAGCCCCGACCCCTACAGGGGACGCATCACAAGCTAGGACCACCGGCAAGGTGATGTTGTACTGAATCAAAAAGCTTTAGCTGGTCAGCAATTTTTTTACAGCTCTGAAAGCAGCATTTTCTTTATGGCCCCACACCCATGGAGCATTCTTAGCCAGCAACCTATGGAGGGGCTCCGCAACAGTTGCTTTATCTCTTAAAAATAGGCTATAAAAATTAAGAAGGCCTAGGAAAGCCTGCAGCTCCGCCTGATTTTTAGGGGCTGGGGCTTCCTGAATGGCCTTCAGTTTACTCTCTGTGGGGTGGATGCCTCCACCATCAATTCTGTACCCCAGGAACTCAACCTCTGGTACCCCCAATACACATTTGTTACGTTTGGCTTTCAAACCCGCAGCGCGTAACTTCTCGAGGACCATTGTGACTCGACAGCGTAGCTGGTCACTATCGTTCGCTGAAATAAGAACATCGTCGAAGTAGGGCACGACCCCGGGGATGTTCTGCAACAGACGTTCCATCACACTCTGGAACAACCCCGGGGCCACACTAACCCCAAATTGCAATCTATGACATTTAAATGCCCCCCTGTGAGTCACAATGGTCTGAGCCTCTGCCGTAGCACCATCTACTGGTAACTGCTGCTAGGCCTGTGCCAGATCTAACTTGGCGAACAGGCATCCAGACCCCAACGAGTGCAGCAATTGATGTACAATTGGCACGGGGTAGGCACTCTGTTGCAACGCCCTGTTTACTGTGCACTTGTAGTCAGCACATATCCTGACGCTTCCATCCCCTTTAAGGGGCGTGACAATGGGGGTCTCCCACCGTGCATGATCCACTGGTTCTAGAACACCCTGCTTGATCAGTTTATCTAATTCAATATCTATTTTGGCTCGCAATGGTAAGGGAACCCTGCGGGGCTTTAAACGAATGGGGGCAACCTTAGGATCAAGATTAAATGAAATTGGGGTCCCCACATACTTGCCCAACCCGTCACTGAAAACGTCCTGAAATTCCTCAAACAGATCGTCCAAATTTGAAGTTTTGACATTGTTGACGCCGGAGACCCCTAAACCAAGGGATTCGAACCAGCTCAGTCCTAAGAGGCTCGGGAGGTTGCCGTTCACGATGATGAGCTGGAGTGGTCCTGCAAAGTTGTTGAACTGGACTTGCACGTTGGCCTGACCAAGGACTGGAATCCGGTTCCCCTGGTAGTCTGACAGGCGAAATCCGGTGTCCTGGATTCGGTTAGAGTAGAAGCTTGGCACAGCTCTTTTGAGAGTCTTCCAGGCAATGATAGACACCGCTGAGCCCGTGTCTATCTCCATCTGCATCGGTGCTCCCTCGATGAGGATGGTCACCATCAGCTTCTTTCCGCCCAGAGAGCTGGCTCTATCAATTCGTGTGTTGTTGGTAGCCGGTTGCATTCTTGGGTATCTTTGGCGCGGCTTTGGATTTTCGCGCCAAGATCTCGGTGACAGCTCAGCTCACGGAGTATTGCGCGCCGGTGCATCTCTGTTTGGCAGTGTTGCGCGGCAAACTCGTGCTAGATGGCCCCTCCTCTCGCACCTCTGGCATGTAACGTCTCTGAATCTACATGAAAATCTTGGGTGTCGCCCCCCACAGCTGGAACACCCATGGGGGAAATCTCCGGGCGGCGGTGGTGGAGGCGGGCGTCGCAGCTCAGTACGGCAAACGTCGTCATCGCTGCTCATGTCGTCGTCCAGCGTTCCCTTATGGACGGTCGGTACAATGGGCGGCATAGGCTTCGCTTCCTTCTTAGATGAGGCAAAACGGTGGAGAGATTCAGCCGCTTTGGTGGACGACTCAGCTGCCCTGGCTTCGTCCAGCGCGGCAGCCAAAGTGAGGTTAGGACGAGCTAGGAGGCGGCGCTGCAGGCGGATATCCTGAACACCGCAGATCAATTGGTCTAGCATTATGTCGTCCAAGTCGCGAAATTCACAGTGTCCAGATGCCTTATGGAGAGCAGCAATATATTGATTAATAGTCTCTCCTTCCATTTGCATGCGCTGCCGAAATTCGTAACGCCGCACAACTTTAGAAGGGGTTGGCGCATAGTGCGTCTTCAGTGTCCCCTTCAGCACGTCCCATTGCACCGTGTGGACAGGCGTCGGGGCAGAGAGAGACTCTGCAGTGTCAAAAACCTCTGGGCCACAGTGACTCAAAAATAATGCCCTTTTTCTATTGTCTGCCAGGCCCAGCAGGTCATTAGCCTCGAGGAAACACTCGAAACGCCGCATGTACGAGTCCCACTTCTCCCGGGCAGGATCGAATGGTGGAGGTGGATAAAAGGCAGACATGATGCCAAGAACAAGGCAGGCGAAGTGCGAGCTGCCTGGCTGGTTGTGAAGCCCGTGGGGCTTGTCGTTGTTCTCCTGGTCCCGAATTCTTCGTCGCCACTGTTAGATCGTGGATTCAGCACAGGAGACCGACTTTGACAACAGCTCTTTATTTGAGATAAGAAGCACAACCAGCAAAAAGCCTCTGGCAGCTTGCCTTTTTATAGGGGCTGTCAGCAACACTTGTAACCAATTCAAAATGTAGCAACCAATGGAGGTTCAGCATTTTCCCTCCAATAATACTGGCCCTGGATGAAACCAGTTATTCCTAGCCAGAACATAACAGAATGTACCATAAAGTAGAATAGGGATGCATCACCCTGCATATACATACAACTGACAATATTCACTACGTGACAGAAATGACCTTGGGAGACAGAAAGAAGAGCTACAGCTAGGGCAACAATCCGACAAGGGGCAAATTTCCCCTCAGCAAGAATGTGTTTGTGGCAAATGACTCAGAAGTGACTCTTCCTAATTTGGGGGGCATAAAACTGTGAGGGGGAGATGTACTTTCAGACTTATAAGATTGATGTCAGCCTTGCAAGGTAGTCATTACAAGAAGTACACCAAGATGAACTGATTCTATTTTATTGTAAATTACACTAACTGAATCTTGCAGGTTTCCCAGAATGTGTGTGTGTGTGTGTGTGTGTGTGTGTGTGTCTGTGTCTGTGTCTGTGAGTAGATAGATAGAGAGACAGAGAGACAGAGAGAGAGAGAGAGAGAGAGAGAGAGAGAGAGAGAGAGAGAGAGAGAGAGAGAGAGAGAGAGAGAGAGAGAGAGAGAGAGAGAGAGAGCGAAAGCGAGCAGAAGTCACTTTCAGTAACTGCCTGGACAGGTTTCTGCAGTTTTCTTGGCATGATATCAGAAATGGTTTTTCATGGCCTTCTTCCATGGGCTGAAAAAGAGTGACTGGCCCAAGATTCGCCAGCTGGCTTTGAGCCAAAGGCAAGGACTAGAACTCATAGTGCACTGGTTTCTAGCCCAGTGCCTTAACTACTACACCAAATTGACGCTACTACTTAATAAATGCAACTGTTAGTGAGTTTTCTACAGTGCCCAGAATGCCAGGCCCACAGTCTGTGAACCACCAGGGTGCTGTGAATTGGAAAGTTTGGGAACTTCTGAAATTACACAGTCTCTCAAAGTGGCAGATGGGGAGTTGGATAAAGAAAGAAAGAAAAGAAATGGGATTAGGTAGTGCTGGCAAACTTCTAAGATAACTGAAGATCAGCAAAGAGGAATCAGCATGGAATTCCTGAGGAGGATAACACAATGTTGGATCTTGACTTAAAGGGAAAGAAGATCTAAAGGCACAAGAAGCACAATCCAGGTTTTGCTAACTATGAGAAGTGACCAGCTTCTTGTAGAGTCCTTTTATTTTTTATTTTTTATTTTTTATTTTTTATTTATTTATTTTATTTTGTCAAGTGCGTGTTAGTAATATACATAGATATATTGTATACAGTATATACATAAGATGGGTACTGATGGGTACTGATAAGAGGGAACATTAGGACAGGGACGGTAGGCACGCTGGTGCACTTATGCATGCCCCTCTTAGGAATTGGGTGAGGTCAATAGTGGACAGTCTGAGGGTAAACTTTTGGGGGTTTGGTGACGAAACCACAGAGTCAGGTAGTGAGTTCCAGGCATTTACCACTCTGTTGCTAAAGTCATATTTTCTACAGTCAAGTTTGGAGCGGTTCACTTTGAGTTTGTATCTGTTGTGTGCTCATGTATTGTTGTGGTTGAAGCTGAAGTAGTCGTTGACAGGAATGACATTGTAGCAGATAATTTTATGAGCTATGCTTAGGTCGTGCCGAAGGCAACGTAGTTCTAAGCTTTCTAAGCTCAGGATTTCGAGTCTGGTTTCGTAAGGTATTCTGTTTCTAGTAGAGGAGTGGAGGACTCTTCTCGTAAAGTATCTCTGGACATTTTCTAATGTATTTATGTCCGATATGCGGTGTGGGTTCCAGACAGATGAGCTGTATTCGAGGATTGGTCTGGCGAATGTTTTGTATGCTCTGGTTAGTAGTGTAATATTACCGGAGAAGAAGCTATGTAAGATTAGGTTAACAACTCTTGAAGCCTTTTTGGCGATGTTGTTGCAGTGGGCTTTGGCACTTAGGTCATTTTATATGAGTATTCCAAGGTCTTTGACAGAGTGAGGGTCGTCTGTAAGGTCTTGTCTATTCAACTTGTATTTAGTGTTCTGTTTTCTTTTTGCCAATGTGTAGGACAGAGCATTTGTTGGTTGAGATTTGGAGTTGCCAGATGTCTGACCATTCTGACACAAAGTCAAGGTCTTTTTGGAGGGTAGCAGTGTTGTCAGTGGTGTTGAAGTTTTACATCATCGGCGAAGAGAACGCAGTCGCTTGTAATGTGATCACAAAGGTCATTTATATAGAGTATAAAGAGTGTGGGTCCTAGTACGGTGCCTTGGGGTACACTGCTGTTAACAGGAATGGGATTTGATAGGGCGCTCCCTATTTTGACCACTTGTTGTCTGTCCTTGATTATCTCTTTGGGGAATTTAGAAACAGCTGCATTGTAGAAGAAGCACACTGTCACTTTAGTAGAGGGATTGTTTAATCTCAAAATAATATTTTGGATATTAAGAAAGCACGATTAAGGTCTGCCATTGAAGGTAGAGGGAAGAAAAGAAGATCTGTTTGTATGCCTTAGCGGCATTCTGCTGGATAAGTTGTCTGAGTATAAAACCATTCAGAAACTGATGTCTTGCCACACTTGTTACATTAACAATAAAGGAAAAAAGTTTATACAGTTCAAAGAATGTCCTTGCATTCTGAATTTGTCTGGCCTCTTTTAAGGACTCATGATAATGAGACCTGGTTTAGTTCTTGAATGGGAGATTATCAAGTAAATGAGGGCTTTAGGCTAGACTAGGAATTCAAAAAGTTGCAAACTACTTTTAAAAAACTTTCTTGATATTATCCACGAGGTCCCCAAAATCGATGGAGGCTTTATTTTCTATATTTCTTTTCTCTGATTTTAATATCATGCAGAACAATTTGCCAGTACAGATATGGCTAAAGCTCATGTCAAAGGAATGTGAGAATGTCAACCTATTTTTCTATAACACAGGTTATAAAACACCACTAAATTTGTTTGCCCTTCTTAGTGACCTTCCCATCCAGTCTGCATGCAAGATACAATTTTAGGGAAAATAAATAAATGAGATATCCGAATGTCTGAAAGAGCAGGGAGAAAGCAAAGATAAAAATTTAATGTCCTATGAGAGATTTGTTATAAGGCCAGATGCTCCAAATAATGTAAATGTGCTTTGCAGCCAACAGCAGCTTTGGGAATGTCTTGACAGTCACAGAGCATTTGCTATAGCAGTGAAATATTAGAAGAAAATACACAGTAAAAGAAATAACGTATAAGATAATTTTTGAAAAAAAAAAGATTGTGGTAACATTTGTTTTCTGAGATTTAGTTAAATTTCACTTCATTTCTCATTTGCCAACCTCATTTTTCTAAGTCAGCCTTTATTAGCTGCTAGGGTTTTTTTTAAAATGAAAAGTACACATGAAAATCATACATGTGTTTGTCTGCATTCTAACACATGCCTTATATAGTAGTAATCATGATAACATAATTCCTTGTATGTGATTCGCATTTAAAAATATTTAAGAAGTCAATGTGCTTTCTGGCTTGTGGTATTTCAAACCCTGCGATGGAATTCTTAGGAATTTTTCAGTTCTCAGTCTGAAGCATTGTGAAATAGACAGGAAGTCTATTATTGAAACTATAAGTATTAATATGGTCTTTTACAACATGCAAAAATGATGTTGTGAAATAGACAGGAAGTCTCTAGTCGTCATTATTGAAAATGTACAGTAAGTATTAATATGGTCTTTTACAACATGCAAAAATGATGGAACAAGAACAAATTGGATGTAATTAAACCACTGCCCACATGCTCAGCATGCATAATATATTTTTAGCTGCACCTTGTCACATGTGATGTACAATATGTACAGGTAAACAGATAATTTATAGAAAAGGGCAGATTTTCCTCCTTCACACATCTGTTAAAATATTACCTGCAGAAATGTGTCTTTGGGGTCATTTTGGTATTTTTAAGTACCTGCTATGGGATAATACAGCCTACCACTTAATAGAAAATCTTTAAATTCAGTGGTCCTATGTATAATAATAATAATACAAAATGGCAGGAACCACAATATGATTATTTTTCCTTCTTCTTTTTACGTACTCAGCCAGAGAGAGATCAATGGCTCACTCATAACAGAATTGTCATTTTCCACTCACTCTCTCTGCCTATTCTGTTCAGTTGCTGCAACTAATCTCTGCAGTATTGTGACTTTTATAACACATATAAACTAAAGTCAGGTTTTTATTATACAAATTGAAGGCTTCTTAAATACTTCTCAGAATTTTTATTACTAACGCATAACAATCAACACATATGTTATCTAAGACTGTACAACTCTGTTTCTTTACCTACAGTACAGATAGAAATAGGACTTACAGCTGCATGGCAATAACATCAGGACAATTTGTATTAGATGGTTCTTTCTTATGATCTCTCTCTCTCTCTCTCTCTCTCTCTCTCTCTCTCTCTCTCTCTCCTATCCATCCATCCATCCATCCATCCATCCATCCATCCATCCATCCATCCATCCATCCATCCATCTATTCATATCCATCCATCCAATAAAAAATATTCAGCAGAATCTAGTTTACCATTCTGTGTAGATGTGGCCAATGTTTTAACTAGGATTTTTAGGATTAGAATTTTTCCATGTATTTTAACAAGAATTGGAAATTAGGGGATAGTAAACATAAAATGTAAGATGATTGCTAAGAATAATGAGCCTCCACAAATCTACAAGCCATATTGGTTTTATTATGCAAATTCAAGGTTGCCTAACTCTAACCATGGGTAGGTTTCTATCCCAATACGATTATTTCATGTATTTTACCAGGACTTGAAATTAGGGGATTGTAAATGTATGAGGCTTCCTAAACATAACAAGCTTCTCTGACTTGCTCAGTGATATTTGTTTCCCATTATATATTCATGGGAACCTGACAATAATGCCAAATGGATTTCCAACTCAATGGGATTTTTTCAAGTATTTTACAAAGAATTGAAAATTAGTAGCATTGTAAATGTAAAATGGCTCTGAAACATATTGACCTTCTATTAATCTCTTCTCCGTATTTGTTTTTCTCTGAGAATTCAAGAAAGCCTAATGCTAACACTAACTTTAACCCTGAATATATTTACATCCCAATAATATCTTTCCATGTACTTTACCAGGAATCAAAAATTAGTGGGAATATAAATGTAAGGGGCCTCCTAAGCCAAACAAGCCTCTCTGAAGGTGATGTTTTACCTCCCAAAATTCATGGGAGCTTAACCCCAATTCTAAGTGAATTTCCATCCCAACAGGATTTTCCCATGTATTTTACCAGCAGTTGAAAATAAAGGGGATCGAAAATATAACACACCTACTAAGGATAATGAGCCTCTAGAAATCTCTTGGCCATGTTTGTTTTACTTGATAATTCAAGGAAGGCTAACCCTAATTGCAATCCCAACCCTAACACTAACTCTGAGTAGGTTTCCATCCCATTAGGATTTTCCCATGTAGTTTACAAGGAGTTGAATAGTAGGGGTATTATAAATGTAAGAGGCCTCCTTGTCTAACTAGCCTCTCCAAACTTCTCAGTGATGTTTGTTTTCCTCTCTGAATTTAAGGGAGTCTAACCCTAAACCTAAGTGAATTTCCATCCCTCCCTTCTAGCACTGAAGATGTTACCTAGTAAAGTAATGAAACATCTGCAAGCAAACAACCAAGTTCATAGAGCACCAAGGACCCCACAGTTCAACCCTAAGCTAAGTATATTCTCTTCTCTTCTACAGGAATTCAAGCTAGTAACTTTGTTCTGTAAACAGGACAATTCTTTATAAAATCAGTTAATGTTGTAGGTTCAAGATGCATTTCATAGATAACATATAGATAAGGTACAAGAGAAACATGGTGTTAACTACATTTTGCTTTAGTTGTTTCAAATGCCAATTTGTTAGCGTTTCCTGTCACTGTTGGTGGGATACCCATGTGTTCTGTCCCCATGGGTATGCCCCCCCAAATAAGATGCACAAGAAGGAATTGGAAACAATATTGTTTTACTGCAAATAAATTATTAGCCAGAGTTGAGTCTTTTGAAAAGAATATCATTCATTCACAAAGTCTTTCCAGTATTTGGCTAGAGTCTGAGAGAGCAATTAAGGAGCCTTATCTCACCTCATGGAGGTTCTGGCGGAAATCCAAACTCTCATTAATCACAGGAAAAATGTTAACTGTTGATAATCCGAGCTGCAGATACAAGAACAAAATGCTGAAACCACAGAACGGGGTTGTTCTCTGCAACGAAGCCCCTCGTGACAGACCCTTAAATACCCTCAGGGCGTGGTCAAGCCCTGCATTACTACTCACGAGGAAGCCTCCTCCTGATTAGCCACTCATGTCTCTTTGAGAACCTGCGTGCTCTGGCATCCAGAAGAGCCTCCTCCTCTTCTCCTGAGTCACTAATCTCAGGAGATGCATCAGGTTGTAATTGTTCGCCAGCCTCTGACCCCACATCCTCTTCACTCTCCGTCTCTGGGGCCAGGAACACCGGTCTTCTGTACTGCACCCTCACTACCTCCGAATCCTCGGGATCGGCTGCTAATTGCCCTGGACTCGACCTGGCCACAACACCATGTTTATAAACAGAGAACAAATGCCACTCACTTCTAGCGCTGAAGATATTACATGGTTGGGTAATGAAATACTGTATCTGCAAGTAAACAACCAATCTCAAAAGGCATCTGGAAGTCCATAGCTGAAATTCTTTATATTATCTCTTTATATATTTCACTAATTGTGATTTAAATTTGAACAAAATAACTGTTCAAAGAAAATGTTTCTTATTTCACACAGAGGACGCAGGATTTATCTGCAAAAAACGTACTCCCCCTGATATTTCTGGGAACACTTGAATTCAAAACTATTAATATATTTCAAAAAATATACAGTACTTCCCAATTAGAAAGTCACCTTTTAAAATGAGGGCTCTGTTTTAGTTGAATCAGCTAACTACATATCAATCTATTCAGCATAGGAAATCAAATATAATAAATCACAATATCTCTGTGGAAGGTTTTATCATTTTTAAAAAGTGGCAGCTGAGCTAGGATAATCACACATTTTAATTTGTAAAGAACAACACAAGCCTACCAATGAAGGAAGATTTATGACAGAAATTGCTAGGAATCACAGCAACTGACCCTGAACATAGTTATAGAACTGAACATGCTGTATGGCATATGCTGATTTGGGAAGCTGTTATCTAAGGATTATAGGCTCCTTGTCCTCTCTTCCCCTTCTTCAAGTTTGAAAGGTTTAACTTAAAAGACAACTGTGTTTCTTTTGGGGAGGAAAACACTCTGCAAATATTAGTCTACACTGAAATGTTGCAAAAAAAGTGTAGAAAAAAAATCTATGTAAACTGTAAAGGGAAGTTAAGAACATTCCAAGCGGAATCAGGAATATGAAGCTGATTCATAAGAAATGCATAATTTGTAGTCAGAAAAGCCTCAGATTGATAAAGTACATTCTCAGCTACTAAAATATCTCAAACGTTCCTGAGCTTCTCTGAAGCTAAGGTTAGTTATCTTGAAAGTTGTTTAACTGTATATTAGCCACAATTGATGAAAAAAATGGAAAGGTGAAACTCTTTGTAATCTATACAGTTGATATTATTTTTTATATCAATCCAATGAACATGAAATTCAATGAAAATGTACAGTCTATAAACCTACGTCAATAAAATATAAACTGTCCATAATATATGGAAATTCATTCAGTTGCTTTGTGTCTGGTCTAGAATCAAGTAAAATAATCCTAAGGGTAACTCTTATCTCTTTCAGTATGATCATTTTATTAAAAAGTAAACCAACAAATATGAAACTAATTGCCCTACATTCTGTGCCATGCAAGTTTATTAGATGTAAAGATTAAAAGATTTTTTGTAAATATTTGAATAGACAAAGAAAAGGGAGAGGCAGGGAGATGCTATTAAAATACAGATAGAGTTAAATCTCATTTTATCCAATCAGTAATTTCTTATAATACATTATCCCTTTTATTAAATTGGAACTAAATCTGCTAAACATGCAAACTGTCTCATACTTATGACATAGAGAGCAGTCATCATTTTCCTCCTCAGAGTTTCATTTCTTCAACTTTTTGTGTGGTTTAATGATGATTTTTATCAGTTTGTGTGTTTCAGATAATGTGTTAAGATTTTAAGATTGCTTTTACCAATGGTTTTTATTTGCCTTACAGTTATTGTTAACTACTTTAAGAACTGTCTTGATGTATTTATCTAATCAATCTATATTTCTGTTTAAAATTAACTTACAGTATAGTTACTTGACTGGAAAATGTAGGCCATAGATCAGCATCATCTTTAATAACACAGTTGCAACCTATTGTTTCCTTTAATACCTATGTTGAGGGATTAAATTTAAAAGTATGGTATTAAATTCAGAGCACAAAACTTTCATTAAATAATAAGACTTACCTACAGTCAGCTGTCCTGTTATGTGTCCCATATGATTTCTTGCATTCATGGTAACATTCCTATCTGACTGTAGGACCAGTGGACTGTCCTGGAAAAAAATGTACATAAACAATGAAATGAGAAGGAAAAACTGCAGAGAGAGAATCAGAGTATTCCTGTCAAAGACCAAGTATCTTCATGGAATCTGGTTGAAATTCTTGTTTTTCTTTGAATTTCAATTGGTTGTTTTTAATGGTATTTGTAGGGAAGAAATTATATATTGTGCAGGTCAGAAGAAGGGATGAGAAGATATTTGCAGACTTCTCACAGCCTGTTTCAGTTCCTTCCTGGGACAGTGCTATAGGGTATTGCATGCCAAGACATCTGGACACTGGGACAGTTTTTCCCCCCTTATGCCATCACTCTGTTGAACACCTAATTCTCTCAATTCTGTCCAATATATACTGTATGTATATCAACCCAAAGAGTGTGACTGAAGCATTATTATTTATTCCTTTTATTATCTTCTTTACTTCCCCTTTTTATTGCTATTGCTATTATTATTATTTTCTCTTCTGTTGCCTTGCAAGTACACTGAGTACTTCTGTACTGGAGACATATTCCTTGTGTGTCAAATTACACTTGGCCAAATTAAGTATCCAATCCAATCCAATCCAATCCAATCCAATCCAATCCAATCCAATCCAATCCAATTATACATTTCTTGATTATTTTTCTGTATGCCACCCAGAGTCACTAAATGAAATGGGCAGTTGTACAAATGCAATTACATAAACAAACAAACAAACAAACAAATAAATAAATAGTACGGTTTTGCTAATGACAGGTACATGTCAATATGTGAAATCTGAGTTTGGGATTACACTATGATTCCAAATGTATCAGTTACTATCTCACACAACTGCATCCCATGTTGGTGCAATAGACTTACCAAATGGCAAGGCAATATGTCACCACTGCATATACATGCATACTAAAAAACTGTAATTTGGCTTTAAAGCAGCTGTACTCTTTTTTTCCAGCACATTTTCTGACACTAAAGGCAATGGGACTGCTAAAGATGATCATTAAGACATTCAGAGTATGAAGGAGAGAATGATCAAAAATGCCCCTGAGTTACTCAGGATGAGGCTGCTCCATTCTAAACAGCAGTAAGTGAACCAAATGAGAGTCATTTACAAAGGTTCCCAGCACTAAAGATAAATCACCAAAAAATGAATGATAGAAGATTCTCACTTTGTGGAACTTTTGGATGATTCCCGACTCTTATTCACAGAGGTTTTAGGGAAACAGTAAATAAAAAGTAGTTGCTAAATGAAACAAACTAACCTAGCCCTGCTCAAACTATTTGTTTTGTGTATAGTAGAAATTTAGCAATTTTGGCCATGTAATGGCCACTGCCATCTTTATCCAAAATTAAACTCCCTTGGTTTGGCATAAACTGAGAGCTTTGGATAAAATTCATGCCAGTGTATGTTTGTTTCACGTTAATTGTTTGCATTCTATTCCTTAATTCTTTACTGGTGAATGTATTGCTTAGAAATTTAAATGTACATGCTATCTTTTGTCCAAGACATTCCACATGAGGCTTCATCCCTTTTCCAATTTTGTCCTCACCTCACCTCTCCTTCCTTTTTTTTTAAAACATTTTTTAAATTTTTTATTAAATACACAAAACTATATAGCAATACAACACTGATATACACAACAACAAATAAACATTTTGGGCTTTTCTGTTTAGCCCCTAACTCCAATAAGCTATCCTAGGAGCTTTACATAATTTTAGTTACATTTTTTTACCATAATAAACAACTATATCCGTATTATCTATATAGCCTTTAAATCTATAGTTTTTACTTATATTAATATATATATATAAATATACCGTGTTACATTTATTCCATAGGTACCAATATGAATTTTCGCACACTAATATCTTATATTATTCAGAGTTGACAGATATACATCATATGAGCTGAAGTGGTGCAGTGGTTAAATGCAGCCATTGCAGGCTGACTGCTAGTTCAACAGTTCAGCTGTTCAAATCTCACTAGGCTCAAGGTTGACTCAGCCTTCCATCCTTCCGAGGTCGGTAAAATGAGGACCCAGATTGTTGGGGGCAATATGCTGAAGTCTGTAAACCGCTTAGAGAGTGCTGTAAAGCACTATGAAGCGGTATATAAGAAAAGTGCTATATAAGAAAAGTGCTATATTTTATGCATTCCTTAACCAATCATAAAATTTGTTCCATATTATATAAAAAATCTTGTTTATCCTTTAATTCCTTTGTTAATTTGTCCATCTCAGCACAGTCCATTATCTTTCTAATTATGTTCTCCTCTGTACTCACCTCTCTTTTCTGAAGGTCTGCAAATGGCCTAAAACAACCAAATTGAGCATTATGGCTGGCTGAGATTTAAACTTGGCTTTCTTCAGTTCATGGTCAACTTTCACTAACCTCAGTTTCTCAAGGTGCCTTAGATTTAAATCCCCAGAAACCCCCACTCAACACAGAATTCATGCCTGCTAAATGTTATGGACATTCATACATTCAGTGCAAAACATTCAACATAAATGGAACGACTTGTGTGGAAAGAACTATGCTGGCGAGAACTTTTCTACCCATTATACCAAATATAGTAATATTATGCCAAGGGCAGAATAAAAATTGTTGTATGTATATGAGAATAAATAAGTTACTGTTTACCTTGTTATGCAATACACATTCCCCTAAACAAGTGCTTCTTAGCAACAGAAATCCAATAAACTAAGAAAGGGATTATTTAAAAATCAGATGTCTTATTTGCTGTGATGTACCAATGCATACACATTTAAGATTATACTTCTTTTATCAAATCTTCTTTCTTCCCCTCAACAAAATCAGATGTCTTAAAATAACATAGCAGACTACCTATTTGTGAATTTTATAACTTTTCTCTAAACACCAGAACTTTATTTATTTTTTTAAAACTGCCCATCTCCCTCACAGAGGGACTCTAATTGATGTACAATAAAATATTTTAAAACATAAAAACTGTATAAAATTTAAAACCGGCAAGGATGTTACAAATGGTATTTTTAAATTAAATTAAATCCTCATGGGGATTTAACCCTCATTAAATCCTCATGAGGTTTTTTACTTGATACTCAAATTAGCATAAACTGCTTTTCCTTTGAAAACACATTTTAAAAATAACATTTGTATATTTTGTCTATTTATAAAATCAAGAATAGTAATTCACATGAGGAGAAAATACTTCAAATAAATAAAATGTAGTAGTTCTAGCTTGTATCTGAAATAAAAAAGATTTCATATAAATCACTTTAGTTTAAACAACGAATTAGAAATTCTGCCTTCTAGTCCTGCCTTTTTGTTTTTAATGGAACCACCCTGTACATATATATATTTAAACATTAAATTACTATGCTTAATTAGGCTTAATTCTTGATAAGATATTAAGAGAATAAGGACTGTTGATATATTTTTGTGTTCCTCCTACCTCTACAAAATCTTGTATTCTATGTTGCCTGTTTTATTGTAATTTGAAGCTTGGGAAGGAAAGGGAAGGGAAGTTAAGGACATGTAATAGTCAATCAATGCAGGGAAAGTTGAATCCACTATGAATAATCCATCAAGTAAATATATAGAAAGCAGAAATCCTCCTGTGCAAATTGTACTTAAAACTAAGTAAAAACTAAGAGTTTTTAACTCTTCGAACTTCTTGTCTACCAGAACAATCTTCGGGACCGTCTATCTTCGGGACAGTCTACTACCACATGTCTCCCTGCAACTGGTTAGATCGCACAGAGTGGGCCTGCTCCAGGTCCCATCGGCTAGACAATGTCAACTGGCAGGACCTCGGTTGAGGGCCTTCTCTGTGGTGGCCCCCACGCTATGGAATCAACTCCCCCCTGAGATCCAGACGGCACCTACCCTATTGATATTCAGAAAAGCCGTTAAGACCTGGCTGTTTCGGCAAGCCTGGGCCCAATGAATGTATTGTTGGGTGGGCCCATGAATGATTGTGGATGGATGATTGGTTGTTTTTTATTGATAATGTTTTAATTTTACTGTCTTAACCTTTTATCTGATACTATTGTTTCTTTTGTATTGCTGTTAGCCGCTCTGAGTCCTTATTGGATTGAGCGGCCTATAAATGCAATAAAATAAAAATAAAAACAAAACAATAAGATGGTTTATGAACATCTTTGGAGGAAGTAGATGAGTGATTAAGGACCTCACGTGGTTCTGAAGATTCAGATTCGCTTGAGACTAGGGGAGGATGGAGGTTCTGTCAGGTTTTCATTCTCCAGTCAGAGAATGGATCTGTTTGGGTTGGAAGATCCTAAGTATGGTATAAGGAGTTCCTTTCTTTGAAAATGTAGTCTAACTTCATCCTCTGTAATGGAATGTGTGGAGGAACTTGGGGAATGAGGGGAAGAGATGCCACCTAGGAAACAATCAGATAAGAGAAGCAGAGGCAATTCATTAATGGTCAGATAAAGGAACTTAGGAAGGACCCATCCTAATTGTTCAGATAGTTAAAAGTGCTAGCGGGAAGTTTGTACTTTGAGACTTGCAGTTGAGATTGATGTCAGTTCTCCCAGGTAAACCAGACAGAAAACACCACTAGATGAGCTAAATCTACTTTACTGTATGGCTACATCAGGGGTCGGCAACCTTAAACACTCAAAGAGCCACAAAGGCCTTAACCGGAAGCCCCCTGTTCAATTTTGGAGCCAACTGGAAGTCTGGTTTCCCCCACCATAGAGTCTCCTCCTAGCACGGCGTCCTTTTTCCTCTATCTATCCTAACTGAAAGCCCTATCAATTGTGGAGCTGACTGGTGACAGGGAGTCACAGCAGAGGGATGAAAGAGCCACATGCGGCTCCAGAGCCGCAGGTTGCTGACCCCTGGGCTACATTAACAGAATCTGGCAAGTTTGGGAGTACAAACTTCCCACCACCACTTTTAACCATTTGATCCATTAGGCGTATCTGCTTCCTAAGTTTCTTTCTTTAACCATTAAGTTATTAGGGGTTCCTGCCTCTCTTGTTTGATTGTTTCCTACCGGTAGGCAGCATCTCTTCCCCTCATTCATCCACACATTCCATTATATCCTCTGAAAAATCTAATAACTAACAATTATTAAGCATTGCTCATTTTATACATGTGTGCATTGTATCCGATACACATACTTCATAGCTTGATAGCTCAGGAGCATTAACCCACATATTTTGACTTTGGCTTTGCCTAATACTGTAATGTGACCTGCAATTAAAAATTGACCTCCATTGTAGAGAATTGACTTCCATTGTAGAGAGCTAGCATTTGAGAAGATGTAATGTATTACTTGCTATTATTTTCCAAGAATGCATACCCCCCTTTAAAAACTGGGAGTTTATGAAACAAAACAATACTGAAAATTCTTATAACAATAACAACAATTTAATTTCAGGCTCTTGAAATCATAGATCAAGTATGGTGAACTTCTGTTGAAATAATAAGCTTTCCAAATAATATATTGGAAGCCAAATGCTGATGATAAGTGAGGCTTAAGCAAACAATGGACAAGGCAGAACCAATACAATGTCTGTTTACTTCTCTCTTTTGTATTTAGAGCATAGAAATACAATAAATTAAATTAAATTATTTCAGTTTCTAAAACTTTCTCTCTCCTTTCTTCATAAAGAAAGGTAGAAAAATTGGATTTGGCTGAACTGGTTGCAAGCAGCAGACTTTTAACATTACGTTAGAATCTGCATGCAGCCCTAGGGCCACAGGTAGAGTTATACAGAAGACTCAGTGAAAGCATCCCATCCCATTTGTCATTACAGCATTTAATGCTGAGTATGAGTTAAACTAAATTTTGAGTGGTAGCTCCACATTATTTTGTAAATGTCTGAAGCTCTCCTGATAATACATTTCTAGGCTATTTCATATGTTGTTTCTCTTCATCAGCTTGTATACAGGCAGGTTTGAAGACCCTGAGATCTGACAAATAGTATGACAAATGTATTATTATTTATTTATTTATTTATTTATTTATTTATTTATTTATTTATTTATTTATTTATTTATTTATTTATTTATTTATTTATTTATTTATGTCAAGTACGTATTGGTAATATACATAGATATAACATTGTTTATGTACATAAGATGGGTACTGATAAGAGGGAACATTAGGACAGGGACGGTAGGCACGCTGGTGCACTTATGCATGCCCCTTACTGACCTCTTAGGAATCGGGTGAGGTCAGCAGTGGACAGTCTAAGGGTAAAGTTTTGGGGGTTTGGTGACGAAACCACAGAGTCAGGTAGTGAGTTCCAGGCATTTACCACTCTGTTGCTAAAGTCATATTTTCTACAGTCAAGTTTGGAGCGGTTCACTTTGAGTTTGTATCTGTTGTGTGCTCGTGTATTGTTGTGGTTGAAGCTGAAGTAGTCGTTGACAGGAAGGACGTTGTAGCAGATAATTTTATGAGCTATGCTTAGGTCGTGCCTAAGGCGACGTAGTTCTAAGCTTTCTAAGCCCAGGATTTTGAGTCTGGTTGCGTTCATTTCCAATTCTCAGTTTGATTTAGTCAATAGATTGCCAATCAGCTTGTTCTCCTGCAGCTTGGCAGATGAAAGGTGATTCTTGGCTTCTCTGTTTCTCCAGCTGCAGAAACATGATTGTTTGGGAACCATCATGTCCAAAGCAATCATTTCGGCTGAGGATATGCACATACCAAGGGACTTCTTGGCAACAAAAGCAGATGCTAGAGATATTTTTCCTAAGTAGTGATTAGTTTGTTGATATACCTTCTGGACTTCTGAAGATCATTAAATGCAGTACTACTGGCCTGGCGAAAGAGGCTGTGTGGTAATAACAGATTTAATGGCTGATCTAACAGAAACATCACCAAGAACTGTTTTGTTGCTCATAAGATTACTAGGAAAGCCTCTGTTTATAGCACCAATAACACATGTGTATATGAATGAGAATGATTCTCGGTAACATCGATGCAGTCTCAAAGTTAAATTCATTTGCATTGTCTTTCCATTTCAGAAAACATTAATCTGATAATGTACTGCAATTCTAAGGCTCTGGAGTTTATATAATAGAATAACAGAGTTGGAAGGGACCCTGGAGGTCTTCTAGTCCAACTCCCTGCCTAGGCAGGAAACCCTACATCACTTCAGACAAATGGTTATCCAACATCTTCTTAAAAACTTCCAGTGTTGGAGCATTCACAACTTCTGGAGGCAAGCTGTTCCACTGATTAATTGTTCTAACTGTCAGGAAATTTCTCCTTAGTTCTAAGTTGCTTCTCTCCTTGTTTAGTTTCCACCCATTGCTTCTTGTTCTACCCTCAGGTGCTTTGGAGAATAGTTTGACTCCCTCTTCTTTGTGGCAACCCCTGAGATATTGGAACACTGCTATCATGTCACCCCTGGTCCTTCTTTTCATTAAACTAGACATACCCAGTTCCTGCAACTGTTCCTTCATGTGTTTTAGCCTCCAGTCCCCTAATCATCTTTGTTGCTCTTTTGTTTTAAGACAATAGGTTTCTGGGCTGTCACTTAGATTCAAATCTTGCCTTTGGATCTTTTACCTAGGAATGGTTGTATTGCTTCTAAAAGTTTCCTACTCTCCTAGGTCTTCACAATTTTATTGTCATTCCTTTACTTAGAATCATAGGGCTGGAAGGGACCTTGGAAGTCCTCTACTCCAACTCCCTGCCTAAGGCAAGAGTCCTTATACAATCTCAGACAAATGGTTGCCCAATCTTTTCTTGAAAACCTCCAACAATGGGGCACCCACAACTCTGGGAGGCAACCTGTTCTATTAGTTAATTGTTGAACTAGTGGACCAAGGGTGGCATGATAGCAGTGTTCCAATATCTCAGGGGTTTCCACAAAGAAGAGGGAGTCAAACTATTCTCCAAAGCACCTGAAGGCAGGACAAGAAGCAATGGATGGAAACTAATCAAGGAGAGAAGCAACCTAGAACTAAGGAGAAATTTCCTGACAGTCAGAACAATTAATCAGTGGAACAGCTTGGCTCCAGAAGTTGTAGGTGTCAACACTGGAGGTTTTCAAGAAGAGACTGGACAACCATTTGTCTCAAGTCGTATAGGGTTTCCTGCCTGAGCAGGGTGTTGAACTAGAAGACCCTGAAGGTCTCTTCCAACTCTGTTATTCTGTTCTATTATTCTGCACATTCCACTTAATCAAAAGGGAAATATTGCACACCAAAACATTAGGGGAGGGAGGGAGGGAGGAGGGAGGGAGAGAGAGGGGGGGAGATAGACTACTTTAAGGGATTTTAAAATAGTGATGATTTTCAGGCAACACTTTCTTTTGGAAAAAGACAAGTGGAAGGGGAAAAGAATGGGAGAAGCAAGCATTTCCAAAAGGCAAAGATTATTTTGTATATTAATAATATTGGTTGGATAAAAATGCCAAATCTCAGAAATTATAAGCTAACCAAATCAATAGCATATAAAGAGAACATTTACAAGATGTTTTATAGATGGCACATGTCTCCAGAAAGACTATCAAAAATATTCAAAGATAAACCATTGAAATGTTGGAAATGTCAACAGACATCAGGCTCTTACTATCACATGTGGTGGACATGCACTGAAGCGAGAAAATTTTGGATTAAGATACAGACTTGGTTAGGTAAAATGATGGAAAAACCAGAATTGAAACATGAAATTTTCTTATTGGGAATTGTGCCAGAAAGCTATAAGAAAGAAGAAATATACTTGATGATACATATAGTAACAGCAGCGAGGATTGTATTTGCACAAAACTGGAAAGCAGGAAAGATTCCGGAGGATGAACAGATAATAAAGATGATTTTGGACTGCGCTGCAATGAATAGATTAACATTAAGATTAAATGGTAAAGAAGACTCTTTGTACTACAAGACATGGGGGAAGTTTTATAAATGGTTTGAAATTGAATATAAATGAAGAAGATCAAATGAGAAATGATATAACCTAGATGTAACATTTGTAAAGAAGGTAGGGGGTTGGGAAGGGAGGGAGGGGGGAGGAGAGGGAAGGGAGGGGGAAAGGGGGGGAAAGGAAAAAACCAAAACTGGTAGTATATTGATTGACAAACACATAAAAAGGGGAAAATTAATTGGATAGTTTATAAATGGAATAAAAAGGGAAAATATTAGATTAAATAATAACAAAAATAAAAATTCAGGGTTGTTAAAAAATTAGATCATAGATTAGAAAATACAGAAAGAAGGAGTGGTTAGGTAGAGGGATAAGGAAGAAGAGAAGGGAAGAGAGGGAAGAGAAGTAGGAGACAGGGTAGAAGGGGTAGTAGAGGAGAGGAGAGGAGAGAGAATAAGGAAGTGTAGAGGAGGTGAAGAAGGAAGGTGGAAAGGGAGGGGCTGTAAAAGATTGAGGCGGGGAAGAAACAACCCTGAATCAAATAAAGCATTAAGGAAAATATAAGAAATGTATATATAAAATAAGAATGGAATGTATAGAAAAATAAAATGAGAATGAATCTGTAAATATGTGTATTGTCTGTGTGGAAATAATAATAAAAAAACTTTTGGGGAAAAAAATGCCAAATCTCATTTAAACATCTGGCTGATTGTGCGAACAACCAGAATATATTAAAATTGTATGCCATCCAACTCCCAGCAACTCTGGGAGTCTCGCTTAATCCCATATAACCAGTAAGTACTGATGTGATCCAGTGGTTGAAAGGCTTGATTAGGATTGGAAGGCCAGGATTCCCTGATGTCTTAGAAATATCTGAATTCATACAGCACCCTTATTCTACTGCAGAGTTCACTGTTTGCATTTCTGCAGTACACCCAATTATAAGGAAATTAATCTTCTAAGTAAGTCCCCAACCCACTCATGGTCCATCTCTCCCTATCTTCCTCCTCTCCTCTCCCCTCCCCCCCTCCCCCTCCCCCTCCCCTCCCATTCCTTCACTCTCCACCTTCTCTTCTCCCTTCTCCCTTTCCAATTTCCCTTTCTGTCCCTCTCCCTCTCCACTCCCTGTCTCCTTCACTTCCCCCTCCCCCTCCCCTTCCCCTCTTTCCTCCTCCTCTTTTCTTCCTTCACTCCCCTTTCCTCCCCCTCCTCCCCCTGACCTAAGGTCCCTCCCCTTCTTTATCCCCCTCCCTTACCTTCTCTCCAGTTCCCACTCCCTCACTCTCCCCCCACATCCCCTACCCCTTCCCATGTCCCCCTCCCCAACTCCTTTACTCTCTCCTTTCCCCTCCTCCCCCTCCCCTCCTTCCTCTCCTTCCCTTTCTTCCCTATCTCCCTCCCTCTCCTTTCTTCTCCCTCTCCCATTCTTCCTGTCCCTTTCCCCCTCTCCCTCTCCCTCTGATCTCTCCTGCTCTTCCCCCTCTCTACCTTTTCCCCTTTCTCCTTCTTTGTTCCGTCCCCTTTCCCTCTCCCCCTCACTCTCCTCCTCTTCCCCTCTCCATTCTCCTGCCCTTCCCCCTCCCTCTGTCACTTGCTCTCTCTTTCCTTTCCCTCCCTGACCCCCTCCCCATTCCTTTTGCCCTTCCTTCCCCCTCCCCAAAACCCTCGTGTTTTATCTCTCCCTCTTTCCCCCTTTCTTCCTCACTTTCCTCTTTCCCATGTCCCTCCCTCTCCACCTCCCTTTTCTTTCCCCTCTTTCCCTTCTAGCCCTAATTTTTCCTCTGACTTTTGCTCCCCTTTTTTCTTCCCCTTCCCCTTACCTTCCCCACCTCTGTTCCATCTCTTTGCCTCTCTCCATTTTCCTGACTCTCCTTCTTATCCTGATCTTCAACCTCACCCTCATCCTAACTTCCACCCTCACCCTAATCCTAATCCCAACCCAAACTCTCACCCTCACTTACCCCTCTGATAGCTGGTTACAAAAAAAGAGGTGGTTTTCCAGAGTCCAGGAGCCCTTTTGAAGGCCAACTTGCCTCTTGGGAGGCATCTTCACTCTGATAACTAATAACTGACAGTAACTGACAGTTTAGCCTGCAGGTGTGAAGTCATAAAGCCATTAGAATTCCCAAGGAGATGACCCACCTCCCTTTATCCTCCTATCAAAGGTCACCTGCTCCACCTACATCAATGCCAGGCAAATGTCTCTAAGAAGCTACCAAACTAATCACTAAGGATGCCTGTTCCTCATTTTTTCATCTGAAGGCATAGCTCTTTGGGGTAGACTGCCTCATCCTATAGAAGCTCTGGTGGGCTAGTTTCCTGAGCAGGACTCATTGGGGAAGCTGTTGGTCAACTTCTCATCTGATTCCCTTTCTGTTGCCATGCTGATTTTTTGTTTTGTCCCAGGATCTTTTGTCTCGGGTCAGCTCCCATTTTGGATTTAAGGTTTAGCTTGGAGAACCCAGTTTGGTGTTGGAAAAACATAGTTTGGCTGGCAGAAGAAATGGAACACAATATCTGATCTTAAGACATTGGGGAAGGAGATTCCTGCCTTGTCTTTCTCTAGCATTTGGACTTTGGTTTGCAGAACAAAAAGCAGGGTGCCTTCTAATGAAAAGGACAGGAGTAATATGACAGCTGTGTTCCAATATTTGAGGGACTGACACAAAGAAGAGGACAACCTATTCTCCAAAGCACCTGAAGGCAGGACAAGAAGTAATAGATGGAAACTAATCAAGGAGAGAAGCAACCTAGAACTAAGGAGAAATTTCCTGACAGTCAGAACAATTAATCAGTGGAACAACTTGCCTCCAGAAATTGTGAATACTCCAGCACTGGAAGTTTTTAAGAAGAGATTTGGGATCTTTGATGCTCAGGTTTTCTTGCAGATGTTTCATTAACCAAACTAGGTAACATCATCAGTACTAATAAGGAGTGCAATTTGCTGTCAGTTTATATTCTAGTGGCTTGCCTGTCTGTGCTGGTGGAGGTGGTCTTAGAGATCCTTTGGTTGGGCTGTTTGCTGTTGGCTTCTTTGGCAGTTTATTAACTGGAGTATTGTTTACTTGATTGTTGGTCTGATGTTAACCTTGGAGTTAATCTATACTGATCTGGATAGTGATTGCTAGTGGAGAGGTGCTTGGGTTTTTTTGTTCATTTTTGGGCTGGGTGATAGTCTCTTTTGCATATAGATGTTGTTCAGGTCTATGGGTCTTTGATGGCTGATTTGTCAGAGTTCCAGGCTTCTTGAAATTCCCTGGCATTTTTGGACTTGGCTTGATCTGGAAGAGATTGGACAACCATTTGTCTGAAATGGTATAGGGTTTCCTGCCAGAGCAGGGGGTTAAACTAAGAAGACCTCCAACTCTGTTATTCTGTCCTCGCTGTCAGGAAGTTTCTCCTTGGATGTCTCTTTCATGAGTTTCCACTCATTCCTTCTTGTCCTACCCTCAGGAGCTTTGGAAAATAAGTCTACCTTCACCCTCATAATTGTCACTGATCACAATTCAAATGCTTGGCAACCACCATGCATTTACAAACATTGCAAAGTCCCAGAGTTCACCATTAACATGATCATCATTAAATGAACACCATTAACAACCTTCATAGGGGACTTCCAACAAGAAAAGTCAATGGGGGAAATCAAATTTGCTTAACGACTATGGGGGCGAAGGTCTTAAAGGTGGGCATAACTTATTTAATGACTGCATCCCTTAGGAGTGAAAATTCCAGTCCCAGTTATGGTTATAAGTCAAGAACTACCTGTAGACATAATAATAGCATTCATTGAAAGAGCCAATTTATTAACGCTACCTGAAAATCAACAGTTAGAAAATTGCTGAAAAATCCAGGCCCAAAAGGGCAATACATTTAAACAATATATCAATTGATAAATGTAGTATAGTGTTGTACCTTATGATTCTTGATGAACTTTTCTTTTATGTACACTGAGAGCATATGCACCAAGACAAATTCCTTGTGTGTCCAATCACACTTGGCCAATAAAGAATTCTATTCTATTCTATTCTATTCTATTCTATTCTATTCTATTCTATTCTATTCTATTCTATTCTATCCTATCCTATCCTATCCTATCCTATCCTATCCTATCCTATCCTATCCTATCCTATTCTATTCTATTCTAGTAGCAGAGATGCTATTTTTATATTGGTGTCATTTGTATAACCATGGAGAAAGGTAGAACATTCTATGCAGTAGTGGGTTGTAAATTCCGTTGCTACCAGTTTGCTCGTGCGCACGCGCTGCTTCTGTGCATGCGCAGAAGCGTCCCAGGCGGATGGGTGGAGCCTCCCGCCGATGCCACTACCGGTTCGCTGAACCGGGCCAAACCGGGAGCAACCCACTGCTGGTTCTATGCCCTCTACCTGAATATTATACAATGAATGGAATGTACAAAAGAAGTGTCAACACAAATTTGTAAACTCCTAGCTAGCTGTGCAAGAATTTCTCAATCATGGAGATAGAAATACACTATATTTGTCTTTTTCATACATCCTTCTACACACACAGATGTTTTCGAATGGAGTTAACACAGTGATATCAAAAATTGGTCAAGACAATATTATAAATATAAGACAGATAAAAACAAACAAAGTAATCCCTACCCTAATATTTCCCTAACTTTTGAAAGTACAGTTCAGTGCCATTAGAAGCTTTCTTGCATTCATGTAGTCATTAAAATGTTATGATACTTACAGGAAATAACTGTAGATTTAAGTATTATTCTATAAAAGAACAGATGTTTTTAATGTGATTCTTTTCCAAGCTCAGATAAAATTCATTATAGATAATCCTCATTTAGCAACTGCCTCAGATAGTGACATTGGAAATACAACAGTAATAAATGATAATAAAAATAATTTTCTGACCAATGCATAGATTTTCAATAACACAAACCTTCAGTGTGACACTGACTAAGGCCTAGTCAGTTTCAGGCAGCAGCTGTGGCTGACTCAGGGCTCTAATCAATTAATTAAGGTCACAGACATGTGTTTCTTAAATTGAAGAATTTCTTATATTACTTTTTTAACAAATATTATATTCTTATATTATATTTCTTAAATTACTTTTTAGGGAAGTTCTGTGCTGTGGAGAAAAGCAGCCCAGGAAGAAATAAGTTGTTAAGCAATTTCTTGAGGAGGTGGGGGGGGTGGTAAAGGGTCAGGAACAGGACATCATAGGGAGACTTTTATCTGAATGAAACAGTAGCAACCAGCAGTCAGTCAGTCTGTCTGTCTGTCTGTCTGTCTGTCTGTCGTTCTGTCTGTCTCTTTGTAACCAATTGCAGTTACATAATGAGGACTACCTGGACTTTCTAATATAGTGACCTTGTTTTTTTTAAAAAAAGGCCTTTACCAACAAAGATGGTAAGATTTTGAGATGCATCTAAGTGAAAAGAATTGCTTGAATCCCTTAAAATGATCTATTAAGTCCTTTACTCTCAGTGATACTTGGGTTCTCTGATCCCAGATATGTAAATTACTGTAGAATGTGGGATTTTGAATGTGGACAACTACCTGCACAAACCCTTATGTATACAAGATTCCATGGAAGCTGAAACTCTGTGCATATAAAACTACTGCACAGAGATTTATGTATGCAAACATCCCTTGATCAGATGTTTAGGATAAATTCATATGCATTGTGTAGAAGAGAGAGAGGGAAGTTTGGGGAGTGATATGGAATGGGACAGAACCAGGGCTATGAAGACTTGATGGATGCTCTTTTGATATATTATCCTTTTTGTCTCTTTAATACAGGATGCGACTAGAGTGTTACAATAATTGTTTAGGATATGAGAGACGGAATTGACATTGTGGTGATACGACGCATCTTCATGGGGCTCCGTGGAATCGCGCCAAATTCGACCTGCTCGGAGGTTCCGAGGGACCCAAGTCACCCTGGAGGGGTGATGAAGACAGAGAGGACACTCCGTCGATGACAAGCTGAAAATGGTCCACCTCCTTCACATTTTTGACCCTAATATAGCACTTCATTATTTTCCTTTGGTATGTTCAGCTTCATCTGAATGCTTAGCTAAATGTGGCCAGCAGGTTTCCTAAACAATATAATTAGCAATTAAGTTCCAAAACAGCCAAACTGCTATTTAGAGCAGGTTACATTGCAGGTTAGCTTATACAATTAGCAAAACTGCAGTTAAATAAGATAGGTTTTTGCTAGCTTACTAACAGAACTAAACAAGTGATTATAATTGGTGGTTGAGATGCTTGTGCATTGTGCTAGGACACCGGCCTTGTTGAGAATTATAGACCAATCTCCCTTTGCTGCGTCTCCTGTAAAGTCATGGAAGCCATCATAAACCAATCCATCACCCTCCACTTAGTGACAAATAACCTACTCTCTAATAAGAAATTTGGTTTCAGGAAAAAATTGTCATGTAATCTGCAACTCATATATTGCAAAAACATTTGGACCTCTCAACTTGACCAGGGTAAAGCAATAGATGCAATCTGCATAGGCTTCTGCAAAGCCTTTGATTCTGTGGTACATGACAAACTTCTGTTAAAACTAAGTTCTTACGGCATTTCTGGATCCTTGCACAAATGGATAGCTGCATTCCTATCAAACAGGCAACAAATAGTTAAAATTGGAAATGCTATATCAAACCCAGCACCAGTTAATAGTGGTGTTCCCTAAGGCAGCGTTCAAGGACCAACACTCTTTCAGCTATATATAAACGACCTTTGTGATCATATTGTAAGCAGCTGCGTCCTCTTTGCCGATGATGTAAAACTATTTAACACCACAGACAATTCTACTACCCTACAAAATGACCTAGATAATGTATCTGAATGGTCAAACAATTGGCAACTCCAAATCTCTGCTAACAAATGTTCAGTCCTGCACATTGGCAATAAAAATCAGAATATCAAATACAAGCTGGACAGAAACGATCTAAAAGGTGACCCACACTCTGTCAAGGACCTTGGTGTACTAATTTCAAAAGATCTAAGCCCCAGAGCTCACTGTAACAACATTGCTAAAAAGGCATTAAGAGTTGTCAACCTTATTTTACGAAGTTTTCTCTCTGGTAATGTTATACTTCTAACTAGGGCATACAAAACCTTTGCCAGACCTATCCTTGAATACTGATCACCTGCCTGGAACCCACACTGTATTTCAGACATTAATACATTAGAGAGGGTCCAGAGTATTTTACAAGAAGAGTACTCAGCTCCTCTGCTCGCAGTAAAATTCCTTATTCCAGTAGACTTGAAATTTTAGGCCTGGATAACCTTGCACTACGCCGTCTACGTTCCGACCTAAGCTTAGTACACAAGATCATCTACCTTAATGCCCTACCTGTTAACCGCAATAACACTAGGGCCATCAATAGATACAAACTAAATGTATTCCGCTCTAATCTTCATTGCAGAAAATACGACTTCTGCAATAGAGTAGTAAATGTCTGGAACACTTTACTTGATCCTGTTGTTAGTTTCTCTAACTCCCATACCTTTTACCTTAAACTGTCTACCGTGGACCTTACACATTTCTTAAGAGGTTCCTAAGGGGGCGTGCATAAGTGCACCAGCGTGCCTACCATCCCTGTACTACGGTGCCCATTTGTATTTACTCATTTTATGTATTTATGGCTATGTTTTGCTTCTTTATATCCATTTATTTGTGCCATTTTTTCATGTGTCCTCTTTCCATGCACTTGTTGACACATTAAATAAATAAATAAATAAACAAGCAAAATAAATAAATAAATAAATAAATAAATAAATAAATAAATAAATAAATAAATAAATAAATAAATAAATAAATAAATAAATAAATAAATAAATAAATAAATAAATAAATAAATAAATAAATAAATCTTAGCTTCTTCAAGCAGGCACAGACTGTGGTAATGTAGTAGCTAGGAAAAGTTCCCTTAATGGCAGGTATTGGCATTGTTATCCTTATTTTGTGGATTGTGGATCCTGCTTCTTTTGTTTGAATGTGAACTGCTCAGCAGAGAATTGTTTATTCAGGATAGCAGGATGGAGGCAAGCATTTACCAGGTGCTTGAACAGGTAAACTGATAGGCAGACAGGCCAATAAATCTGTGAGCCAGCAGGAAGGAAGGAAGGGAGAGAGGGAGGGAGGGAGGGAGGGAGGGAGGGAGGAAGGAAGGAAGGAAGGAAGGAAGGAAGGAAGGAAGGAAGGAAGGGCAATGAAAACAACACCGTCTATTTGAAGGGATGGTTTGCTCAGTTTTGACAAGAGCCAAAATACTTCCTCATTCCATATCAAACTCTCTTGCACCTCTCTGTCTGTTAATTCAGTGTCACCCACATGAAGCAATAGCAACGGATATGTGATAGAGATTAGATAAGCAATATTCTCAGATCAATGAAATGAGTGCTGTACCAAATACTTTTTCTGCAGTTGTTTCTGACCACCTGCATCCAATTTGATGGAAAACTAATAGTTTCATTTTTTTTCAGAGAAAAGGAAGAACATAACTGTGAAATTCTCCTAGGTGGAACAAGATTGAACTTACCTTAATAATGAAGCTACCAAGGGAGATGTATGTGAATGTACTCCTTTGCTATACAGCCATCTTTCCAGGATCCGCAGCATCTCTGGCTTCTCGTGCTTCAATTAGATCCCAAAGGAAAACTTCATGGAGGACTCATCCCATAAGGCATTTTCAGATCTCTAAGCAGGAGAAGCCAGCAAATCTGCAGAGCAATGGAGAGATGTGTAACTGGAAAAAAGAAACATATGTAATCTTTGTTACTTAGCGCTACAATTTTTTTAAAAGCCACTCAAGCCAATTTGAAAGCATCCTGAGAAGGTGATTTAAGAAAAGAAGATTTTTTTTTTCACAAGAAAGGAAAGCCTTTAAATTTTTTTTGAAGAAAAGTTGAATAAGCACAACTATTAAGTAAAATAGTGGTACAAGGAGTAAGATATGGAAATATATTCATGAAAAAAAAAGAAACTAAAATTACCTCTCCATATTGAAGCAAATAATAATTTTTGTTTCAGTCAATACTTTAATGTTTTATCTTATTATCAGGTATTTCGAAAGGGTTTATATTTATTCTAACAAATGAACCAAATAAACATCACTTATTTACTCATTTACTCATTTACTTATTCATTTATTAAATTTATATGCCACTCATCTTGTCCTGAATTAATAGATTATACTATATAACAAAAAGGGCAAAAGAGAAAAGAAAACTGAACAATGCAAAGAATGTTACATAATGTTGACTGGAATTCATATTTTAGAATTTGACTCCAAAGTAGCACAAAAATCCAACAAGCCCCTTACAGATATTGGATGTCTGTTAGAATTATGTCTAAGGTGATTGACTTGTCAATGAATGAAAATACTCGATTTAAAAGTTAGATTGGTACTGATAGCTCACATGTTTTAACTCACTAGATCTGGGCTGTGAAACTCCCGGCCCGCAGGCTGGATGCGTCATGTGCTGGCCACGCCTACCCCCATTTTAGCGAAGGGGAAAAAAGTCCCGATATGTCATGTGATGACACCGGGACGACATGAGTTTGACTAGATAGTCAACAGTCTTGGACATGTTTCAGTGTGTTTGAATTAACAAGGCTGTGTTGAAAACACAGCTTCTTCTGTCTCTCTCTCTCTTTAAGGTTATAATGATTTCTGGATAAAAGGCTATAGTTAATGGGGCTGGGGAAAAGAAGTATCAATTTACTTGTGTTTGAGAAGCAGGGGAGTGTTTTGTACTCAGCACAAAGCTTGTGAAGCTCCTTTAAGTGGAGCAAGTCATGACAACCACATGAAGATTTCATTTGTATTCCCTTTTTGCACGCCCAGGGCAGCCAATCACTTCAATGTGATATGTTCTTCTCTCAGGTGAATCACCTCTTAATAGCTTTAAAGAGATTGAAGGAGTGGATTTCAGCAGGTGAAATTATCTGGGCTTTTATTTCCTCTTGAAATTGCTCTAGGATCTAAATAATTTAACAGGTATAAAAGCAGTATGGCTATGAAAATAAAATGCACAATCTACAGATCCTAGGCTCCGGAAAAAAATAGCTCTTTTTAACTCAAATGTATAAACTGTTCAAATTTGCAAGCCCAAGTCAGTTCAGGATTTTGTCTGTACAATACAACTAGTAATTCCTTGAAGTTTTGCTAGGTAAAGAAAAATTGAGGTATTCTGCTTGGTATATACTCAGAATTTTGGCCATTATTGTACCAACCTCAGAGATTCTTGTATACGCTATACAAATCTGGTTGCCACCAGCAGAGATCATTATGTAGAAATGTCTAAATAATGACCTAACTAATAACAATGGAATATGTTATTCTTTGTATTTCCAGGAGTTCATCTCATATTGATGCAAAATGTAACCTTGGAGTTTTTCAAGAAAGGTGTGATATAAGTTTTTATCAGAAATCAGATGTTCAAGTTACAGCAATTCTACCTCACAGTAATTTTGCGGCTTCTAAAAGCTATGCTTCATTATATTTCTGTCTCAAACATGTATATTTGTC
This sequence comes from Diadophis punctatus similis, assembly GCA_023053685.1. Classification (NCBI taxonomy): domain Eukaryota; kingdom Metazoa; phylum Chordata; class Lepidosauria; order Squamata; family Dipsadidae; genus Diadophis; species Diadophis punctatus. The sequence continues at coordinate 35,936,597 of JALIGW010000006.1, read as the reverse complement.
AATCAGATGCATAAAGACCATCATTCATCCTTGTTAAATAGATTCTGAATATTAGGAATTTTTCAAATGTACATTGATATTTAATAAACATTGAAATATATAGAAACAAATATTACACTACCCTTCAACTAAAACAATTCCATCAATGTACTTGTATTATTAAATACTGAGCAAAGTCTTAAGATTAAATAGTATAATTTTTTTTCAATCCTTCCAGTAATATTGCCATGTCATTGCCTCACCATCATATCAATATAAATACATGTCCATTGAATATATAGAAATGAATGTAAGGTCCTCAAACACAAAACAATTTCTTCCCTCTGCTATAGAAACATGAATCTTAGTTTAACAGCATTATTTTCTCTTTCTACAGAAAGAAGTAGCACATTCCTAAAAGATACAAGCAAAGGCAGAGTTGCTTCTACATGTAGCAGCATGTAGTAGCAGATAGCTTTATTTAAATTATATAAATAATTAAACAATAAAAGCCACTGGCAGAATGATTCAGGGTCACTAGGAAAATAGAAAGCCCCTCTTTATAATGAATATGAATATCTGAGATACTTTAATTTGTACCACTGAACTGAAGAGAAGTAGGTTTGATAGGAAAAATGGACCCTCACAACTTAATGATTCTATGATAGAATCACTTAATGTAAGACACTTGCATATCAGCATTTGTGTTATTTTGAGCAGAAGATAGACAATCTCTTATTGAAGTTAGGGTTATAGGGGGTGGGGGTAGCAGTTTTCCAACCTTGCTCTGTTTCACTTATGTTGCCTTAAGACCGGGGGCAGGTTCCTCTTACCTGCCTTCCAGTACGCTGTGCGCACATCATCTTGTTTCGCGCACGCACATGCTCGCTATATGCATGCATGCCCTTACACGATTTTGCTTTCTGTGCATGCTCAGAAGCAAAATCACATGAGGGGATGTGCACACGCGTGAGATTTTGGTGATTTTTTGCTTCCACGCATGCAAAATCGCCAAAATGTCATGCGAGTGTGCATCCCCTCGCAAGATTTTGCTTCTGCGCATGCACAGGAAGCAAAAAATGCCCAAAAATTCACGGAAAAAGTTGGTGCCACGTGACAGACCGGTGAAGATGGCACTGGAGCCGTTGCGTGCAAATTGCGCAATCGGCGGGTCCCTACCGGAACGGTGCACTGGACCGCACCGATAGGAACCTACCAATGCTTAAGACAAACCACCAGTGCAAAGACTTTGGAAATTAAAAGGAAATTTTGGATTAAAGAATAGATGTTGCTGAGAAACAAAAGATTTTTATAGTTATAAGATCATGACCTAAAGTTGGATGGCATAATGTTGGCAAAATAATGTTTAAGTTGATATGGACTCAAAAATCATTTTATTAAACATGGCCTCGAATATGGAAGAGGTGTAGCTCCAGGTTGTGCCTTCATGGATCTAGAAGTTTATTATTAAAGAGAAATTACAAATTAAGTTAAATGGTTATTGTGTTGAGATGTAGTGGAAAACTATCAAGGGGAATTTAATATAAATTAAGAAAACAATTAACAGCGGAAGAATATAGCTTCAGTGGTTTTCCATTTATGGTTATCTGAAAGATTTAAAATGAATAAAAAGACAAAGTATTGAACAACTAGTTCGAATTTATTTATTTTTCATTTACTGGTATACATCAAACTTTTTAACTGCCCATCTGCCTCACAGAGGAAGAATTTGAATTTGAAATGCAATTTAGTAACTACTAAAATGTACAAACATTTGTTGAAATTCGAAACAGGAGGAGTAGATTTAAAGATGTAAAGTGAGCTAAGAATTTTGGTTGTAATATACAGATGGATCAATGGAAAAATATTTGGTTGAAATGGTTGAAATTAACATTGCATTATGATCTTAAAGAGGATTTTTATAAAATGATGCATCATTGGTACATAATATACCAGAGAAATTATCTAGAATGTATAAAGGAATTTTAAATGTATGTTGGAAATGTGAACAACATGAAGGGATGTTTTATCACTTGGTGAACATGTAAAAGAGCTTTTTTAAAAAAGGTTCAAATACATAATTTGATACAGAGGACTTTAAAAATCAAGATTCAATGAAAACTGGAAGTTTTTAAGATTAATGGATAAACAGAGAAAAATCATGGAAGATTATTTCTATATAGGATTACTGCATTGGATGCACAGAAATGAAATATTGATGCCACCCACCAGTGTTTCTCAAACTTGGCAACTTGAAGATAGGTGGACTTCAATTCTGCAGTTGAAGTCCATCCACCTTCAAGTTCATAAGTTGATGCTCCCCACTATGGAGGAATGGTTGGTCAAGTTGACAGACTTTGCTGAAATTGATAGATTGGCTTATTTGATTAGAGAAAATACATTAACTACATTTATTGGTAACTGAAAGCCTCTTATGGACTTGAATGAAGAATGAAGGTAGAGAATATAAAATATAATTGTACTTAAAACTGCTGGGTAGACGATCACAAGCTACTTCTTTGTACCTTTTCCCCTTCTTTTCTATTTTTCTTTAACTTTTCATCTTTTTGGCACGTTTTGCTTTTTCTTTGATCTTTTTCTTTTTTTCCTCTTTCACTTTATATTAATGTACATTAATATACAAGATTTTGTCTTGCTTAAAAACTTTGATAAAAATTATATATGAAAGGAAACTTAAAAGAAATTTGATGCTTTGCAACTTCAGAACCGAATTGTTTGAAGGTCTACCACACATTAGCACATTGGGAGTAAACTTGGATGTACTGCCCATTTTAAGAGGAATAATTTTGTGATATTCCTGGTATGTGGTCTGAGTTTAGTTTAAAAAAAACTTGGAATATCTTTGTATAGACCCTGCAAAAAAAAAGGTACATAAATATAGTTGCAGCATACTATGTAGGGATCTGGCAAGAAACTAGTTCTGCAAGAAACAGAAATAGTATGCTAATGAATGATACAACAGGGTAGACCCCCCCAAAAAATCTAATTGCAAGGCATTTGACCTGGATAATATATCTGTGAATGGTATTCTAAGAGCACAGCTGTTTTAGGCTTTAACTAAATATACGGTACTTGTTTGTCCCCCATGCTATGTGAGTGTTGCTGTTGAGCTGAGTGCAGATCCCATATGGGGAGACTTAAGTTCTTTCTCCATTTCCTTTTGCTGTATTAAGCAGCCATATACAATTTCATATTCTTATCTGCAGCATGGAAAGGCAACAGGATGATTGAGAATTATGTACTAGATACAACAGGGCTCTAAACTGTCAGTAATCTATATTCAGGAGATTTCTCTCCTATGTGCAAAGGAGAAAGGCTCTACATTTGATTGCCGACAAAAATCTTAAGAAGATACACAATAATAGAAATGTGTGTATTTCCATAATCGGAGTGATTATATCTAAAGAGTCCTTGGTGCTTTCTGAGCTTCGTTGTTTACTTGCAGCCATTTCATTGCTCAATCGGGTAACATCATCAGTGCTAGTGAGTGTCACGGTGTGATTATTGTCAGTTGTATGCATATGCAGGGAGCTGCATCCCTATCTATTATAATGGTACATTCCAGAACACGTGATATAATATTCTTGTACGCATGTGTGCATTCCTGATACTCCATTATATTCTTCTTGACTTAGCTCTTGACCGAGAAGGTCGCATTTTCTAGCAGAGATGTAAACAATCAGAATTTATTGTTTTTGTACCGAAATAAATATTTTCAATTAGACTTTTAAACTTCAGCTTTATTTCTAAATGTCTGAATTCCGAGAGAACATCGCCTCTATGAAGATTTATTCTTCATTCTAACAGTGAGTGTGTAGTTTACTCTCTGTTTATATATTTTTTTATTCTTCTATTTCTTCTTTCTGCTTTATATCTCTTATATTGGTTATGTACCTCAATGTTTTTCAGTCTCAGCAACTTTAAGATGGGAAGACTTCAACTCCCAGAATTTCTCAACCAGCATGTCGGCTGGGGCGATTCTAGGAGTTGAAATGCATACATCTTAAAGTTAGTGGGGTCGAGAAACATCGATCAAGCAAAGGCACCCCTTTTACAGAATGAATACTCTGAATGAAGCAATACTGTGAAACATACTGTATATCATGAATGACATTTTACATAATGCAAACATCTGAAACTTCAAGTTATAAAACTTTATAAACGTACTAGTCCTATAACAATAGGGCATCTTTAATTCCTATTGGTTCCAAAGGATTTATGCACATGATAAGCGGTGCAGCTGAAACTGAATGGTTTCTTACATGCACCCTCTTTAGATGGAAGGCATCTCTGCTGCATTTGGCAACCCATCCACTAATTCCTTAAATGCAGTTTAGGGCTTTTGCTCCCAAATCTTCTCTTGTACTACAGCAGTGGTTCTTAACCTGGGGTGCGTGCACCCCTGAGGGTGTGAGAGAGCATTTCCACGGGTGCGAGAGAAATTTCAAAAATTTAAAAAAAAAATACGAACGAGGCGACCGTGTTTTTGTTATATAGTAATATAATATTATATATATATATATATATATATATATATATATATATATATATATATATATATATATATATATATATATATATATATACATACATGTATAATAATAATATATATTATAAATAAACATGGCATTTGTTTATGCAATAAATGGTTTTTCTTAAATAAAAAATATACACACATTTTTTAAAAGGGTGCAAAAGCTTATTTTCAGATTCAAGGGGGTGTGGACCACTAAAAAGGCTAAGAACTGCTGTACTACAGCAGTAACAAATGTCCAAATTAAAATGATGGAACAGAGGTGTTTATCTTTGACTGAATCATTCATCTTTTGAAAATTGCATTTCAGTTGCAGCCCTCATAATGTAAATAAGGCCTTTACCTCATTTCTGAAAGCCATTGTATTCTACTTCCATTCCTCACTTATCACCACCAACTATCCCAAGCAGTTATATCTGTGAGGGAATGCCCTTTTTGGCAGCTGTATGAAAATATGTAAGTTTCTTCTTCACCAATGACTTTCTTAGAATAATTTTAGCAACCGCAGAACAAATTATTGAGTCCTTGCTGCTCTCTGAACATGGTTGTTTGCTTCTGGACATTTCATTACCCAACTAGATAACATTATCATTGATGCATAGTGGGGAGTTTGCTCTCTGTTTGTCCTGCCAATTTTGGTGAGACTGTGGGTCCCCCCCCCCAGTAGTAGTTCCTTGTTTTTCTTAGGTTAAACCCCGTTTAACTAGATGCTGGCTTCTAGGAGAGGATGTGTTCCAGTCTTTTTATTTCTTTCTTAGATTTTCTAAATTATCTCTTTTTATTTGTGTATAAATGTGATCTATCTCTGTGTTTCTGCAACTGGCTTATTTGTCTAAATGCCAAACCTCCACGAATTCCCTAGCATTTTTGGATTTGGCTTCATCTAGGACAGGGCTGTCAAACTTGCGGCTCATGGGCTGGATGCATCATACGCTGGCCACACCACGCCCGGTTTAGCAAAGGGGAAAAACTCCCAATATGTCATGTGATGCTGCCATGACAACGAGAGTTTGACACCCCTGATCTAGGATGCTCCCAGTTTCCCAGTTGAAACGATGATTGAATCTGTCTATAAATTGTGAGAGTGTGTTTTCATCATGTCTCCTGACTGCTAGCACTTCATGGAACTGCTCTATAGTTTTCCGTCTGTTTGTGCTACATGCTGGTTGTTAGTTATAGTGCTTACATTGCATGTTGTAATGATTCCTGTTTTTTTTAACATCTAGATAAGCAGGAATTAATAGGAAATATACCCCACATTTAGTCACACTGATGATGTTACTCAGTTGGGACTCCACAGTTCAACCTTGGGTTACAAATTCAGTGCTTCTCAAATAGTGGGGCGGGCCCCCCTGGGGGGGAGCGGAGCAATGCCGGGGGGGGTGCATAACCCTGGGGAACGTGCTGTAGGGAGTAGGGTTTTTTTGCACCGAACAATAGCACACAGCACAGAGCAGAAGATATGAAGTGCAGATAACAAACCCTTAAGAGACACCATGGAAAAATATTTAACAGGGATGAAAAGGAAGGAGGAGAGAGACGGGGATAATGAGACAAATGTAAGTCTCCTGAAAGCTAAGACAAGGAAATATGATGAAGCATATGTAGTGTTTGCTTCACTGTGACTACGGTGGGAGACGAGGAAAGACCGGTATGTTTACTGTGTCTAAAAATGGCAGCGGACAGCATGAAGCCAAATAAATTAAGGCGTCACTTAAACACATTACACCCCAATCATGCTGATAAGCCGGTTGAGTTTTTTCAGCGAAAACATGCCGAATATTGCAAACAATCGTCCCGGCGGAGAGTTGGGGTGGGCGCAAAATGTTTATTTCTTCCTGGGGGGGGGGCGTAACAGAAAATAATTGAGAAGCACTGGTTTACATGTATTCTCTCTCTATATGGAGTAATACAAATTCTCAGATTTTTCAACACCTACAACTTAGTAACTGAACAGTCAAAAAGAGGCATCTCACTGGCATGATTGAGAATGTTCCTTGGTGACTAACTGGTACCAATCAATGGTGTCCTGGTAAATAAGAAATGTAGAAAAATCTAAGGCTTCTCAAGAAAATATTCACATGTGCATTGGTTCCAGCATAAATTAGGATGACTAAAACCCAGAGCTCAGAACAAAGGGGTTTATTCTCAGTGATTTTCTTATGTGTGATGGAATATAGCATATCCTGCAATGTGAAGTTAAGGGAAGAGAAAAGAAAAGAAACTAAGCAACAGTCATTTATGCTCTCATCCTAGGATTATTAAGTACAAATTTAATCATCGTGGAATCTTCATGACCCTTCACTCATGTCAACATTTACAAGTTAGAAGATAATATCATATATTATATTCAGTGAAGGCACTAAGGTCAAATGCTTCATTTCTGAGTGTTTTAACTTAGGCTTTCACACTTCTAGTGATTACAATAATTAAAATTAAATACTGGTTTATCTACTATGGATTTATTTCAGTGACATTTTCAGTAATTTTTCTTTTTTGTATCTATTGTAAAAACTATATGAGAGTCACTCAGATTATTCTGATTCCCTTAAACTCTTTGAAAGAGATTTATGACTCATGAATGCTTTAGATCATCATTAGCATCTGCAGCACTTAATGCTCTGCTGTTGGTGGGGGAAATGAAAAGGTTGGTCTTATTCAAAACTGGATGATCAGGTATATTTTGTCTCAACTGTGCTTTTCTTCTTTTTGGCCTTTAAGGGTTGAGCCCTTAATTGAAGAGAAAAAGAGTCAGGACGGTACGTTGATAAAGTTCTATTCCTTAATTACACTTTTTGCTGCCAAAGTAGCTTTAACATCTGAGGTCAAAGGAGAAAGGAGAGACAAGTAGAAAGTGGCAAAGGCGACTAAAAGGAGCCAAATTGAAAATTACCTGGATTTATATGACATGAATTGCGGCAGCAGGGCACATGTGACCCTCCACAAAGTAACTCCCCAAAGTCCTTCCTAATGTTGGCACCAAATTAATGGGTTTAAAATGGGTACTAATTAAATGCAATTTTTTTATATTTATTTATTCATTCATTCATTCATTCATTCATTCATTCATTCATTCATTCATTCATTCATTCATTCATTCATTTAGTGAGATTTATATACCGCCTCACAGTGCAAGCACTCTCTAAGCGATTTACACCAGTAAGCAATGTATATTTATATTGCCCCCAACAATCTGGGTCCTCATTTTGCCTACCTCGGAAGGATGGAAGGCTGAGTCAACCTTGAGCCGGTGAGATTTGAACCACTGACCTGCGGATCACAGTCAGATAAAGTGGCCTGCAGTACCGCCTCTAACTGCTGCGCCGCCTTGGCTCTTAGGTACTAAATTAATCAGTACTAAATGAAGTTATTTTCTGTTTGGGAGCCTACCATAGAAAACCATGGACAATTCTACTAGGCCATGAGTAGGCAAAGTTGGCTCTTCTATGACTCATGGACTTCAACTCCCAGAATTTCTGAGCCAATCATGCTAGCTTAGGAATTCTGGGAGCTGAAGTCCACAAGTCATAGAAGAGCCAACTTTGCCTACCCCTGTACTAGGCCATGCACTCCAATTTTTATTTATCAGTTATTCTGATAATTGAGCAAGCTTGGCCTAACTAAATACCTAACTAAGGCTTTTTTAGTAGCAGAGTGCGGAAAATCAGGCTACTTAGAAAAAATGCAGGCACCCGTGTGCTGCCTTCTTCCCCTCCCATTTGATCAATTTCTCTAGTGCCAGCATAGGTGAGTTGTCTATAAAGCTGCAACCTTGATACAGGTGTGGGAGAAGACGTGTTTTGTTATCTCTGCACCATCAGCAAACTGAGAAACAGCACCCAAAATATAAGAAGCCATTTTTCCTTCAAAGGGAATGGGTGGCCCAGAAGTAAAAGAAATATAAAGGCACAGCTAAGGAAAGCACAACGTGGTCAGGTGCAAGTCCTCCACCTGCTGGCCATTAACAGACAAAAAAAAAGAAGAAATCACAGAGAAAAGAATTAAGGCAGAAGGCAGAACAAGATTTGTAAGAAGAAAACTTTGCTAGTGCTACTATAGAGCGTATTATAATAGTGCTACTATAGAGCATACGTATTATAATTGAATAGTTATACTACACAATGTAGTAAGGAGAAACATTGCAATAGTAATTGAATAGTGGTATAACACAGTATAACAATGGTTACAGAAATGGTAATTAGCATAGTAATTTAGAAATAATAGCAATAGAACAGAATATAAAATAGATAATAGAAATATAGACCTATATATTTGCAAGTTTCACATTTTATTTTCATGTCTTAATTTTTCAAAATAAAACATCTTTCTGATCCTTACAGGAGAAATAAAAACACACTTGTCCAAGGTGCAGTGATTTTGTGGTTCCTCTGTGTCTGCATCAATATAATTGGTCCAGTTTAAAAAAGACCCATCAAACCAAGAAACTCTAAATCTCATTATAATTATGCCAGACCAGCTTTAGTCGATATTTGCTTGACAACTCTCATCTCACTAGTTTAAAATGTATTGTAGTCACAAGTACAAAAATGGTCTGAAATTTAATGATAAATTTCCTGCTAGCCAAAGCTTTTACATTTTTTTTCCTTTTGATGTGTGACCCACCTTTATGGATTATTCTCAAGGCAGCGCTAGAATAATATTCTTCTAAACAACTGGGACAAGCTCAAAGAATTAATGAATGTTCAAATGTCTTGTTTGAAGAAATACTGTAGGAATGATAAAGTATATTGTACACCAGGGGTGGGTTCCTCCCGGTTCCTCCCGGTTTGCCTGAACCGATAGCGACCCGCTGGTGATGTCACAATGACATCGGTCGGTGCCGGTCTGTGGGCGGTGCCATCTTTTTTTGCATTTTTTTGCATTTTTTCCCTTCTGAGCATGTGCAGAAGCCGAGTTCCGGCACTGTGCATGCGGTCGCCATCTTTTTTTTGGCTTTATTTTTTTGCCATGTGGCGTAGGAGGAAGTGAACCAGCAGTGAGGTAAGTTAGAACCCACCCCTGCTTCCAGGGTCCCCCCATGCCCCTTTGGGCTCCCAGGGGCCTGTAGGGAGGCTTGCTAGGCCCAAAATGGAATGCGGGGGGTGCAGCGCCGCTGTGCCCTTTTTGGGAGGCTTACCAGGCCCAAAATGGGGTGCGGGGGGTTTCTGCACCCCCCCCGTGCCCCTTTTGGCTCCCAGGGGGCTGTAGGGAGGCTTGCTAGGCCCAAAAGGGGTGGGGGTGGGGCTTCAAGGGAGAAAGAAAGAAAGAAACCCTCACTGTTTGGGGATCTCCACGTGCACTGAGCTTGAGTTGAGAGCTCATTGAAAGTGCTGTTAGCTATCCTTGCTCAGGCTAAGCTAATCAACAGTGGAACTCTAAGAATGCCAGATGATCAATGGGCATGTTCTCAGTTTCAAAATGTCTGGCTTTTCTTCCTGCTACCAAAGACCTTCTGGGGTTCTTCACAGGAAAGGAGGGAGGGAGGGAGGAAGAGAGAGGGAGAGGGAGAGAGAGAGAGAGAGAGAGAGAAGAAAAAGAGAGAGAGAGAGAGAGAGAAAGAAAGAAAAAGAGAAAAAGAGAAAAAGAGGAAGAGGAAGGAAGAGAGAGAGAGACAAGAAAGAAAAAGAGATAAAGAAAGAAAGAGAAAGAAAGAAAGAAAAAGAAAAAGAAAAAGAAAAAGAAAGAGGAAGGAAGGAAGGAAGGAAGGGAGAGGAGAGAGAGAGAGAGAAAGAAAGAAGAGGAAGGAAGTACTACAAACCCTGCCACTAGATGTGGCTTCAGAAGACACTTTGAAACAGCACAGCAATTTAGGGCTGGAAGATATCTCTGAGGTCATCTAGTCCAACCCCCTGCTGCAGCAGGAAACCATACATTGTCTGGATTATTTTGGTGCCTCTAACTGAGGAAAATTGCAAGAAAGGAGGAGGAATTTACTAGGACAAGGCTGCCATGCAGAGGAAGGCAGAGATAGTCCTTGACTTATGACCACAATTGAGCCCAAAATTTTGGTTGCTAAGCAAGAACATTGTTAAGTGAGTTTCACCACATTTTACTCAATCCATGACATTTCCTGGCTCTAACAGTCATGTGCAAGCTAGGAAAGAACATCTGAAGGCATATGTAATGTTCTAATGTACAGAAGTTATGGTTAAATGTGTGGCAGAAAGTGGACTTTGGGTGTGTTTTTCCAAATGCAGTAAGTGAGGTTGAATGTGTAGTTTTAGAAGAGCTCTGTATGTGTGTGTGTGTGTGTGTGTGTGTACATACACATACAGTATATATAGTAGATAATGTATCTTTTTGTGTGCCTGTGTGTAATATGTATGTACACATATGGCATATATACATAGGATTAAATAGTATATTTTGGATGTTCAGTAGTAGTAAATAGACAGGGAAATTGTATCTCGTTGAGGCCTTTGAGGCGAAGAGAGGCCAGGCACCCTACCCTAACCCTTGACATGAGTGACATCAAGTTGGCCATGCCCACCCAGTCACATGCCCACCCAGTCACATGACCACCCAGCAACCCCCACCCAGTCACATGACCGCAAAGCCATTCTCACCCAGTCACATGACTGCCAAACCACTCCCACCCAGTCACATGACCACAAAGCCATGCCCACTTTCACATGACCATCAAGCCATGCCCACAAAATAAGCCACACCAACAGAACCGGTAGTAAAAAAATTAGAACCCACCTCTGTTGTACACCTACACTTTTCAGCTGTCTTTGGGCCAGTAGTCTTGTATAGTTATGTGCATTTATATTTTGAAAAGTTCAACACAAAATTGGTTGGCACACTGACAGTTCATATTTATTCTGATTGCCATAATTTAGTAAAAAATTACTTTAGCTATTCAGTTATTTGCAAGTGCTGCTCCATAAAGCAAAGCTTGTTTTTATCTGACAAGCAGCAGTAAAAGATTGTTGATTTTCTTTGAAAGCACAGTTAGCTATAAATCTAGGAACCTAAAGCTGTCCTAAGTAAAGTTTGTTTATTTGTACATTATAACATGTACTTATACTGTAAACTGCAAACTCAAGTCCTCTAGGCAATTAAGAAAAAAAATCATAGAATACTAAAAGCATCAAAATGGATTGATCTTCCTCACAGAATAGATAATAGCCAAAATAATTTCATAATAGATGTTAAGATCACCAATCTTAAAAAGTAATAAAGTTAATCTAAAATAACCTTTAAAATCTGTTTTAATTATCTTTTAAAAAGTCTTCTATTCAAAGGTCAACAGTTAAGGCATCAAGTGAGTCTTCCTAGAAAATTAGTGTGGCCACTGAAGAAACTTCTTTCTCTAAATAATAGAGGTCCCCAACCTTGGCAACTTTAAGACTTGTGGACTTCAACTCCCAGAGTTCCTCAGCCAGCTTTGCTTTGAGTTTGAGGACCCCTGCCTTAAATAACCAGGACATATGTCATGAAGAGTATTATGGTTGATTTAGGCAGCTGGTTAAAATTGATAATGTTTCTTCTCTAAACAAAATTCTCCAAGTTCTCCTTAGCAAAATGTATTGAAATGAAAGCAATTCAGTTACTTTTTAATTTAGAACCAATGCATTATCATGAACATTAGGATGGAGAATTCCTGATATTTTTTTATGTTAACTGGGAAATTGCAACTCAAAGTTGATATAGACAGTAGTCTTTATCCATCTGGTAATCAACTCACACACTCACAGTTCTATGACATTTGACATATTATGCTAGAGACTATGGTTTGTACCTTAAGAGTGTATTCTAAGCTTGCAAAATTGCAATTATTTCTTAGTGCAGGCTATTGGCTGCTGTTTCTTTTGTTTATATATGTTATCTATGTCCATTTACCCTTCATTTCCTATATTTCCATATATACCTATGTCTATTTTTATATGATTTCTGATGCTCTCAATTCTTTCTGGTCATCTCTCAAGTATATACTTGCTCACTTGTTGCCAGATTTAAAATTATTTAACCTTAAAATATTACATTGACTTTGATAAAATATTAACCCAAAAGTCATAATAAATTATGATAGTTCAAGGAAAAGTGATAAAACCTAACCATCTGTGTTCATAGTTTGGTAAACATTTCTGGCAAAACTACATCTCCTTAACCTCCTGGGGATTATAATTAGGAATTTGCAGATGAATAAACACAGCTGGCTCATATGATTACCGCATTCCACCTAATTATAAATAGGTCATTTCTCACAAATGGCCAAAATGTTTACTGTGACAAAGGTTTGGTCAGATTACAGTGAATCAAAACAATTCTGTGGAGTTGGTATATGAAGTTAAACCAAAAGTCAAAATACCTTTGCACATGATGTGTGTGTTACACGACAACAAACTTGCTGAAGTAATTCATAGGAAGTTAACTGCTGCACAGAAATTAATGGTTTAATATTTTTTTTAGAATGTCAAATTTTAGTAATGTCAATAGATAGTTTTATTTAATCAGTCAAATTGTTATGAATTCTGGAATTTGTTTTATTTGGGCTTTTGATTTAAACATGCCTTTTAAAAAAACCTATCTGCAGCTGCAGAAGGGCAACTACAGATTTGATTCCTGACAAACATTCAGCAATCATCTATGTTCATCAGTCATTCATAAAAGAAGATAGTTAACATGCAGGATTTGAACTTTTAAACAGAAATAGTTCCAGGCATTTGTTGTCTGATTGAAAAGAAATTAGATAGCTCTTTTTATTTGTTTTCCTCCTGGTTCGGACCAGTTCGCCCGAACTGGTAGCAAGCCACTGGTGATGTCATGGTGATGTCACGGAACCGGTTCTATCGGTGCTGGTCCGTGGACGCCGCCATCTTTTTTTGGAATTCTTTTGGAATTCTTTTGGATTTTTTTTGCATTTTTTTTCTGGTTTTGTTTTCTTCTGCGCATGCGCAGAAGCCGAGTTTCTGGCACTGCTCATGCATCGCCATCTTGGTTTTGGTTCTTTTTTTTGTAATGTTTATTTTATTTTTCGGCACTGCGAGAGGAAGCAAACCGGCAGCGAGGTAAGTTGGAACCCACCCCTGTTACTGTAGCATGTGGCCATTATCTTCTAACTTGTGGTGGTATTGGTGATCTTGCTTCGAATACATAAAAGAGCAATTAAGTTTTGTAACTGTCTTTGCAAACTAGTGCTAAAGATAAAGGGCAGTCCAGTCTTTGGGTTTCCCGCCACAAGTCGTTGATTCTTATGGACCATTATTCCCAACTCTGCTGGAAATGCATTGAGTATTTAGTATTGAGACTAAAATTCGTAGAATTGTATGATGAATAGCAGTGTCATCACAGTTGACTGGGTAAAGTTATTGTAGAGCACGGGTGTCAAACTCGCTGTGTCACATTGCCATCATGTGATGTTTTGTGACAGTTTTCCCATTTGCAGAGCTGGGGTGGGAGTGGGCTGCGCATGACGCATTGGCCTGCAAGCCACCAGTTTGACACCCCTGATGCAGAGAGCCAGGCTTTCATTTTAAGAAAGCAGAAACCATGTCAAAACTCTCCCCCCAATCAACATTTTAAAACAAAACTACATTCACAAGATAATTTGTCTTTAACTCAATTGATCTTGGCCCTCCTTGTTTCTTGTCCTCTTTAAACTTTGTTTCATAAAGCTTGCCACTTGGTTGGCACTGAATATCATATATCATATCATACATATTGGAGCCAGTTTGCTTAGTGATTAAAGGCACCCAGACTAGAAGACAGGAGGCTGTGAGTTCTAGTCCTGCCTTAAGAATGTAAAACAGTTGGGTGACTTTGGACCAGTAACTATCTCTCAGCCCACCTCACACAGCGGTCGGTTGCTCCCGGTTCGGGTCGGTTCTTAGAACCGGTAGCGGTGGCGGCGGGAGGCTCCGCCCACCTGCCCGGGATGCTTCTGTGCATGTGCAGAAGCATTGCACGTGTAAGTGCATGCACGAACCAGTAGCAATCTAATTTAGAACCCACCACTGACCTCACAGATTTGTCATTATGAGGGAAAATAGGAGGAGGAAGGACTATGTTCACTGCCTTGAATTATTTATAAAGGTAATAAAGGCAGGAAATAAACAAAATCATATATTGACATTAACAAAAGAGATTCATGTCTATCTGTTTATGATGCCAGAAGCTGTGGGTTATTATTTTTCCCCATTGTAATAGCCCATTAAACCAAATCCTCTAATTTTGGAGAGAACTTTTGGGGCATGTGAGGTTCTCCACAAGCCCTTTCAACTTTGATTATTATATGTTGGTCAACATATGAAGCTCTAGCAATAGCTGCGATATGGTCTAATAGTCTCTTTCATAGTTGCCAAAATCTGGCTCTGAAATGGAAAATGAATACTCACTGTTGAATTTGTTTCCTGCTCTCTCCAGGTGCAGACAGTCCAACAAGTGAGTGGATAATGCCCTCCCTCTTGAACTGAAGGCAGGATCCTGACTGGACAATGGTCTTTGGCCCTACGGAGGAGTACACATATGCCTTACCCACCCAGACCGAGGGTCTGAACAATTCACTAAGAACCCCCTATGAAAATGATGGTGTATTATGAAAATATTATTACTTGCATGGGTAAGAATATGCTAAAACAGAAAATAGCATTGTCTCTAATTTGTAAGGAGCTTTTGCTTCCAGCACATTGAACATAAACAAACCAGTTTATGTTTATTGGATCTTGCAATAAACAAAAAAAAATCCACAATGTTATCCAAAACTAAGGAATGATTTTCAATGGATGACAGTCTGGGTAAGTGCTATAGATGGGTTGTATCTTGGAAAAACTGGTTTTCCTGCCTGTTTAAATGTGTAAAGATTGCCCCTGGTAGAACAAATTTGATAAATTGCAAGTTTGGCAAGCTTCTATAATTTGGGCAGATGAATACAGTTCATTGCAAGCAAGATGACTACTCTATTGGCCTACATTTCTTTCTTTTATAACCCTGCATGTCATATAGCTCATAAGATATTTTCTCTGGCAAAACACAAAATTCAAAATGAATTGTTAAGCATAATATCCGAGTCAATGAATTCCAGATGGTCATCTGCACGATACCTATTTATTAAACAAATTTATCTAGCCGTCCAACTCACACATACTCACAAAATTTTGCAAAATTCTTTTTTAATGTTGGCTATGAGCAATGATGTGAACATTCTTTGAAGTAGTTTGTCCCACATTTTTTTTTACAAAGCACAAACGATTGACTGTTTATAAGAGAGCTATTTTGTTATAGGGATTAAGGCTCAATGCTAGAAACCAGGAGACTGTGAGTTTTAGTCATACTTAAGGCACAAAACCAGTTGGGTGACCTTGAGCCAGTCACGCTCTTTCAGCCCTAGGAAGCAGACAATGGCAAACCATTTCTGAAACCTTGGCAAGAAAACAGCAGAAACTTGTCCAGGGAGTTGCCAAACTTAATACAGACTCAAAGATACACACACAAAAAAAGTATAGGGTTTGGTATTAACTGTCAGACCAAAATAGATGTATTTAATATATCCTGATATAAAGCTTTAAATTTTAAAAATACAAGTAGCATTTACTGGCAGATGGGAGCAATAATTATCAAGATTGCTGCAGGCAATGAAAGAAAATTTAGCTCTTTCTTTCGGTAATTCTAAATAAAAGACCTGCTTTGAAGATGCTACACAGAACTATTCAATGATTCATTTAATGTCACATCTAGTTTGATACTCAGAGGAGCTAACAAAAGCCAGCTACCTTAACATTCAACATTGTTGCATTCCTTTAGCCTGCTATAGTGTTGAAACAAAAGGAAAAACTCAAGTAAAAATTGAGCTGCAGCTACCTAGCAATATGAACAAAATGATATTTAGATTTTAATGTACCACTGAAGAAATAAATAACTAAAGCTCATTGTGTTAAATTTCCAAACACTATCAATTTACCTTTATTTTTCATGTGAAAGATCTCAGGCATATTAACCACATATAAAATAAATACTATATAAAGTAATACATACTGTAGAATTCCCCCCCTCTTCATAGTATTTATTTTTTGTAAAATACTGTATCTCAAAGAGGTGGTGAATATCAATACGCAGAAGACTATATTAAAATGTTGCTATTAAATTTCTTTATTTTCTTATACATTTACATGTAATTATTGTAATCCACCAGTATTACTGAAGTTCAGTAATGCAGGCTGAGGAATTCTGGGAGTTGAAGTCTGCACATCTTAAATCTGCAGAGCTTGAAAAATACTGCTATATGCCATTATTGCATTAAGTAATCAGCTTAAGACCAAAATCTTTATTGCATAAAACTATTCCTTTCTATTTTCTTTATTTCCAATACTCTAACTCAGGGTTGTCAAACTTGTGGCCCGCGGGTCTGATGTGTCATGCACTGGCCATGCCCACCCCCGGTTTAGCGAAGGGGTAAAAAAGTCACAATATGTCATGTGATGACAATGTGATGCCGCGAGTTTGACACCTCTGCTCTAAGTTATCTAAATACTAGAATGTCATTATAATTTAATATTGTATAAATATATTGTATAGAAACAATAAAAATAATAACGATACATTCTATATATTGGATAGATATTTTTCATTCTCTCTACATCATGCTGCAAAATAAGAAATAAAATATTATTTCTCTGCCTCTTGTTTTTCATTGAAAATAGATGGCTGTTCCCACTAGACATGGGGAAGAGAACCATAATTTTCTTCCCAAGAATGCCACTAGAATTATGTTACCTTTTGATACTCCTTTTAAGAAATTATAATTCAAATGGCATAATGTTGTGCTGCTACATCTTGAAATGGCAGAAGTAATTTATGCTGTTTCATCAGAATTAATCATGATCATCTTATCTCAGTAAGATTTCTCAAAATTGAAAAAGATGCAAAGTTATTTCCTTCAAATGCAGTTCTTATTCTAGTTCTGATTAGGTACTAGGTAAGAAGCCATGGTGGCACAGTGGTTTGAATGAAGTACTGCAGGCTAACTCACTGCTCACTCCAGGAGTTCAGTTCTGAAGGGCTCAAGGTTGACTCAGCCTTTCATCCTTCCAAGGTTGGTAAAATGAGGACCCAGACTGTTGGGGACAATATGCTGACTCGGTAAACCACTTAGAGAGGGCTGTAAAGCACTATGAAGTGGTATATAAGTCCAAGTGCTATTGCTATTGCTACTGAAATAAGATAATATTTCCATGCCATGAAACAAACAATTTAGAAATACAGCAAATGTATAGAGCTGGCAAATGCCCATCTCACAAAATGTGACACTGGGTGGCGTACAATACATAATAATAAAAATAATAAAACACTCCATAAACAGAATAACAGAAAGCATAAAACCCAAGACAGTGAGAGAACAACTGTCACTTGACATCACACAACTACCTGGACAGCTCCTCATGGGAATGCCAGGGTTGATAGAAAAACAACATTTTCTTTGGAAGGCAGGCTGGGATGGAGCCAATCTCAGCTCAGTGGAAACTAAGTTCCAGAGAATGGGCCACAGCAGACAAGACCCACAACTACTCTACCTAATGGGATGGCCAGATGTAATTGTAGATTACCTTCCACAATGTGCTAATCATCTTTGATTCTAAAATTAAGACCCCACTTAGAATATTGGATCCAGTTTTGGTCGCCATGGTATAAAAAGATGCTGAGACTCTAGAAAGAGTGCAGAGAAGAGTAACAATGATGATTAAGGGACTGGAGGCTAAAACATACAAAGAATGGACACAGGAATTGGGTATGTCTAGTTTAATGAAAAGAAGGACTAGGGGTGATAGCAGTGTTTCAATATCAAAAGGGCTGCCACAAAGAAGAGCAGGGTCAACCTATTCTCTAAAGCCCCAGAACCCGGGCAGGGTTGAAATCCAGCAGGTTCTGACAGGTTCTGGAGAACCAGTAGCAGAAATTTCGATTAGTTTGGAGAACCGGTAGCGGAAATTTTGAGTAGTTTGGAGAACCGGTAGCAGAAATTTTGAGTAGTTTGGAGAACTGGCAAATACCACCTCTGGTTGGTCCCAGAGTGGGGTGGGAATGGGGATTTTGCAGTATCCTTCCCCTGGAGTGGGGTGGCAATAGCAATAGCATTTATACTTATATACCGCTTCATAGTGCTTTACAGCCCTCTCTAAGTGGTTTATAGAGTCAGCATATTGCCCCCAACAATCTGGGTCCTTATTTTACTGACCTTAGAAGGATGGAAGGCTGAGTGAACCTTGAGCCGGTGAGATTTGAACAGCTGAACTGCAGCTAGCAGTCAGCTGAAGTAGCCTGCAGTGATGCACTCTAACCACTCTAACCACTGAGCCACCTGCAATGGAGATTTTGCAGTATCCTTCCCCTGGCACGCCCACCAAGCCACACCCACAAAGCCACACCATGCCCACAAAGCCACGCCCACAAAACCGGTAGTAAAAAAAATTGGATTTCACCACTGCCCTGAAGGTAGTACAAGAAGCAATGGATGGAAAATGTCTATGAAGATTCTCAACCATCCAGGTCATGGTTGTCCCAGAGCTGCTTTTTCAAGAGGCAACTGGATTTTGTTTTTCTTTGAAGACATTTTGCTTCTCATCCAAAAAGTTTCTTCAGCTCTGAGCTGAAGAAGCTTCTTGGATAAGAAGCTAAACATCTTCAAAGAAAAGGAAGAAAGTCCAGTTGCCTCTTGAAAAAGCACCTTGGGGACAATGGATGGAAACTAATCAAGGAGAGAACCTAGAACTAAGGAGAAATTTCCTGACAGAATAATTAATCAGTAGAATGACTTACCTCAAGAAGTTGTGAGTGCTCCAACATTGAACGTTTTTAAGAAAAGAATGGACAACCATTTGTCTGGAATGGTACAGGATTTCCTGCTTGAGCAGAGGGTTGGACTATACGACCACCAAAGTCCCTTCCAACTCTGTTATTCTGTTAAAATTCTCTTGATCTAAAAATATGCTGGCTGAGTTGGATGTGAAGGAGCAGAATCAAACAGTAAACGAGCGATTAATGCCTACTGCTGAAATTCATGGTGAGGACAAAAAATCCATATATTCTGCAGGAATATATGCCAAAGTTCTGCATATATGAATGATCTTGGCCACAAAGCTTAGAAATGATATGCATGACCAAGTAGTTGCTACAGAGGAATTAGAAGCCAGTTTTGACTTTGATTAGAGAAAGACTGTAGAAAAAATTAGTAACTACTAATAAACCTCTCATTTATCAACTAATAGATGACTTAAATATAGCTAATAAAAATTTCAAGTTAAATTGTGTGTTCATAGATTTGTTCAAGTAGCTTTCTTGGCAATAAATAAAAGGGCTTTCCCTTTTGGGTTTTTAAAAATCAATGTAGCCTATGCAGTGGTGAAATCCAATTTTTTTACTACCGGTTCTGTGGGCATGGCTTGGTGGGCGTGGTGTGACTTGGTGGGTGTGGCTTGGTGGGCATGGCAGGGGAAGGATACTGCAAAATCCCCATTCCCTCCCCACTCCTGGGGGAAGGATATCCATTTCCATCCCACTCTGGGGCCAGCCAGCGGTGGTATTTGCCAATTCTCCGAACTACTCAAAATTTTCACTACCGGTTCTCCAGAACCTGTCAGAACCTGCTGGATTTCACTCCTGAGCCTATGGCTTTGGTATTCAAGTACATTCAAGTACTACGAACCATTATATCCAGATAGTATGACACTTCTCTCAGTTATAAGATACTGTATAAATGCTGAGAGATACTGCAAAGGAGAAGAACATAATATCAACTATGCTAAAGAAAAGAGATAGTATTTGGAAAATAGTAAAAAAAGATGTCAAAATAGTGTAGTAGGTTGACTTACTGTCAGTAAAAAAAAAAGTACCTTCACAAAGTTTTAAGAGTTTCTGTGATGATGGGTTGTTTTTTGTGAGTATCACAGTACATAGAAGCGACAGGAGGGTCTCTCTGCAACCAGACCCTCCTCTGATCCTAAGGATCCTTAACTACTATTAACTAAGCACTGAAAGTGACAGGACAAAATAAGCAGAAATGAAGATCTAGAAGAAAAGAGCTCACAGCAAGCCACAGCTTGACATCAACCTAATGGAAAGAAAGTAACAGTGGGAAGCTTGCATTTGACAACTGCAACTATTCTTACCCAGAGTGCCCATAGTTCAATGTTAATTAAGATTCATTAGGAGTCTACACACACACACACACACACACACACACACACACACACACACACACACACACACACACACTCTAGCCTGTCTTTGTGTTTAGTAGCTTCTATACCTTTCTCTCTCAACCTTGTCTTTCCAAACTTTGAAAAACATAATTTTGCCCTCTCAGCAGAACTTTGGCTGACCACTTATTATCTATTGATATTGTATTAAAAGATATGGCATATGACATGCTTAGGCAAGACCAGCTTTATCTGGAACATGCTAGCGGTAGGTCCTTTAAGAAGAATGTTCACTTTAAGGCATTTCCTGTCTTTTTTTTCCTTTCCTTTCCCTTTGTTGTTGTTGTTGTAATGCTGCCCTTGAAAAAGCCTGACTATCAATCTTTTATTCCATGGTTCTACTTACCTACTGTTTGCTTGATATACAGTATATATGTCTACAGCCAGAAAAATGACCAGTGCATTTATATATTTTTTTCAGAGACTGTGATTTCGCTCACAAGTAAAGCAACTTAGTTTGCTGTCAGAGAAGAGAATAACTCTGTCAGAAGCAGAAATCCACACCTAATCACACTAATTCAACTCAGGGCTACCAAGGTGGAATAGCAACCAAGAATAGGTTAATTTGGCAGGAGGAAAGTTTGAACACAACCGTCCTCGCTGAGCGACTGAGTGAAAAAGCTGTCAAGGATAGTGACAAGGGCGGGACCTGAACAGCTTTTGACAGACTCAGTCCAATCAGAGAGCAGACAGATTTAACCCATTCCTGGATGCTATATCTACCTTGAAGGAGAAATACAAATTACTGGTGCCATAGGACACCATGTCTCAGCCAAACATGTCTTTAGCTTTTTAGCTTGCATTGCTCATATACATTTCTGCTCATATATATGAGCAGAAATGTACTCTTCATAAAATGCAAATACTGTTCCTTAATACAATTGGGGGGGGGAAGGAATTATATCAAGATTCAATTTAGTTTTAGATAGCTGTAGTGAAGATAATATTTAACAGTTTGTCCCATAATACTCCAAAAAAAAAGGAAAAAGAAAAGGTCATAGAAGGATTAATTAAAGCCTCTTTTTGCACAATCATAAAAAGGCTAATATGTAAAAAGACACCTAAAGTTTGGAACTCATTTCATTTTCTTTATAAGGTTTTCAGAAAAACACTTGCTAGCAAAATTACCATCAGAGTGTTTTATCAGTTGCTATGGAGAAAATGGCACAATTTTGCTGCCCAAGTTAATTCAGATCCTTGCATCCAATATTGTAGTCATATTATTTTCCATGTTTCTTTGGTTCTAGCCAAGTAAAGTGTATGCATTTTCCCTTTGCTTATCATCAGCTGATTTTTCAATTATATTGTTATATGGTTTACATTTTGAAGTGGCTTACTGATCTGGATGGAAGGCTCAAGGTTGACTCAGCCTTCCATCCTTCTGAGGTCAGTAAAATGAGGACCCAGATTGTTGGGGCAATATGCTGAACTCTGTAAACCGCTTAGAGAGGGCTGTAAAGCACTATGAAGCGGTATATAAGTCTAAGTGCTATTGCTATCTGTGTATGGGATGTATGGTTTGATTTGGAATTTGTTGTGATAGTTCTCAGGTTATAATGTTGTTCTATAATGTAATAACTTTTTAAAAACCTTTCAGTGTATAGATTTTAAGATTTTTTTTAAAAAAATGCAACGATATCTGTCTACTGTTGCGTGTTCTGTCCACTATCCACAATTGCAATCCAAGATAAACTGACTTTGTATCTGAGATGAAAATACACTCGGATGGCTTCTTGTGGGCCCAATATCCTTTTTCTGAAATTGCATGACATTATCATGGTTCTAAAGTATCTTAGTCAAGAAAATTCTCATTTCATTCCCCAAGGCATGCCAGGGAAGGAGCAGTAATATAATCATTTCTTTATCTTAGAAACAAATGAAGGCTTAATTCATTTTTAAGTAATACTAAACATTTTGATAGAAAACCTGTATGCCTTAATTGCACATTGTTCATTGTGGGTGGCCAACAGTGATAGATAAATCAGTGAAATTATTAGTTCTTGATGCAGTATGAACAATCTAACATAGTTTATGATGGATTTCAAAATATGGTGGGATAAATTGTTGAATGTGCATGCCTGTTATTCTGTGTGACTTCCTTCTCACAAGATCCTTTCTACCACACATTTGGAATTATTAACAAAAGATGTAACTTATCTTTAATTTCGGTCTTGTTATTCACAAATCTCCTTAGAATTTATGTAGCTTTAACATAAGATTGAATCCTAATTAACAGGCAATCAAGCCAGCCATCTGGAAAATCAGTTCATACCCATTGAAGGGCCAACACAGATGTGATATAAGATACACAGAGAAATAATTATTTGATTGCATTAGGGAAAGAGGGAAGTTTTTCTATCAAAATTCTATCACCCAAAATGTTCTTTTCCACACAGAGGTAGTGTTCATTGGTACAAACAATTCTTCATTCTGTGTATTTACTAAACATCTTATAGAATTAAGACTATATGAGATGAATAAATTGAAACATTATAAAATCTTTTAAAAGAAATAAAAGCAATACAAGACAGATTTCAATTTCAGCCAGCCAGTGAATAGAGAGGTTTTTTTTAAAAAAAATTGTATCACTGAAGAAGTGGACCAGCTCGTCTCTCCAGGGGTAAAATAAGATGCAGCTACTGAAGACTCTACAGATGGGACTTGTCAATTATATAGTCAGTAGAGATGGGCTGAGACCATGGCCTTTTTGAAGCTAATCAAAAGCTTGGACAGATTTATATCTGAAAAGATCATTTTAATTGAGACAACAGCCCTGTGGGAATCATCTCTTCTCTCTATGTTTCTTTTCTATTCAGAATCAGAATTTCCCTTGGTACTATTGAAGCAGCAAACAAAGAACTATCAGAAGTCATTCTACATCTTTCCTGCATTATTATGTCTATTCTGTCAGTAATGTAGCTCCGCCGTTGAGCTCTGAAGTGTATGACTGTCTCCATTCTCTCCCAGAAGTCACCAATATTTATCAGTGAGAACAGCCTTCTTCCATGACTCTAAATGAGTGGATGGAGTCATTGAAGAAAGGCTGGGAGAATGCCCAAAAAGCCTTGACTGAAGCGGCCGAAGCATACAAAAAAAACCAAGCTGACAAACACCGATCTCTCCAACCCCCCCTTTCGGGTGGGAGATCGCGTGTACCTTTCTACCAAATACATACGCTTGAGTTTGAAGAGTAAAAAGTTAGGACCGAAATACTTAGGTCCCTTCCCCATAGTGAAAGTGATTAACCCAATAACGATACAGTTAAGTCTCCCTCGCATACTGGGAAAAGTTCATCCTGTTTTCCATTGCAGCCTTTTAAAGCCTGCTGTGGGATCTAGATTGAGACCTCAACCTGCTGCTCCCTCAAAGCCGATTGTGGTGCAGGGTGAGACTCATTATGAGGTGAAGAAAATTTTGGATTGCAGATTGCAGAGAGGATGTTTGCAATATTTAATGCATTGGAAGGGATACCCCTTGTCTGAAGCTACTTGGGTGAAAAGTTGGGATATTCATGCAGACACTTTAGTCAAGCAGTTTCATGATAAATTCCCTGATAAGCCTAAGGGTCCTCCTGGGAGGTGGGGAGAGGTGGTGAATGTGATACTTGTATTAACCCCTGACTTTTATTATCCAGGATTCATTCCTTTCCTGAGGGGAGGGGAAGCCTGTCAGTTCTAGAAGCCATTATTTCTGTTTGCTTCAACTGCCACATATTTTAGCCTGGGAAATTGGGAGGTGTTTTTTTTTTGTTGGCGCTGTAGAAACTTAGTCATAACAAAATTCTTTACTCAAGGACAAATGCCTGCACCTGCGTGGAGACTGTATCCAGTTGGGTGCGAAGATTTGATTGGGTCATGTGATGAGCTTGTGGGTGTGGGGCAGGGTTGTGAACTTTCAACTGGATAGGGAAAGCTTTCAGATTCGGGTTTTCCCAGATGTTGCCAACATGACATCCCTAATAAATTGGAACTTTGAGGAACTTCTAGCCTTGGAGTTTTATTTCACTGGGGGTGTTTTCTTAAATCCTGACAAATATTCGCAGAGCTGATAACGCTCTCCTTGTTGGGTTACTTCATGCTATAAATGACTGAACCTTAAATATTAAAAACTAGCAAAATATAACCCTCCTTTAGCATCTGCTTTCTAATACGCAAGCTATAGTCTAAAATAGTACAAGTTAAATCTTTATCTGTTTCCCTTACGAAGCAAAGAAAGGCTGCAGTTGAGTAACATAACTATGGAAATCAGTTTCAAGTTCACTGTCAAATATTTATTTTTGTTTATTATTTATTTATTAAATTATTTGCCGCCTATTTCGCCACAAGGCAACTCTTCATTGAGTTTTGGTGAGTCTGTTCATCTCAGCCCAACCAGAGAGTCCTTATTGTGGAGATAAAATGGAAACATAATTATAGATGCCATTTTGAACTTCTTAGAACTCTTTGGGGAAAAAAGCTTGAATTTAATGAATTCACAAGCAAGCATGACTTTCTTTGGTTAACTTTTTAGCCTTGTTCTGGTATTCAGTTATTCATACATATATGAATATATGCAAAAGAAAAGAGTAAGAATTTAACTCTATAGCCATTCATGCACTATGTCTCAAAGGGAAGGGAAGAGGAAAGGACCCCATGCAATGTTTTAAGTCACTGAGAATATCTACAGCAACCTCCTTTTTTAGACTTTTAGTCCCATCAGAGGAATTAATGCCCCACCCTCATCCACAGGTGAACTGTATGAATAATGAATATCAAAAGATATTCAATGACTTGATTATCTTCTATTTTCTGCTTCATTCTCAGGAGCTTTGAAGCCTATTAACGAGACATTAATTAGAACATTTGAAGAAAATAATCTTTGTAATTTTAGTATGATCTTTACCACAAATGAGGATGGGAAGACAAATTCCTTCTAGCAAAGTTTCATTACAATACAAAATAAAGCACCATAAAAATATAACAATATAGTATCCAACTTACTATTAAAGCACCCTACCCACATGGCTTACATTACAATTATGTGTTAGCTATTATTATGTATTATCCATCCCTTTATATCTTTCAGATCAGATGACGTTTCTTTCAATATTTTGATTGTTCAGTTCTCTTCTACTACTTCCTTTGTCCTTGTATAATTTTGGAAAAACACTAAGATCGTACACCACATACATTTCTAAGCTCATCACCCTTTTCCATTCTCACATCTGCCCCTATACGATCATTAAATTATATGTTATATAATTATGCATATATCATTAATATCAAACATGGGGCTTCATTAACATGCATTCGTACATACAGTACATTTTCTTCCATGTTTCTCTTTCCCCAATCCAGTTTAGTTTTATCCATCCCTAACTATTATGTAAAACTGCAGAAAGTCTCATCTTAATATAGAAACATTATCTCCTACTGGAATTCATTATGCTTGGTTTATTCCTTATCCACCCCTATTTGTGACTTTGGAGAAATATAGAGTTTGAAATGTTTGAATACAATGGTTCAGATTTTGAGGTGAAATGCAAAATGAAATGCTCTGGCTATCCCACACTACTCTGAGGCAAGCACTTTCAACCTTGAATGCTGGCTTTGACATAGTGTGGACCCAAAAAGCTATAACATCACCCGATCTGCCATACATTTTTAGATGTTCACTTGATGTGGTAAAATTTGGCTTGTCACTTGGTAGCAAATCTGGCTGCCGAGACAAATTGTTCTCTGAACTGGACAACAAATCCACCTTCTTTAAAATTATACATTCTATATGCATCTTTCACTAATAAACTTTTTTTCCAATGTTTTCCCAATATTTTAATTTTTGCAATATAAATTTTTTGTTCTGTGAGTGGCACTGCATAATTCAGCAAAGTCTGCAGTCCAAAGAATAACTACATTCTGATTCTATGTATCTAGGAAGCATAAAATAAGGATCAAGCAAAACCCTGCAATATTTTAAAACAATAACAAAAATTGTTTTCTTCCCAATGATCTTCAGTTCAATCCCCAAGGAACTAGTTTCTTTCTTAAACTTTGCCTTAAGAAGCAAAATTCAATTAGATGGACAGATAATATAATATAAGCAATTTTTTGCTCTTTAGAATCCATCACCCAACTCACAAACTTTATGCATTCAAGGACTCTATCTTAGATGTACATCTTTCATTTTTATATGACCAGGAAAATTCCAAGATGAGGAGATACATTTAATTGGGAAGTTTATAAAACTTAGGAACAGAAAAGTTTCCATGGATATGCAAAAATAAAAGAATGGTATGCAAGATTACAGTATGTCTATGTCATGATGGACTATGTGGTGAAAAATAAACCCGTTTCTTTTTCTATCTCTCTCTTCTTAAATGCATTTGCAAGAAAGAATTTGGTTCCCTTTATTTCCTGTATTACCTTACAAGCAGCAAATACCACATGAGGATCAATAAGCTTGATGTTAACTTTTCATTGAACAGACTAAGGCACCATATGCATAAACCTTGGTGTTACCTGAATAAAACGGGCATTTTTATGTGCTCACCCTAATATTGTCATACATAGTTCTGTGAACAAATAATTACGTTTGGTACAGCTAAAACAACTTGGTTGTGTCACTCCACACAAACATGCACTCTTGCAAATCTTTGGCAAGCAGAATTTGCAATGTGATTTTCTTCCAAATAAGAAACATTTTAACCTGTCCTTAGAATAGCTCTTGTTCCCTGACTTTTACTCAGTGGGATTAGTGAAGTGAGCTTGTTTCCAAACTGGGAAAAAAATTAATCCAGATCCATGTTTTATGGAAAGATGCACATTGAAAACAAGCTATTCACTTTATGTTGCATAAAATGGCAAAAATATGCAGAAAACTGCAAGCATGAACATCATTTTCATCCTCCTCCCCCTCCTCCCCTCCCCCTCCTTCTCCTCCTTCTATATTTGCCATCTTCTGTAGTGCAACTGAGAAACTGCTGATGGAAAGGAATTTTAAAAATTGTCCCTACAAAGTTTCAGCCTTGAATGTAATCTT
This sequence comes from Diadophis punctatus similis, assembly GCA_023053685.1. Taxonomy (NCBI): domain Eukaryota; kingdom Metazoa; phylum Chordata; class Lepidosauria; order Squamata; family Dipsadidae; genus Diadophis; species Diadophis punctatus. The sequence continues at coordinate 35,908,853 of JALIGW010000006.1, read as the reverse complement.
TATCCCTCCCCACACCAGATATTGTATTTTTTTTAATGTCAGGAAACCTGTCAGGTATCTGCTGATGTCATATTTGGCTTGGCCTTAATAGGTCTTTCTCAGCATGGAAGTCTAAGCAGGTACAGGGGTCCCCAAACTCTTCAACTCATCAATCCCTTCATGTTTCAGATTGTCCATTGGCCCCCAAATATTTATTGTGAAAATAATTTAATAAACACCTCTTTAACTAATAGCACTGTAATAATAATAATAATAATAATAATAATAATAATAATAATAATAATAATAATAATAATAATAATAATAATAATAATAATAATAATAATAATAATAATAATAATAATAATAATAATAATAAATCAAAATAAGTAAATAATGTTATTTGTGATACATTTTTAAATGTTCAGTTGACTGAGTTTCATGTTTAATGAATAAAACAACAATAATAGATAGACCTATTAATTATTGGGGATCAGAGTTGACTATTTTGGGGAACTCTGGATTAGGAAAAAGATTATCAGCAAAGAATAAAAGAGTCTCTGAGCATTAACATTAGCATTAACAAAACCACAATGCATGAACCCACTGAAACAATAAGAATGAATACGAATTCTAGAAGGCAAATTCTGCCTTTCAGACAGGAAACACATATTCTGTGATTTGTCAGCAGTTCACAACTTTTCCTGGTACATAAAACAAAGAAAAAAGTTTAAACTTTTTAAATAGGAGGATGTTCTTATTTGTTCATTCAAGAGACTTGCGTTTAAGGATATAAAAGACTTCCCTAATAGGCTCACAATCATAAAACAGTATTAAAAGTCACAATAAACTACTTAGTAATTTTAGACACCACCCTAGCAAAACTGAGAATCAAATTGAGCAATCAGAGTTACAGGAATGTAGATGCTTGTTACTTCCCTCAAAGGCGGTTATAAAAAAAATTAAAAAAAATTAAAGCTTGCTCAAAGGAAAATAGGAGCAAAAACCGCATTTTTGGAGTATAAGATGCACTTCCCCCCCCCAAAGAGGGTGAAAATTTGGGTGCGTCTTATACACCGAATGTAACCACGCCCACCCACCCGCCCCCACCCTTTGGCCTCCGTGCGTCGTGTTTTATACCTGTTCCAGGCTGGATTGCCACAGACCATCACCCCAAAAACGGAGCTTTTGGAGGCTGAAAAGGCAGACCCTCCCAAACATTTTTTGCCCCATACATGCATCTCAGAACAAAATCTGGTGACCATATTTTTCCTCTATTTACAGTTGCTCATATACTGAGCCGATTTCACGTTTATTGATTCAAGAATATTATTACAGTGGCCAGCTGTTATGAAGTATAAGAAGCTGATTTCAGCTTTAGTCCTCAAAGTAGCCTCTACAGAAAGTTTTATACCTCCAGTGGTATATAAAATGAACAATTCCTGATTGGTTACTATCTTAACTAGACTGTTCTCAAAATGGATAAAACTTCTGTTGTGCTTCCCCATTGAAAATGAAGTATGATATACTCAATCTTCAAAAAGGGCAGTGGGCAGAAGACATATTTTGGAATCCTTGGTAATTTCTGAGCCGTTGCTTCCTTGTAGATGTTTCATTACCCAACTAAGTAATATAATCAGTGTGGGGTTTGCTCTGTGTTTATATGCAATAGCTTGCCCTACCACTATTGGTGGAGTGTGGTTTTCTCATTAATCAGGGTATTGTTTTCTGCTTGATTGTTTGTCTGGGGGTAATCCCTGCTTATTTGAGTGTTGGTTGCTGGATATGGTATGTTCTGGTCTTTTGCTTTCCTTCTTAGCTTTTTTATTGTCTCTTTTGAATGGTTGGTAAATGTGATTTATCTCTGTGTCTATTGATGACTGGTTTCCAGGAATTTTCTAGCATGTTTGGTTTTAGCTTGGTCCAGGATGCTCACAATTGCCAAGTTGAAACAATGGTTGAGTTTGTCTATAAATTGTGAGATGTGTTGTGAGATCGAGAACCAGGGACTCTGCAGCTTAACTCTGAGCTACATATATTCTTTTATATTAGAATATATATGTACCATAATTCTATGTGCCACTCCATAACCTGCATTTTTTTTTCAAATACCTATTCATAGATTTAACATATTAATTTTTTAAATGCAGAAATACTATCATGAAGTTTTTATCTATTTAATATTTTGGAAAAAAAGTGTATCTTTCCTGGCTTCTCCAAATACCAGAATAATACAAAACTGGGGTTTTTGTTTTGGTCTTAGTAAAGGGAGCCTAATTAGCAATCTAGGATGCCTGCAGTAAGAGTTGTTATTTTTTTTTTAAAAGATGACACAAGTACTAGAAATTCTTCTTTCCCATTTCTGAGCTTGATAGTTAATTGGATTATCCAGCAATCTTTACAACTAAATGGCATCCAGGAGTTTTAAGAAGAGATTTAAATTACTTGGCACCAATAGCACCCTCAGAAACAATCAAGATAATAGATGCCACCAATTTCCCTGTTATTGATTAAGTGTTTGGTTCCTATCTTATGCAACTAAAGCAGGATAGCACAGTTTTCCCCCAATTTAGCAGTATAGATAGTTACAAATTTTTATCCTGCAACTTTTGCTGTGGTCTAGGGGACTTCCAAATCTTGGATCTCTTCTGAGGAACAATATTAGTGAATGTAGAAATATTTTGTTTAATCTGCATTTTTTTTAAAAAAACTTATTAGCCTAGTTTGTACTTTCTGGGCTATTATGTGGTATTATTTCTTATATAAACTTTTTCATTTTTCTTAGCCAACCATACAAACAAACCATACAAACAAACACAGCTGAGAGTATATACTTGAAAATACTTATGAACAGGCATATTTCAGGAGAAAATGTGTGCGTGTTTGTGTTACATCAAAATATACATGTGTTATCTAGGCTGGCATAAAATACAACCAATGACATAAAGTGCTTAATTAAAATTAATATATTGCTTTTTCTGTTTTTGGCTTTCTGATCAATGTTTTCCTCCTAGAATATGTTTCCATACTTTTCTTCAGCCCTATAATATAATCGACTTGATTATTGGCCATGAGGTAAATACTTTCTGTAGGGAATGTATCATTAGCAATAGTATTCAATTCTATTCTGAGCAAGCTAAGAGGCCATTTCAAATTATTACATATGCAGATTAAGCAAAGCAAGACATAGAAAAGTTTCACATTTGATTTAATATTTTATAAAGTTAAAGGAAATGGGAGAAGGAAAAATCCAAGTCTAAACTGAAAATGATGTGGTCAGAATGATATAGTTTTGGAAATGGATGACTTCAAAAAAATTGCAGTGAGGGATAGAAAAACAAGGACAGCATTATGAATTACACAGCCCTATGGCACTCAGCCAACATAATTTTGTGGCAGATACTATAAAGCCCTCCATAAAAATATGAATGAGTGGTCCCTCGACTGCATCTGTGATTAAGACAATATTAAACAGAATTCACTGACAAGCAGTTAGTTCTAAACAGTCGTACCTGACCCAGCTGAGTATTCTACCAATATGTAGGACCTTGTTTTACAGGATTAATAAAATCCAGAGAGCTAAATGGGAGGGAAAAACCTGTCTTCACTAGATCAAAATGCAATTTAATGATAGAATTATTAAATATTACAAGGCCTCATTAGACCTATGATGAAATATGTTCAGAAGGAATCATACTCAGAGAAGACAATTTAGAGAGAACAATGTATACTCTTCCCATGTTTGCAAAGCTACAAATAGCATGGGAAAATATAAAGGATACCAAGAACAACATCTGTAAGATTATGTTTTATTTACTCCTTTGGAGACATAACTAGGAAACTCACCAATTATCTCCAAAGCATACCATGATCAAACTCAGAACACAAATTCTGGTCAATAAGCCAACTAAGTAAGCCACGGTCATAAATCAACTTTTTTAGAACTCATGATTGTTTTAAATCACAACAGAATTAAAAAAAAACTACACTAGTTTGTAATAAAACATGTTCAAATATTATCTTGTGTGCATAAAACTATCATCCCCCCCAAATATGAACATTTATCAAACAGAAAAATATTTGCTATTAATGAATGAATATTTATTATAGCCAAAGACCAGATATAAAAGGTAATATCTGGCTTTGGCTATAATAGAGATTTCCTTCCTTCCTTCCTTCCTTCCTTCCCTCCTTCCTTCCTTCCTTCCTTCCTTCCTTCCTTCCTTCCTTCCTTCCTTCCTGTCTTCCTTCCTTCCTGTCTTCCTTCCTTCCTTCCTTCCTTCCTTCCTTCCTTCCTTCCTTTCTTCCTTCCTTCCTTCCCTCTCTCCCTCCCTCTCTCCGTCCCTCTATAAATAGCAGATATCAGTATCCTGCTAATCTTGGCAGATTTTGAAAAAAACTAATATTTGCACATAGTTACTCCCTGGTTGTGAGACTACCATAAAATCCCATGGCACCAGATTAGATTGGGTATTTGGAAAAACAACCCCAGTCATGAACGGCAACTATTTCCATATGGTTGCCAAGAAATCTTGGACATGTCACCAGGAATTAAGCTCAGTTTGAGAGAGATCTTACCTTACCTCATGTTCTTTAAGCACATTTGGGTTAGAAAATTGCATCACAAGATTTCAAGAAGTACTAAGTAAGATTCCTGTACAAATCCACTCTGACCTTTGAGAAAGTCGTGAATGAGCATGAGGTATACTGTACATGTACAAGATCAGATTTCTGATGTTGGAAGAGTTCCATTAAGCTGAAGCATGTTATGAATAGCTTCATAATTGGCAAGCAATGCAAGTACTGTCATGATAGTATTTCATAACAAATAATGATAATTTTGCTACTGATTTGCTACAAATTATGCTACTGATAACTAAGCTAGAAAATCTGCATTTCCCTATGATACATAATTTAAATGATATGTTTCTCCCAAATGGATAATATGTCTTTTGGGAGGGCTATTAATGTAGAACATCATTCTATTTATAATCAATCAACAAAATGAATTACATGCATACAGTATATATTGCCACACCATCAGTTTTGTGAGTTTTGAATGTGGACTTACTAAATAATGATTTTCTTTCTTTTTCTTTTTTAATGCAGTATAATATTATTCCAGCTCTCATACTTTTTTCCTATCTAGAAAAAATGAATTTTTGAAAGGCATTCAACAGAAACTTTGAAAACTTCATATGCTTATGGTCTAATTACACACATATTCTGTCCACTGTTGAAATATATATGTCATAACATCTAATTTTATGGCAAATGTTGAATTTTATCTGTCATACACAGTTTGTGAATTCCAAGAGATAGGCAGATACACACAAACAGACCTGCAATTACATACACTGTAACTAAATAAGCATATATATATTTATCAATCTAGCTATGCATTCAGATGGGTTAACAGAAATAAAGGTTTCTGAGATTTATACGTAAATACTGAAATGCTGCTTATGTTGCTGTCTAAATTCACCAGCGTTGACTCATAAATGTATCTAAGATTGACAATATTTTAAATAGAAGATGACACCTGATTGGGTTCTATATTTTTCATGACATAAGAAACCAAAGAGATAAGACAAAATTGTACAAAGACATCTGATTAAAAAAAAACATCCAGGAATTGGAAATGTTTGTTTGTAATGCTAATGGTGGCAGTTACTGTTGGGATATTAAAGGCAAGTACAAAGTGACCTCTGTTTGGTTTCTTTAGCTGCATGGATTTGATTTCTGTTCTCAATAAATTATATATTTCAATATTATCAGAAGAAAATTGGGATACCTGTGTGAAAGATGCCTCAAGAAGTAATCTGGATTTTCTCTTTCTATAGCAATAGCACTTAGACTTATATACCGCTTCTAGTGCTTTACAGCCCTCTCTAAGCGGTTTACAGTGTTCAGCATATTGCCCCCAACAATCTGGGTCCTCATTTTACCCACCTCAGAAGGATGGAAGGCTGAGTCAACCTTGAGCCGGTGAGATTTGAACAGCTGAACTGCTGAACTAGCAGTCACTGAAGTAGGTTGCAGTGCTGCTTTTAACCACTGTGCCACCTCGGCTCTCTCTCCCCCTTTGTGTCTGGAGCCAATGAATTAAATGCCTGTCTATATTATAATAGTTCAGGTATTGTTGAGTTATGCCATTGTGCTTGAATAGAAATCTTTGACTGGTTTTTTTGCATTCCTAATGGAGTTGAAGTCAGAGGGGTGAGCATAAGGTAAGAAGAAAAGGTACTTTTCAATACCTTTTGGAGAAAAAAGGCTTTTAAACAAAGAAGCTGTCACTTATTATCATCAATTTAGCTTTGTGTGCTATGCATTAATTTTGTTGCCCAAAAATAATGCAAAACATCAGCTATGGTGGGGAAATATTTTTAGTTTAATTTTCCTTTTCCAGCATTTTCTTGTTATAGCTTTTTCATTGTCCAATGCATCACTTTCCGTCCACATCTGTCCTGATCTAAAACAGACTTTTTTATCTTTCATTCTTGGAATTTCCCTTTAATAATGCAGTAATTTGATCCCCACTTGGATATACAGTAGACTCAAGGGGACACATTCCACATTCATATATATTCTATATTTTCCAAAGAAGTCTAATGATATGGAGACTCATTTAAATACCCATAAAATCAAATAAATTCTATTGAGGTCATTTATGTAACTATAAACATTTGATTGTGTCAAGCAGGACATCAAAGCTCTCGCATTTGCATTTTCTAAATACACTCAAGTGACCTCATTACTGAATATTTACTTAAAGATTATGCTTCATTAGTGCCCCTTAAGGGAAAAAAATGTCTGAACATTTTCTTTGCACATGGGCAGAATTAAGAGGAAACATCAAACTATCTGTGAACACAAAATATTGCCCATCCTTATTTATTAAATACCTAATCCAGTGGTGTCAGCATACAGTAGCGCATTTCGTATGCCCCATTATCTATGAAGACACTTAACAATGATTATTTCAGCATCTGCCACTGGATTCTAAATAAGATTACAACCAAATAATGGTACACCTTTCTCTTTCTTTCTCTCTGTTACACACAAATATATAATTTGTGCAACTGAGGTATAGGCATAGAGGTATGCAGAGAAACCAAACAATCTAAAAGTCTTCCCTGCTTGCACAATTGTTAATCAATAAATATATTGCTAAGGAAGCAATGTTGAAAATTGTCCCATGATTTTCTTGCCATATCTCTTGACATTTTTCTCAACAGAGAAATTTCAGTAAGCAAACTTTTCAGTGCATTAAGAAGGATGGACATTCTTGTCAAGAAATGATGTTTTCCTGAATAATAATATCCTGTAAAAACTGTACCCAATTAATTCCATGGAGCTGGAGAATCAGTGCTTATTGTAGATTTTCTGGCAGAGAAAATTTTAAAATAGCACTTGACAACTTCAGTACAACTATGCATATTAAAATTCTCTACACTTCATTGATTCTAAACATTTTCACATCACTCCTTGATTAATGGTTAGCAATGATATGCTACAAAGAACTCAAGAAGTGACAGGATATAGAGAAAGAATTCACACATCAAGTTTTCTAAAAATGTACCTTTGATTACTTCACACTTGTCTTGTTTATTTCAGTTATTAGGTGGCATAGCCTAATTTAAATGATTAAACAATTTGATATTAAACAATAATATGATAGGTTGAGTATGCTTTTTTTCCTGATTGGACTTTTCAATCTCTTTCTGATTTGGTTTAAAACAACTCTGTATAAAGCCAGGTATTGGCAATTTCAGTGTAAGAACTGCCCTTGGCTAAATTTAAGCTTCTTGGCACAGATGTTTTAGTAAGAGCTATCTCTTCCTTCACTTGGCCAGTTGCCTGGGGTACAAAGACAAAATGTGTGTATGTGTGAGTGAGAAGATCACAAAGAGAAAGAGGCTAACAGAAAGAGAGGAAAATGATGTTTCAGAAAGTGAATATATTTTGCTTCTGGTAACATTGTCTACTTGTTTCAAACCATCTAAACCAGGGGTGCCCACATTTCTTCAATTCATGGATCCCTTCATGAAATTTCCAATTGTTCATCAATTCCCAACATTTATTATATAAAAAAATTAATAAATATTTTATTTATTAAATTATTAAATTACATAAAATATTTCTTGAACAAGAAATACTATGGATGATAATAATACTGCAATGGAATTTGGACTAGACAAAGGTGCCGCCCTAACCATCAACAGGAGCAAATAGTGAAAATTGAAGAAATTCTAAAATGCCTTATGGAAATAAAATCAAGAGTTGGAGACCATTGAAGAAGACCACTATAAATACCTGGGCATTCTTCAAGCTGACAACATTAAACACACTGAAGTCAAGAAGAAGGTTAGAAGTAAGAGTGAAAAAGATTGTAAAATCCAAATTCGGTGAAGGCAATTCTACAGGGCTGGCCAAACTATGGTTCTTTGAGGATCTATGGACTTCAACTCCCAGAATTCCTCAGCTAGCCATGCATGCATGGCTAGCTCAGGAATTCTGGGAGTTGAAGTCCACAGGTCCTCAAAGAACCATAGTTTGGCCACCCCTGCAATACTATCAAGGCAATTAACACTCGGGCAATTTCAGTCATTAGATACACAGCTGGAATAATGGACTATTAAGAAGAACTAAAGGGTTTGATAGGAACTAAGGAAAAACTATTACCGTATTTTTCAGAGTATAAGACTCACTTTTTTACCCCCCAAAAGAGGGTGAAAACTTGGGTGCGTCTTATACACCGAATGTAGCCCCAGCCACCCAGCCACCCCCACCCTTTGGCCCCTGTCTTCCAGAAATTTACCTTTTTGCAGCAAAGAGGGAAGAGCCTGTAAAACCAAGCAAGTCACTAGCAGCTTCCCGACCTACAGCTGATTTGCCACGTGCTAAAATGAAAGTGAAACTGAAACTGCAAAGAGGCAAATAGCTGGGAGAGACACGCAGATTTTTATTTTCTGTTGAACTGGATGGAAGGGGGTAGGTAAATAACTATAAATGTCTGTAGAATGTTCAAATTATTAGACTCATTTTTTAAAGACTGCTTTATTATTGTTCTAGAGCCAGGGGTCTCCAACCTTGGCAATTTTAAGACTTGTGGACTTCAACTCCCAGAATTCTACAGCCAGCTTTGTTAGTTTTGCTGGCTGTGGAATTCTGGGAGTTGAAGTCCACAAGTCTTAAAGTTGCCAAGGTTGGAGATCCCTGTAAATCTAGGCAACTTAACAAAATAAAGAAGCTTTTTAAAATAAATGCTTGCTCTGAAGAGGCCCAGTGCTATTGTACCTTATTTTAAATAATAGATAATAATGTATACTTCCAGAAATTTTAATTAATTTTAACAGCTTTGTACAACTATAGTCTGAAATGTAACAGTGTCCTGTTTAGTATTAGAGTTTAGTTACCTTGGAGTAGATCTATTTAAATAATTGGGAGGAGTTAGTGTGACTACATTTAAGAAAACTTTCTGGCATAATGTACATTTCTCCAATTCTTTGCTATTTCTATGGGTCAGGCACACATGCACAGAAATACACAGCAAACAGTGTATATCATCTGTGCTGTTTGCTGTTTGGCAAATTGCTTGGAGGCAGAGGCCCCTTTCCCTTGTTTTCCTCCCCCAAAACTAAGGTGCGTCTTATACTTCAGTGTGTCTTATACTCTGAAAAATATGGTAGGTCTGATAGAAAAACCAGAAAAGAAGAACTAAAGATCTGATACGAAAACTAGAAAAATTATGACAGCGAATCAAGTCCTTGAGCCATGCAGCAATGTTGACAGACGCTATGTAAAAAAAAGGGTGGGGTGGGGTGGGGAAGTGGCTGTGGAATATTACAAGTATACCAGGCAACTGAAGAAGAAAAATGGACATTGGATGAATATTGAAGAACAGTGAAGAAGACACACTGAAGCTCCTATACCACAAACGCTAATTGAGACCTGGAGAGGCCAAACTGGCCTATAAGAAACCCCAAATGAAGAAAAGACAGAGACATGGCAAAGTAAAGTATCATATGATCTATAGATTTTTTTTTAAAAAAAGCAGGCAAAGCAGATAACCATAAAAACTGGCAATGAACAGCAAAATTGAAGAATGATACAAAGGGGCTAATTCTGGGTGCATAAGACTAAGTCTTAAGAACAAAAGCATCCAGAACTGAGAACAAAGCAACGCATCCTGCCGTTGCAAAGAAGCTGAAGAAACAGTGAACCATCTAGTTAGCTGCTGCAAGAAGATTGCGCAAACTGACTACAAACAATGGCATGACAAAGTAGCAAAAATGTTGCATAGGAAGATCTGAAAGAAATACCATTTGCCTGCAAGCAAGAACTGGCGAGATCACAAAATAGTGAAAGTCATAGAAAATGAAGAAGTTAAAAGTGCTCTGGAAAGTACCAACAGTAATAGGCACCGTGGGTGCAAGCCCCAAACAAATGGAGCATCACTTGAATACTATGAGCATTAACAAAAATCACCGCCGGTCAATTGCAAAAGGCAGCTTACTTGGAACAGCTAACACCTTGCGACATACCTTTAACACAAGCAAATAATATCTGCCTATCCCGGGTCCTTGGGAAGGACTCAAGAGGTTGATAAAAATGACAAATCCAGTCTAAACATCTAGCTGACTATGTGAACAACCATAGCAATGTGTATATGCTAGGATAGAATAGATTGTATGTGAATGGGGTTGGAGATGAGGGAGAGTTCCTGGCACTGGAATTAATGCTGAAATGCCACAGGAGCTTGTTTCCTCACTTTCTCCTGATTGGGTGGTTGGGCTGGGACTCACAGACCAGTATGTACATGGCCATGAACAGGGAATGGGGGAAGGCTTGGAAGTGATGAGAGAAGGCAATAAAATTCCAATAGTGATGGGTAGAGAAAAATCCAGTGAGAGTTTATAAACGGTGGGCATACAGGGAACGAGACACAGATATCTTGCTTCTATGGCGTATTCTAGTTTCCCAGACTCAACTCCAGGCCCTGATTGGCACAACTATTTGTTAATTTTTTAAAAAAATCACACAGTAAAACATACTGTGAGTGTTCCAAATGCTTTCGAACTGTAAAGCATGTACACAACCAGATTGTGTCAGGATATAATTGCAACAAACCAACCAACAAGTAACTATGCATAATCTGTAGAATGTGTGAGCGATAGAAAAAGTTGCGAATTGAAATCCAAGTCATCTAGCACAGGGGTCTCCAACCTTGGCAACCACAAGTCTTAACTTGTGGACTTCAACTCCCAGAATTCCTCAGCCAAAGCTGGCTGAGGAACTCTGGGAGTTAAAGTCCACAAATCTTAAAGTTGCCAAGGTTGGAGACCCCTGATCTAGAAGATATTAAGGCACAGAGCCTGTGACTACAAGAATATGTATCCTGGGAAGGAAATGAATTGCAATCCATAGAGATGGTTTACTCTTGATGAGTTTGTCCATATTATATACTCATCTTTTAAAACTGATCATTGATAAAATGATTTGCCTGCTAAACTCTCGTATATTCAGATTGTTCAAATTTTCACCACTAAAATTAGCACCTATTTTTTCATAAAGGAAGAATATCAATAAACTTGTCTGCTATTCTTGTATGATCTTTACTAAGATCCTAGTATTACCACTGCTATTATTAACATTTATACCTATTTTTGCTTATATAAGCACTCCCATTATCCTACAACAATAAAATTAAATATAAAACAAGCTTCACAACAAAACTATCCTGTGTTCCAAATATATCAACTTTCTGTGACTGCAAAATGTTACTTTGGAATCAGTCTCTTCCTAACGTTGAATTATGTATGCGTCTCAACTGCTGTTGGGTTCAAACTTAAAAAAAGAGAAAACTTTTTTTAAAAAAATACTGATTTACATAAGTCAACTATGTGTTTCTGTACTTCAGCATCTGTGTTATAAGAACTGTAAAATTAAAGAAATGAGTACCTTTAGAAGCCTACAAGCCAACTGATCTTTTCAGAACTGATACTCAATGATATTTGTGAACTAGATGTATATGAAATTCTGAACTAGGAAAAAAAAGGCTGTATTTCACCACTGGAAAGAAGACAGAAGCCACATTTTGAAATGAAAGTTTACAAACTGGGTTGGATCCACATTGTTCATTTTTTCTTGTTTATCTAACAAACATGTTTGAAACACGGGAACAAATGCATTAACACTCATATGAGAAATGTAAAGCAATTTCCCCAGAATCATGATTTCCAGTCTGCTGACTATAAGTCTAATTCGGTCTGAACGATTGACTGAAGATGATGGTATATAGTCAAAAGAATTGGCAGTAACATGTAAATTAAACTTTGTGGTTGATTAGTTTGTAAACCCCTTTTAAAAAACATCTTGTTGGAGATGCTAGCCTGTATATCACTTTACTCTTTTGAACTAAAATCTTTCATTTTTTAAAATGGTGATTGTAGCAAAACAGATGTTGGAACCTACCTTTCGGGAATGGATTTCTTTCACGTACAATGGAAGTAGAAATTCAGATATCCCTTCAAGTCGAATTCCTTTTTTGGTGACTCTGAGATTTCCCATTCCATCCTGGAAATGATAATACACAAATGTGTCTATTCATGGCTTATTTGGGAAGCTAATCACTATAAACAATGCACTATTTTCTGCCATTAAAGTTTAAGTCTAGAAGGCTAATTTTAAAAATAGTGTTTATATTTAGGAGAAATAAAAAAAACTGCTTTTTTATAACGCAAGATGCATATTGCACAATATTTATTGTTTGGTCCATTGAGCATAATTAAAAATCATTCCGCAGATACATTTGGGGATATAATTTAAAGAACTCATGTTGCTATGCTTTATCTCTTACACAGAAGTAACTTGTATGGATCTGTATGTATTAGCCATCTTTAGCATGAAAGTCAATATTGAAAACTATAAAAAAGGAAAGGGAAGATGGGCCATATGTAAAACTCACCAGGCCTTAATACAACCTCTCAGATGGATTCCCCATTGACGCTGGGTCATCTTTCACTCTAGTAATGATTTGGAGGAAGGTAAAAAATCAGGGGCTGAGACCCTGCCTTCTAGTTCACTATGAAGTATACATTTCTCTGTACTCGGGGGACTTGTCCTCCTTCCATTTCAGATATGGATGGAACACTTTTACTACTTCCTATCAGAAGAACAGCATTTTCCCCCCTCTATCCCTTCATTCCCTCTCAAGTGGGATGGAATAAAAATGATTGGAGAAAGAAAATGGCCAGAGTTATAACCTGAGAAGCTATCATCTGGCCAAACTCCTCCTTACCTGCTTTTCAAATATCTAACTGAGAAAAGGAGGAAGAGGAAGTTGCTACTACTTGCACTGTTATTGCTCGCATCCTGGACATAAATTGTTTCAATTCCTACCCTCAAAATGACGCTATAGAGCACTGCACACCAAGACAACTAGACACAAGAACAGTTTTTCACCGAATGCCATCACTCTGCTAAACAAATAATTTCCTCACCACTGTCAAACTATTCACTAAGGCTGCATTACTATTACTATTAGTCTTCTCATCGTTCCCATCACCCATCTCCTCCCACTTATGACTGTATGACTGTAACTTGTTGCTTGTATCCTTACGATTTATATTAATATTGATTGTTTCCTGATTGCTTATTTGTACCCTATGACAATCATTAAGTGTTGTATCTCATGATTCTTGACAAACATATCTTTTCTTTTATGTACACTGAGAGCATATGCACTGAAGACAAATTCCTTGTGTGTCCAATCACACTTGGCCAATAAATAATTCTATTCTATTCTATTCTATTCTATTCTATTCTATTCTATTCTATTCTATTCTATTCTATTCTATTCTATTCTATTCTATTCTATTCTATTCTATTCTATTCTATTCTAAAGTGGCAGATTATTTGTGAGCAGCAACAGAGAAAAAGATAGCATAACATAGGGACAATGGCTCTTCCATCTTTTGCTTCTTCTTCCCTTGTATGCTCTTCTTCTACTATAACTCCTATTGGGATCCACATCTCGGGCAACAAGTTGGACAAGGGGGAATCCAAAAATGGTGTCCAAAGGAGACATCTTCACAGCCTATATTCTGTTACCAAGGAAATATAGCAAGTCTATGTTGGCAAGCACATATGACATCTGTTTTTTTAATTAGAATGATGAAAAAAAATATAATAAATCTTATGCAGAATTGGACAGACTAGAGGAATTAAATTAAAAAAACGAGAAGAGGTGAAATTCAGATTTCTTTCTCTCTGCCACTGATGTTGAGAATTCTCTCTTTTCCAGATAAAATTTCAAGATATTTCTTCTACATTCTTTGTCTTATAACTGGATAAAACATCAATAGAATACTGACATTTATACATATTGCATGATTGCTGTACAAACTATACGTCAGTTTCATGAACAGCACAATAAAATTCAAAACCAGATTCAGTGTCTTCCTTCAAAACAGTAGAAACATGGGCCCTTCTTACTCCTTTCCATCAGAAACATCAATCAACTTTATCAATCAACATCAATCAATCAACCAACATTATTCTGGCCTCTGCCTAATAAAAACAATTTGTTAATGTGATTTATATTATAATAACAAAACAAGAGATGTATAGGTTTAATGCAAATACAACAATGAGAGAGAAGATCCCTGATTTCTATGTCCCCAGGCTTTCTGTTCCATTGTGTGGCTTCATAAGCCCTGTCAGGCTGCCAGACAGGTTGGCATTTGCCACATGATTATGTTTTTCATCTGCGAATGGAAGTGGGCCTAACATTTATGCAGAACACCTCAGATTTTTTTTTTTTAGCAAAAGGGTCTGTAAGGGTATTATAAATGTTGCTGTAGAAGAGGAGGTACAGAAAGACATCGTCGAATAGTTTCTGTCTCACTGTCTCACAAATGAGAGAATTTAGCTATTCTTACCTGATGAACAAAAAGCTACAGTAGTCCAATAGAATTTCTTTTTGTGTTAAGTCACAAAGAAAATTCAATAGAAATTCAAATATAAATTATATAAATTGTAGTGATAAAAAATGACTTTTATTATTGGTCTACTGATTAAGTCAAGCAAGAGGCATTGAAAACCTCCAACAAGCTTCCTCCAACAACTGAATAGAATACCCCCGTGATGGCGAAACTATGGGACTTGTGCCACAGGTGGCACGTGGAGGCATATTTGCGGGCACATGAGCAGTTGCCCTAGCTCAGCTTCAGTGTGCATGCGCGTGCCGGCCAGCTGATTTTTGGCTGTTCCTGCCCACACTGCCCCTCCCCTCCCAGGTGTCTCCCCGTGGCCCATTTTGGATGCCAGGTAAATACAGGGCTCACGCAGAGGCTCTGGGAGGGAGTTTTTGGCCTCCAGGGGGGTGGGAGAGGCCATTTTTGCCCTCCCCAGGCTCCAGAAAAGCCTCTAGAGCCTGGGGAGGGTGAAAAACGAGCCTACCAGACCCACCGGAAGTTGTGAAATGGGCCGTTTCTGTCCTCCCGAGGGCCTCCGAGGGACAGGAGAGGCCATTTTCACCCTCCCCAGGCTCCAAGAAAGCCTCCGGAGCCTGGGGAAGGTGAAAAATGGGCCTACCGGGCCCACCAGAAGTCGGGAAACAACCCATTTCTGACCTCCAGAAGGCCGCTGGGGGACAGGGAGGCCATTTTCTCCCAACCCAGGCTCCAGGAAAGCCTCTGGAGCCTGGGGATGGTGAAAAACAGGCCTACTGGGCCTACCAGAAGTTGGGAAACAGGCCGTTTTCGGCCTCCGGAGGGCCTCTGAGGGGGTGGGGGAGGCTGTTTTCACCCTCTCCAGTCTCCAGGAAACCCTCTGGAACCTGGGGAGGATGAAAAATGGGCCTAACGGGCCTACCAGAAGTCTGGAAATGGACAGAGTCAGGCTCAAAACGGGGCGGGGAGGGTCATGAGCGCATGCGTAGGGTAGCATGGGGGGGTTGTGTGTGCATGTGTGGGGGGTGGGGTAGCATGGGGGTGTCACATGCACAAGCCCACAAGCGCAGGGGCGTGGGGCACGGGGGGCATTGAATTATGGGTTTGGGCACGCACACGCTATTGAGCGTGCACACTTTTGGCACTCGAGGAAAAAAAGGTTAGCCATCACTGGAATACCCCAAGCATAGGCTTCCAGAATGGGAGCACAGAGAGGGCAAGCAACATTGGTCCTGGCAACTGGGGTCATTCCACAGATGATCAGGGAAAGCATAACCAGTAAACAAAATATCCATTATTGCAGTCAGATAGCACAAGCCAACACAATGTTTCCTGAAACAAATATAAGATGACACTTTCTTCCACCCCACATATTAAAGCCAACTGGATCTTATTTCAGTATTGGCTGCAAGACAGCATCTTCTGCAGCATCAGAGTGCTGCAAAATAGGTTTAGGGCTTATGGTTGGCTATATCATTTCAGTTTCAAGTCTGGTTTAGAAAGTCTGTTATTTAGCTAGGCATTTTAGATAGTCTTTATTGAGACTTAGATTGTTTAATACAGCATCCATTTCAGACAATAAGATATATGCGAAAACTTTTTTCTCTCTCATTAAAAAAAATAAAATATGGCCTAGGGAAAGCAACAGAATGAAAAATGATGAGGTTTATGAGGATTCAATCACATTACTTCTGCTAATACCAAAGAACCTTTAAAGCTTTTGGACTGGAAAAAATGTGAACGTCGACAAACATTTCTAAGGATTTGCTAAAAGGGTTTAATATAATAGAGATCACATGCAAAACAAAGAGCAGAAAAATCAAATAAGATTCTGGCATAGGGTAGATTGGAAGAGAACCAGTTTAATTCTGGGATTATCTCTTCCAGCAACAAGGAAATAGAAAGTCCTAAGAATATTCCTTTTCCTTTATTCAGTAAAGGAAACTGAATAAAGTAGCATTTTATGGTTACCATTACCCAGAGCAGAGAGACAAACTAAATGAAAACACAAGAGCCAGGGATGGGTTGCTCACTTACCTTGCTGCCAGAGCCATGCGCGCGCATCTCCACGCTTCAGAGTGCGCCCCCTTGTGAGATTTTGCTTCTGGGCATGCGCGGAAGCAAAATTTCGCTGAAATCTTGCGAGGGGATGCGCGCGCGTGTGAGATTTCAGCGCAATTTTGCTTCCATGTATGCACAGAAGCAAAATCATGCCGAAATCTCTCTCTTGCGCGCGTCCCCTTCCAAAGGGTGGGGATGGCTGGGTGGGGCTACATTCAGTGTATAAGACGCACCCAAATTTTCACCCTCTTTTTGAGGGTAAAAAGGTGTGTCTTATACTCCAAAAAATACGGTATATATTTTTTGGAGTATAAGACACACCTTTTTACCCTCAAAAAGAAATGGAGAACCTAGTGATATCTATTAACATAGACTTAGTTTATCTAGAGAAATATATGTATGATTTCTAGCTTTCTAGTTGGATAATAAAGTAAAACGATAAGAATATCAGTAATTATCAGTAATCTATCCTACACACATTATTTTTGTTAGGAAAAATAAAGAATCTTGATAGCTATCTCACTATTAATTGCACAATCAACCAATGACACAATTGTTATTTGACATCTGTAAATGCTACAATCGTGTTGACTTTTTAAATCAATATTGTAAAATTATTTGATACTACTGCTGGATAATATGAAATATTACATTCATGCTGATGTAATTGCAATGCTTTTGGAAATTATTTTTCATGTATTACCTATTATTGGATGAAAGCTGCTTTCCTAACTTCATGATTCATTTAAAAAAAAGGCTTGGAGTTCTTGTGGTGTCAGTCTTTAAAAAGTTATATTGTCACAGACAAATGAGGAAAAAACATACTACTGTGCAGTAGGAAATTACACCTATGTATGTTAGTAAAAACATGAAATGTGAAATCAGTATATTAAAATGCAATATTCTAGAAAAAAAGATCTATACATTCATTCATACATGAAGGGCATAAACTATGACACATTATATGCAAGCTCAAAACCTGGATTATATCTTGGGTATATAGTTTCTTTTATCAGTGATTGCCTATCAGAACGATTGTTTAAAACAGATTTTGAATTAAAGATGGTTTTATCAGTCTGTTTCCATTCCATGCACATTTTCTTCAAATAATTCATTAGTCCTATTTTGTACATCAGTTTCAACTTATTTATCAATGTATCAGTTTCTTTTTGAAAACATTTTTGCTCTCTTTCTGCATTTTGCTGAGGAACGTGAGCCTACAAATACATCTACAAATACAACAGTGATCGGCCTCATTCGAGAAAATGATGACTCTGCATACAGATGGGAGGTTGAACCTTGTTGTGCAACTGGAACAATCTGGAACTGAACACACTCAAAACCGTAGAAATGGTGGTAGACTTTAGGAGAAACCCTCCCATACTACCACCTCTTACAATACTAGACAACACAGTATCAACAGTAGAGACCTTCAAATTTCTAGGTTCGACCATATCTCAAGATTTAAAATGGACACCTAACATCAAAAATGTCATCAAAAAAGCACAACAAAGAATGTTCTTTCTGCGCCAACTCAGAAAGCTCAAAGTTCCCAAGGAGCTGCTGATTCAGTTCTACAGAGGAATTATTGAGTCTATCATCTGAACCTCTATAACTGTCTGGTTTGGTTCTGCAACCCAACAAGACAGGCAGAGACTTCAGAGGATAATTAGAACTGCAGAAAAAACAATTGCTACCAACCTGCCTTCCATTGAGGACCTGTATACTGCACAAGTCAAAAAGAGGGGCTGTGAAAATATTTACAGACCCCTCACATTCTGGACACAAACTGTTTCAACTCCTATCCTCAAAACGACGCTATAGAGCACTGCACACCAGAACAACTAGACACAAGAATAGTTTTTTCCCGAACGCCATCACTCTGCTAATCAAATAATTCCCTCAACACTGTCAAACTATTTACTAGGTCTGCTCTACTATTAATCTTCTCATCGTTCCCATCACCCATCTCCTCCCACTAATGACTGTATGACTGTAACTTTGTTGCTTGTATCATTACAATTTATATTGACTGGTTCCTAATATGATTTGATTGCTTATTTGTGCCCTATGACAATCATTAAGTGTTGTACCTCTTGATTCTTGACTAACGTATCTTTTTTTATGTACACTGAGAGCATATGCACCAAGACAAATTCCTTGTGTGTCCAATCACACTTGGCCAATAAAAAATTCTATTATATTCTATTCTATCTTAGGATGCATGCATTAGTCTCAGAACTGCAAACCAAGGTGTTCCCTTTAGAAAAGCAGTCAGTGAAATCTTTGCGCATCTGTTATTTGAACTACATGGTAGACCTCTCGCCTACTAAAATAATGCCTCCAGTTGTGAGTTTGTAGTAATTCAAATATTGTTGATTGTTTCATAAGGCACGCATCAGCCTTCATTTACTGTGTGGTCTAAAATGGGGCAGAAAGGAAAGGATAATTACAAAGATTACTCTGTCAGTTCAATGCAATATTGAAACATTGCAAGTTTTCCTTTAATCCCTAACCATGCATGCCAATCTCAGATGTTTACTCTCTCTCTCTCTCTCTCTCTCTCTCTCTCTCTCTCTCTCTCTCTCTCTCTCTCTCTCTCTCCCTCTCCCTCTCTCTCTCTCTCTCTCTCTCACTCACTCACACACACACACACACACACTCACACACACACTCTGTCTCTCTGTCTCTGTCTCTGTCTCTGTCTCTGTCTCTCTCTCTCTCTCTCTCTCTCTCTCTTGTTCTGTCTCTTTCTCCCTCCCTGCCTCTCTCTCTTGTAAAGATCAATATTGGAATGCACTATGAAATCTCTCCTGTGTAAAATATCTTGGTCTGAAATTTACAGGACTGGCAGAACAATAATAGCATGTTTGTGCTTATCAAATATGTTCTTCTATATGACATCTCAAACTTGTGGAACCTTATACAATTGAAACTGCTTATCATCACCCACATGAATGGGGACTCAGATATCTATGAGACTTTCTGCTCTAAGGAAAGTAAAATCTGATATGAGCCTGCAAAGGGAACCAGCTTCCAGTCCTGATGCAGAAGATCCAGTGACAGATGGGTTGTTTTCTCTGCTCTGCCTCTCCTTCTCCACCCCCTGGAAGCAAGGTTTGTCCCTTTAGGACAGGGCTCTCCAACCTTGGCAACTTTAAGACTGGTGGACTTCAACTCCTAGAATTCCTCAGCCAGCTTTGCTGGCTGAGGAATTCTGGGAGTTGAAGTCCACCAGTCTTAAAGTTACCAAGGTTGGAGACCCCTGATTTTAGAAGACAGTTACCACCTGGTTCTTGAGCAGGACTTTTAGGATGGTAGAGTAAGAGCTGCTAGAAATTAGGGTGGATTTATGTTCCTTGATATTTTAAACTGAATAAGATGTTCTTATACTGTATGGTGCTTAGAGTCATGAGACTGAAATGGTATATAACAAACTAACAAAATCAATCAATCAATCAAACAAACAACTAAGAATGATGAATTATTTGTATATCAGCAGCAGTCAAGAGCGTTATTACAGAACTGTGGAAAGGCAAATTGACACTTGACGTGCAGCAATGGATTGTTGATGAGTGTTCATTCTCTTTTGTGTGAACAGATTTTCTGGCAAGGAAGAGGATTTGTAAGCAACCCAGTGAAATGTTGTCAAGTTGTTTTGTGTCCAAATATATAGCTTTAATGCAATCTCTTTAATTTTTTTTAAAAAAACTTAATTATATTGTATATACTTGTTATCGTGCAAATAATTAATATTATTTGATAGTTTTTGAAATGTGCAGGAAAGGGAACATGTTTTGGTTAAGAAAAGAATTTTTACTTTCCTGGGGTGGGTGTGTGGGGGGGATGAGGTTCTCCAAGGGCAAAAATCAATCGTTCAAAAACATTCAAAGATAGACCCATCACTTGTTAAAAAGTAGACTTTATAATAGAATAGGGTTTTTTTTCATAAGCAAATAGGGGACTTTTCAAAGAGTGAGATATAACAGATGCAAAGCAAAATCAAAAAAGTCTTACTTCCATCTGTTAAATGCATGCAGATGGTTTAATTGGGAACGATATGATGAGGTGCTGTTTGATGAGTCAGAGAACAGAACCTATCACTCTTTCAAAACATTGCAATAATTTAGTAAAATATTATTTTTATGATGAGTATCATCCAGCCAAAATTGAACTGGATAATCTGATTATATGTATATGTGCATAACAAAAGCAGAATGGCTATGCTTCCTCTCAGAAAACTGGCCTGGAAAAGCAAATTGCACACTGAAGATAGGAACAGACAAGACAATTGGCTCATCAGACTGTTTAGATGAATGTAATGATTTTAATCCTGCTGCGTCTGAAGGAAAAACCTGGGAACCATGTGCATTTAAATTTGATTATATTGTGATGCAATTTGCAACCTAAAATGTGTGCATAAAATGTACAGAAGTCATACATGCTAGAGAAAAGCACAGGCAAACTATGTGGTATGTAAAAATTATTTTCATACAAATATTTTTTATGTATAGCATTCATACATACATACATAAATAGCACAGCTAGACGGAATTCATTTTGTGAAACGAGATGTTTGGCAGAATCAAAATCAACAGAATCAGCTACCTCTGATGGTCAAAGGTGTTTGAAATATAGCTGTTGGTATTAAGCACAGAAGCGAATTGAAACACTTCTCTGTAGGAAAATATGCAATTCTACTTTTTATTACACATAGATGGATGCAATGCCAATTCCAGTTTAATGTCTTATTTTAGTGGAACTAAGTTAAATTTGTATTTAGTTTCATCTCATTCAAATCAATAGAATGTTAAAGTACAGTGACTGGTGTGATAAATATGGCCAAATTGTCAAATAATTCATTCTTTCACAACATTCTCTGCTTATCTAATAATACATCAGGGCTTTAGGTAAATGAGGAAAAGGCCTTCCAGTAGCTGTACTGGAATATTACAAAAATACTACTTAATTTAGTGACACATTAAATTGATTAAACTTCACTTGAGAAGTAAAACTTTTGCATTTGTCAAATGTGATATAGAAGTTACCCCTAACTCTGAACTAATCTGTTAAAATAATCATTTTCTTTTGACTTTGTTAAGATTATTCCTTTGTTACTAATGTTTGTCTTGAAAGTTGATGACACTAATACTTTTTCACAAAATGTAGGCAATTAATTACATCAAGAAAATAGCATTAGTCATGACTATCAAATAACATTTACACTTGATCACAGACAAAAACAAATGAGTTATAGGTAGTGGACAGATATAGTAAAGAAGGACAAATAAAGGTAGCATAAATGCATAATTGTGAAATACTATTGAAATTGTGAGCTTTTATTTAATACCAAAATGTTTTAACATGACCCCGAATACCCTGTTGTAACTCAGAATGAGATTTTTAGGAGGGGACTCATCATTTTCTTAATATAAAAATCTGAATTACTAGTTAGAAAATAGTATGTCATATAATAGATTAAATTGTGCATTATCTTTCTTTTGTTCTTTAAAAATGCAGCATTGTATGCATATGCATACACACACACTCATGTGTGTGTGTGTGTGTGTGTGTGTGTGTGTGTGTGTGTGTGTGTGTGTGTGTGTAATTTTACATTCTCTGAAATGGGGAAAGCCTTTGAAATTCCACTGATTCATTCTTTCTGTCAATATATGGGCAATGAGAATATAACTGCATGATATGGGGTCATCTGGTGGAGATAGTATATGGAAGAACAGGACAGAATAATCCTGAGAAATAGGAGGAAGAGCCACGACCAAGACAACAATCAGATAAAAGAAATCTGAGTCCAGGGCAGAAATATAATTTGAAGAAAGCCTCTTAGACATAACACTCCCTGAAGATAAAGAGAGGAAGCGGGAAAGGATGTACAGGTTCTCTTGCTATAATAATATTATAGTAAAAGTAGTATTATCTTGCACATCTTTCTTTTCCAGATTTGCTCTACTTTGGATGGCCCACAACTCCTGAAATATGGAAAAATGTCTCCACCACCACACAAGCCCAAATCCCAACCAATGCAATTTTTTATGTAGCATATGTTTCTGAATTTTATTTTAGAGACACACCAACACCCAAGGTTCTCCCCTCTCAATACATACCGTGTTTCCCTGAAAATAAGACCCTGTCTTATATTTTTTTGAACCCTGAAATAAACATTTGGCCTTATTTCCATGTACTTGGTTCTTACCTTTAAAGCACTATATGGCTCAGGACCAGTTTATCTGCGTGAGCGTCTGCTACTGCATTCCTCCCAGCACCCTGTGAGATCGCACAGGGTTGGCCTCCTCCAATAAACTAAACTAAACAATAAAGTAAAACTAAAAGCCCGATTGGGCATATTATCAGGGGATGTCTTATTTTGGGGGAAACAGGGTATTATTTGTATCTT
Organism: Diadophis punctatus similis; assembly: GCA_023053685.1. Lineage (NCBI taxonomy): Eukaryota > Metazoa > Chordata > Lepidosauria > Squamata > Dipsadidae > Diadophis > Diadophis punctatus. Next base: position 35,885,444 of record JALIGW010000006.1, on the reverse strand, counting down.
TAGTTGTTTCACTGTCTTAACATGACTAAAATGTTCTTACAGGTTTTCTATAAATGTCCTATACAGTTAAATAAACATATTTTAAAATACAACCTTGGAAAAAACCAAAGCTAGATACACATGTCTTGCAACTTTATCCATTTTTTAAATTGCCATGCTTTGGAAAAGATAAGGAAAAGTTAAAAGAGCATCAGTGAAGTATTTCAAGGGATTTATCTATATTTTTCCAGATCAATGTTAAGGCTATCCTCTTTGCTGCTACAAGCATTAGAGTTTGTCCTAACCTGTCCTTGAATCCAAATGTATTTTTATTAGGTTTAATTTATGGTGTCAAGTTCCCTGACATTCATTGTAAATTTCATTGATTAGCTAAAAGTATGTATACTTTGTTGGTTTATAGCCACAAATACAGTAAATGTGTCACAAATATGACAAAATTTATAAAAGTCTACCAGCAGTGAAACAGAAAAAAAACATTATTGAAATGAAAAAGCTAAGTGCCTTCATTTCTATATTTTAGGGCTTGAATGTAATCTATATTTTTACTGCTGAATACATAAACATAGTGTTTTGAAATAACAGTGCATAAAAAGTGAAGGACTTGGGAAACAATTGTTAAAGAACTAGCCATTAAGTTTACAATTTTAAATTTTCCTATACATATTCTGTGACACATTTTGGCCAACATACTTCTAGATCAACATAAGTGCTGAACACAAAGGAAATGACAATAATTTGGAATCTTGAAGATTCAAAAGTAAGTGCATATTGAAATTTAAACTTTGATTACCATTACATTTATTATTTTAAAGGCTATGTTTCTTCCTTCAAAATCTAAAGGATGATCAACTTCTAGTGAAAAAAAAGAGTAGGATTTTTTTTTAGTCAGATCTATCTCAGCTTTCCTTAGATGGGATGGCTGAGGAATTTTGTTAGTTCATTTTAAACTGTTAAAGAGGCCTATTATCCAATGTTAACAATATCATGGCTATTCACAGCTAGTGAATTTTTCTTCAGGGTGGCAACAAATCGTGACACATAACACTGGACTACTTAGATCCTGCCCCTAATCTTCTCACTCATGTCTTCCAAAGATGTGCTCATCATCACTGTGACTTGAATCCACCCACCTTGCTGCTGAATCTTGCTTCATCTTCTCTATCCTTTCCCAGCAGTAGAGTCATCTCCAGAGAGCTAAGGTTTTGAATAATATGTCTGAAGTGGGTAATTTAAGACTGGTCATTTGTGTTGTGAGTGGGAACTTTGGATTGATTTGTTTGATGAACTATTTATTTGTTTCTTTGGCTGTCCATGGTTTTCTCAGGAGTTTGTTTTTTTCCAAAACCAATGTTTAATGTTCAATATTTACAAGCATCAGTACTGTTTATATCGTACTTTTTCAAAGTCCACATTTTGCTTCCATAGAGTTTCACAGTAAATACCATTATTCAATTCTGATTGTTACAGGTAAAGACACATCACAGCATCTGAATATCTTTTCAAAGGCCTTCATGGCTATTGTTCTAACTCTTGTTACTTTACTGTTGATCCGAGAATGTAAAAACTAAGCATCACATCAATATCCTCAATGTCAGTCTCAGATTGATTGTTGTAGCTGTTGTCGTTAGTTTGATTGTCTTTATATTTAGTTTTAGTTCCATTTTTCACTGTATTCCTTGAATTTTATTAGTAGACCTTGCAGATTTGTATTTTTGTCCCTCAGATTACTATCTTCAGCATAATGCAAATAATCGATGTTTCTTCATCCAATTTTAAAGCCATACTTATCTTCTTCCAATCAGTTTCTCTTAATATATATTCAACATATAATTCAATAAAGAAGGAGAGAGTCTTGTCTCATTTCTTTGCCATTTTGGCCCCATTCTGTTTTAACAGAACTATATAAAAGTTTCACATGATGTTCTAGACTTCCCATTTTTCTAAGCACATTCCATATTTTGACATGATTGACACAACTGAAGGTCTTTCTATAGGCAATGAACACATATTGATTTATTTTTTGTTATTCTTTGGCTTTTTAAATTATCCAGTGTGCAACATAGATAATGTCTTGTGTTTCTCAGCTTTTGTAAAGCCAGCTCAAACATCAGACATCTCTATTTCCTTGTTGGTGTAAATATATGTGGGAATGACCATTGGAGACAGGGAAATGAGATGCAAGCCATTTAGCCCATAGCAGGAGTGTGGTTAGACAAGAGGCTCAAAAGAGACCCTTCCTACTTTGAGGTCTATATAGGGGGACAGGAGAAATACTTTCAGACTTGCAAAATTCTGCTAATGTAACCTTACAATAAAATAGAATTAGCTCATCTTGTCATGTTTCCTGTCTGTTTAATGCAGTCCATTAAATCCATTAAATTAAATTTTACCTTGTAAAACTGACATCAATCCCACATATCATTACAATAGGACTCTAATCTGTATTGGATGATCTTAAATGTTATTTTGTCAGCATATAAATTAAGTCTATTGTATACTAGTTTGTACATGTGTTAAGTCTCTTTTCTGGATACTGGAATATAGTTTGACCACTTCCAAACTGTTGGCCATTGTGTTGTTCTCCAGACTTGTGGTTATAGCTTGGTTAGAACTTTTACAGATTCCTCTCCTGTTGCTAGCTGTGGTCATTCAATCAGTTCATGTAGCCTTCTGACTTGGAAAGAACTGGAGTGCTGATTTAACTTCATCATACAAGAAATTCTTGTAAACAGGGAATATCTTCTAATATCCAATACCCTGGGTGTTGATCTTTTTTTGGTAGAGTATTTCAATTCACCCCTTCCATTTTTGTTTGATTTCCTTTGAATCAGGTACTATCTGTCCACTAGTGTCCTTTAGCATACCAACTGGAGGATGAAACCTCTTTCTTGGTTCTGAAGAAGTAGAGGGTAGCATTTTAAGTATATATTATGACATTTATCTATTTTAAAAATTGTATGTCTGCCCAACTTAGAACATAACTCTCTGAGTGACTCAAACAACAATAAAAGCACAAAAACTGTAAAAACTACTAAGCCAGCTGCAGAGAATTCGGGATTTGCTTTCAAGTCCAATTCAAGGTGAAGCTCATGCTGTGCAGAGAAATTATCCTGCATTTTTTTCTACCACTTCTCATTCAGTTCAATGAAAGTAAAGTTCCTTTTCAAACTTCTTTCAAAGAAGAATTAGGGTGAATTGTCAAAGATAGAATTTGTTATGCTCTTACTTATTTAACTATGAGATGGCAAAGATGACTTTATGTATATTGTTTCTTTCATTGTGTACTCAAGAGTTGCATGATTGCATAAGTAAACAAACTGTATGGGGAAAAGGGAATAAGATTATGAAACAATATTTCTCTAACATGCACTTTTGATTGTGATTTAAAATGATCTGACCAGGTCAGTATATATAATGACTATAATTGCTTTAATTAATTGTTTCAACAACATTTAATTCATTACAATTGCTTTAATCCATCCATCCATTATTTATTTAGACTTCTGAAGCTTCTTAGCCATTTAAAATAAATTGCTTCTAAATAATAATAATAATAATAATAAGATGTTAATAATAAGATGCTACAAAATGTCCTGAAGAGAAACCAATTCTGGCCTTTAATCAGCAAAAGCAAGTTTAGGAACTTCTTGTTCAAAATGTTGATTAAAATTAAACTGAGGTTCCTTTAAACTCACTAATTCTCATCACATTTCCTGGAAGAAAAGTATGGGTTTCTCATCTTTTGCACTCCATTCTTAGTTCTGATACTCTATTCTAGTAATGCTTTGCTAGTTAAGTGTTTAGATTGATTAGATCAGGGATCCCCAAACTTGGCAACTTTAAGACTTGTGGACTTCAACTCCCAGAATTCTCCAACCAGCTATGCTAGCTGGAGAATTCTGGGAGTTGAAGTCCACAAGTCTTAAAGTTGCCAAGTGTGAAGACCTCTGGATTAGATGCTTCTGTTGGCAGGCTTCTCTTCTAAAATAAGCAGGTGGTTACTAAATTTTGTTCATCAGCCTTGCTATAGGGAAGACTGAAATTAATACTATTGTGTGTTGCTATTACATTACCATATATTACATTGCTATATATTCTACCATTTAATTGCTAATGTGCTTTTTGTAGTTTTGATTTTTGACTGTAAATCATCCTGACGTATTTCCAGTTCAGGATATTGAATTGGGAAACTCAGAACTTGCTTTCTTATCATCTTTGGAGGTGTGTATTTCTTCTTTTTCTTCCTTTGTTGTGTGACTACAAAACAACAAGTAGCCAAGCCCCCCTCTCTCATTCTCCTCAGATCATCATTTTTTTAGTACCTATTACTAACTTGCTTTTAGTATTGTTATTCAGAAGCAATTTATTTTCAACAGCTAAACAACTTCAGTCATTTGCAGTATATAAAGTCTAAATAAATAACTTTTCAAAACCTCAGTCCAGAAATTCTGTATAGATCTATTCATTACTATGCAAGCACAGTACATCCAAATCTACGCAAACATTTGCATAAGGTAAAAGAAGAGGAAAATATGCATTGCCTGAAGTCCCAACTGACTCTTCTCACAGACGCTCTTTTGGACAAGAGTGATATAGAATCTGGTTCTGTGTTCTTTGAAATAAATGACTAGTGCCAAACATCACTCATCACTTTTATTCTTCAGTGCTATTTACTATTAATTATTTATTTGATTAAGCCATTTAAATATTGGATGTAAAATACTGAACAAATATTGGATACTGGGCTAATTTTGAACTTCAAATTCCACATTGCAAAGCATTACAGTTCTTCAAAGTTTTATTTTTTCTGCAGTTTACAGATCAGATTGGATAAACTGTCAGAAACACTGTTAAGAGCAGTTAATTGAATCACCCACAGTTTTCCCTGTGTAGTCTTGTCTTTTGATTAACTTTGAGACAAAGTTTTCTCAATCTTCCGTCCCAATGCTGCCAATTTCATTCAAAAAATGCACTTCCATGACTTGGAGTTTACTGAGGATGTAGATAAAATTAGCGTATAATTCCTTATTTTTGTTTTCTCTTCCTCTACTTTGAATGAGGAAGATGCCATTTTTTTCTCCAGGTGCCAGATATTATGTCAACTCCAGATTCCATCAGGCAACAGCTATGTCTCAATATATCATTATTTTAGTGCCCTTTTGAGATTAGAGAGAGGAAAAAGGAGAAATATCATTGTTCCCCCAAACATGGGTTTGTCAAAAACAAATCAAGCCAGACAAACCTTATCACATTCTTTAACAAACTAAATTCATGGATCAGAGAAATACTGTAGACATGGTTTACTTAGGCTTCAGTAAGGCAAAGTAGACAACAGCTTACTTCTGTGTAAAATAGAAAAATGTGTAATAGACAGCATCACCATCAGATGGATTCATAACAGATTGACCAACCATACTCAATGTGCAGCTGTCAATGGAACTACATCTAAATGGAGAGAAGTATGCAATGGGTTACCTCAAAATCTGCCTTAGGCCCAGTACACTTTAACATCTTCATAAATGATTTAGATGAAGGGATAGAAGGGGAACTCATCAAATTTGCAAACAAGCAAGCTAGGGAGAATAGCCAACACCTTAGAAGATAGACTCAAGATCCAGAAGGACCTTGACAGACTTGAACACTGAGCTCTATCCAACAAAATGCAATTCAGTGGTGATAAATGTAAAGTCTTATGCTTAAGCAATAAAAATCAAATGCACAAGTATACAATAGGTGGTACCTGGCTCAATAGCAGTAACTATGAGAGGGATCCAGGAGTCTTAGTGGACAGCCACTTAAGTATGAGCCAGCAGTGAGCTGTAGCTGCCCAAAAAGCCAATGTAGTCCAAGGCTGCATCATCAGAGGGATACTATCAAGATCATATGAAGTGTAAAGAAAATGTGTATAAAATGTTTTATAGGTGGCACTTATCACCGGCAAGACTAGCAAAAATGTTTAAATTTTTAGGAGCCGAGGTGGCGCAGTGGTTAAATGCAGCTACTGCAGGCTACTCCAGCTTACTGGAGCAGTTCAGCTGTTCAAATCTCACCAGGCTCAAGGTTGACTCAGCCTTCCATCCTTCTGAGGTCGGTAAAATGAGAACCCAGATTGTTGGGGGCAATATGCTGAACTCTGTAAACCGCTTAGAGAGAGCTGTAAAGCACTATGAAACGGTATATAAGTCTAAGTGCTAAGTGCTAAATGCTAAATATATGTCCACCAAATGTTGGAAATGTAATAAAAAAACCGGGCACATATTACCACCTGTGGTGGACATGCCCAAAAGCAAAACATTTTTGGGAGAAAATGCATATGTGGTTAGAAAAAATGTTAAGACAGAATATAGATTTTAAGCCAGAACTATTTTTTGTTAGGCATAATACCAGAAAAATATGATAAAGAGAAAATATATTTGATATTACATGTTTTAACAGTGTCTAGAATTGTATTTACACAAGATTGGAAAAGTGAAGAAACACCTACAGAAGAAGATATAATTAAAAAATATTGGACTGTGCAGAAATGGATAGATTAACACTGAAGATAAAAGAAAAAGAACACACAGAATACTTTCAAACTTGGAACTTATTTTATCAATGGTTGGAAAACAGAGGTAAAAATTAGGAACTTAACATGTAAACTAATTGACCCAGACAGTACTCTGTTCTATGGTTACAGAAACTGGTTATGTCTAGTTTAATGAAGAGAAGGACTGGGGGGAGGGGGTGACATAAAAGAAGTCTTCCAATATTTGAGGAATTGTCACAGATAAATTGACCTATTCTCCAAATCACCTGTTCTCTCTGTCGATCCTGATTGTAAATGTTGTCTTTCATTTTCCCTTTTATTATTTTACATTGCTGGTGATTGACTGAATAAATAAATAAAATCCAAAACATTTCAAAGCTCCTGAGAGTAAGACCAAGAGTAATGGGTGGAAGACCGTTAAAGAGAGAGACAACCTAGAATTTCCTGACAGTGAGAACAAGTGGAATGGTTTACATTTAGAAGTTGTGGGTGCTCCATCAATGGAAGTTTTTAAGAAAAGATGTGACAGCCATTATTCCAGAATGGCATAGCGTCTCTTGTTTGAGAAGAGGGTTAGACTAGAATACCTCCAAGGTATCTTCAACTCTGTTATTCTGCAGTTTGTATTCTCCTTTGACACCCAGAAGTGAATTGTAACTTGCACTGTCCCCAGAGAATTCGCCCCACGGAGGATCCTTCTGCTATGAACAAGGAACAACTTCCTTCACTCAGGACTGTTCCCTCATTTTCCTGTTTCTGGTCTAATGTTTTGAACAAAACTACCGGTAGATAATTCTCAAAACAATGAACTTGGATTGGCTTGTGGCACTTGAATTGGTATGCTCCAAAGCAGGGGTGAAATCCAGCAGGTTCTGACAGGTTCTGGAGAACCGGTAGTGGAAATTTTGAGTAGTTCAGAGAACCGGCAAATACCACCTCTGGCTGGCCCCAGAGTGGGGTGGGAATGGAGATTTTGCAACATCCTTCTCCCAGGAGTGGGGAGGGAATGGAGATTTTACAGTATCCTTCCCCTGCCACGCCCACCAAGCCACGCCCACAGAATCAGTAGTAAAAAATTTGGATTTCACCACTTCTCCAAAGTTATTGCACACTGAATGTTTACTGTAATTATGCAAAATTCTGCCTCACTTTCACTTGGTCCCAAAGCTACTTTATTTCAAGCTAATTTCTTTTTCTACACATCTATGCTCCCTTTTTTTGATATAACTAAACAGCCAATGCCAGAGAGCATTTCCAATATTATTTCTATGAACTTTTAACTTACTCAAGGAGGGCATAGTGTTATGGTTTGTTCAGGATTGAAATGACTTTAATTTAATATATATATATATACTATTTAAAATCCCCCAAAGAATAATAGCAATAGCAATAGCACTTAGACTTATATACCGCTTCATAGTGCTATACAGCCCTCTCTAAGCAGTTTACAGAGTTCAACATATTGCCCCCAACAATCTGGGTCCTTATTTTACCAACCTCAGAAGGATGGAAGGCTGAGTCAACCTTGAGCCGGTGAGATTTGAGCAGCTGAACTGCTGAACTAGCAGTAGCCTGCAGTGCTGCATTTAACCACTGCGCCACCTCGGCTCATTCATAATGCATTGTGAATGCATGAAGTTTGAAGTAAACAAACGAAAAACGAATTCTGTTATATTTTCAAACATGAATTAATATAGCTATATTCATGAAGAGTGTGAAACAATGATTCCATACATGAATGAGAAATTTTCAGGAAATTGCTGACATCACATGAGGCATTTTAGAAACATTTAACCAGGTATATAAGCTATTGTTTCCATATAATCTGTTTAAGTTTCACAATTATACAACGAAAATAGAAGACAAACAGACATTGTAGTATACATGCACCTCTAATTGTGCTATGAATCTCTGTTGCTGTGTTTCTCAACTTTCATGACTTTAATATGTATAGACCAACTCCCATGTTGGCTGGGGAATTCTGTGTTTTAAATTCCATGCATTTCGAAGTTGCCTCAGTTGAGAAAACACCATTCTACTGAAATATGCTTGCAAGAACAGAGTTAAAATTTGTATTTTCATCTACTAACAACCTATAGCATGTCTTTGTTCTTGTATAAATCTACTCCACAAGGAATTGCACCTCAGTTAATAGACCCTAAATGTATAAAATTCAATTTGTTTCTAACATCATTAAGCATCTGAACCACTAATGTGTTAGATCACAAAATTGGGTCAAGTCCAAACTCTCTATCAATTTCAATTTCAATATCAATTCAGAAAGCAGATCAACAAAATTGTGTCCTATCCCTTCTTTACTTTCATTTTTATCTTAGCTCTTCTGCAAAAATCATAAGTGGAGGAATTTCCCCACACAGATTTATTTATTTATTATTATTAGAGTTGGAAGGACCTTGTAGGTCATCTAGTCCAACCCCCTGCTCAAGCAGGAGTTCCTACACCATTTGAGACAGATGGCAGTCCAGTCTCCCCTTGAAGGTCGCAAGTGTTGGGGCTCTTACAACCTCCGCTGGCAAGCTGTTCCACTGGTTGATCGCTCTCACCGTCAGAAAGTTTCTCCTCACTTCCAGGTTGAATCTCTCCTTGGTCAGCTTCCATCCATTATTCCTTGTTTGACTTTCTGGTGCCATAGAGAACAACCTGACTATTTTCAGTCAGAACAGCTTTCAAAACAGCTTTCCACTTATTCCCAAACCCTTAAAAGCCTGTTTTAGTGAGCATGGAGGTATCTTCACATCACTCTTAAAATGCTAATAGACAAGATACATCAAGTACTAATCAGTTTTTCTGGCAGTTGATCAATAAGATGTAAAATAATTGATTCACACCCTAAATTGTCAGGGGTCTTGGACTAAGAAATTCTTCTTGCCGCCAATCCAAAAGGTAGGAAGACAAGACAAGACAAGACAAGACATTGTTAGTGTCTACTTCTCCTTACACTCATTTTGTCTTACACTCATTTTTCAACACCCATTTTGTCTGGTCATTTGTAATAAATAGTTCTATAAAACATTATTGTTTCTATTAAAAAGCTTGCTAAATGTGTTGTGGAAGAAGAGCGTGGTAGTACTTTTCAGAGTACAGTCTTGGTATATTGTGAAAAGTGGAAATTGTTATAGTTTTATAGCTCATTTTAACCTAGAGGTTGGTAGGTGGGATGAGAGTTTAACACATATTGCTCATATAAACATGGAAAGAATACCAACAGCTTTAATTTTATTTGTTAATGTTCGATTAGTCTGGACAATATATGTGAGTCTGAAAAATTACAATATTATGGCCTTGCACCTCATTATATAGTATATTTGGATGGTATTATTGGTATGTGTCCAGTGGTCCACTGTTTTACATTCTATAATTCACCAATCATTCTATAATTTTGAAATATTTTGTGGGATGCAGTTAATAAAAGTTCCAAACATGAAAATGTTTAAAGAAAACCATCCTTTTCTTCTCTAGATTGTAGGGGATGGAAAAATAAACCTGTCTTAGATAGCTTATGCAGGAGCAAGGACATATATTCCATTACTTAGAAAATTTAAATCAGTTTAGGGATACATGTGGATTTGATATGGTATGTGAGAAATAGAAAATGAAATAAAAAATGAAATGTAAATAGTGTTAATTTTAATTTTTTTAATGTCTCGATCTTTGGCTTTTGCTGTGGAAGTACATTAACCAGTAAATAAAATGTTGGACTATGTACTCTACAACTTCAGATCCAATGTTTATTGTACTAAGTAAGGAAATCTGAAAAGGAACTGTCAAGAACAATTCTCACAGACCTTACTTGATCAGCATTATGCTTGATTTAAGCAAATACAAATCTAGCTTGTTTTCGACTTCCCTACATAAAATGTGGCTTTAGAGTTACGCCCCCCAAATCGAGAGATTAACTTGCATAGAATATGCATCTTAATCTTGTTACAAGATTCTCTGTAACACAGAGACTTGTTTGGCAAATGCACAAGGGATCTTTGGCAATTAAACACTGCTCAATGGGAAAAGGCTGTAATTGTTGCTGTTGCTGAATCTATAGTGCACCTTATGGATGTGTATATCTAATGTGTGCATTTAATTTCAATAGTAAAAGATAGATACAGAGACAAGTGCTTAAAACTTGGATTAGGGTGTGTGAGCAATGATAGAAAGTTTTTTTAATATATTCATTTACTCTGTAAGATCACTTAAGATCATTAAGAAAGAAAAATAAACGAGAAAAGAGGCAGGTATGCACTGAGCAACTATTACCTTTTAACTTTAATTATTTGATTTCTATTTTAACTGCCTCCTATTGAAATACAGTATTTGTATGGATTTTATGCTTTAATTGTATACCACCCAGGGTCACTCTTTTTTAGACCAACTTAGTCAAGGAAAGAGTTTGTTTTTCAGCCTTGTGCACGCTAAACAATACGAGAGCTCACATATTGAACGCAGTGTGACAATGACTCACCAAACCTCATAGTAATTGAACTCATAAAAGCTGCCTCTGAACCAGTCTACCTATTAGGATACCATCCCCTCTAAAAACTAGACAGGAAAGTTGTGGCCAATGATTCCCTAATTGATCCCTCCAGGCACCGATCACAGCAAATGGTTCATAAGGAAAGTTATAAACTTTATAGTATCTTGAAGCTATAATAAAATTCATATCCATAGGTCAAACACACCATGCCAAGCCCATTAACAACCTGGAAGGCCAATAGGGTGGGAGGTATCTGTATCACTGGAATGGGGAAGGCTGTTCCATAAGCCAAGCAGGCCCATTATTAAGGACCACTAAGAGGTCCTTTCATTGTAGGACTTGCAGTATGATTACCCTATCACCATGATGACGAACCTATGACACACATGGCCAAAGTGGCACACGATGCCATTTCGCCCAGCATGCATGGCCTTGTCTGTTTGTCTTCTGGGTCTCTTCCATGTGCAGGCAACAATCAGCATTCCTTTGCACACGTGGCAGTGCCAAGAACCGGTGTGTGCATGTGCGCTGGCCAGCTGCTTGCCGGGTGTGTATGCGCGCCAGAACCCGGAAGTTCGGCTTTTCTGGAGCGTGATCCTTTCGTGTGTGCGGCAGTGCATTTATTTGTATTCCCAAATATAAAAGATAAAATTAAATGTTGTTGTAAACATATTTAAACTCTGATGCCAAGAAAAATGAAGCTGACATATGTTTTACGTTTATTGTGCAATCTGAAACAAGTTATAGTAAATAGTGACTGTTAATAATATGACTGAACCAGGGGTGGGTTCTAACTTACCTCGCTGCTGGTTCGCCCCCTCCTGTGCTGTTTGGCCGCATGTGCGCTTTGCACATGCACGAGCATGCGCAGTGGCAAAAAATTCAACCCCCCCAAAAGCCAAAAACAAGATTGCAACCGCATGCACAGTGCCGGAAACTCGGCTTCTGCGCATGTGCAGAAGAAAAAAAACAGAAAAAAATCCCCCCCCCAATTTTTTTTTAAAAAGATGGCAGCGCCCAAGGACCAGCACTGATAGAACCGGTTCTGTGACATCATCGTGATGTCACCAGTGGGTCACTACCGGTTCAGGCGAACCGGTCCAAACCAGGAGGAACTCACCTCTGGACTGAACATTTCCAATCATGCTAGAAGAAAAAGCAATCACTGCAAATACACAAAATACCTGAGGTGCATTACCAGCACTTGGAAGTAAATTCCACTCAACTCAGTGGAAGTTACTCAACAGGAGTTATTCTTACTTCTGAACAGACCTGCATATCATGTCCTTTTTAGTGTTTTGAAAAGCTTTGTGTGCATTCTGAGAAAAGTGACATTTGCTTGGAAATGGCTTGGCATTCATTTTGGTATTTCTTCTTTCTTCACTAGACAATATCATTCACAAATCAAATCATCTACTGTAGATTTACAAAATACTGCTTTGAAACCTTTCTTGAAATTTTTGCAAGAGCAGTTTCATTTTTTCTACTTTCTTGTGGCTCATACTTCTGAACTGACAGTTGAGAGAGAGAATGAGAATAAAAGAAAGGAAAAAGAAAAAAGAAAGAAAAAGACAGCATGTGGTGCAGAACTGTTGTGTCGAGAATATGTATTACAAAGTACCTGACACTCCAGGTGGTGCTGAGCTCCCTCCAGATTAGATTTTGTCCTGATTTTATTTTAAGTATATCTGAAACTATGCTATAATTTGCATAGAGCTAACAGATGGTGGAAATATAGAGGCAATTTCAAGTTTCATTTGTAAACACAATTCTACTGTTTTGATTAGTGATAGTAGATATGTCCAATTAAGGTACCCAAAAGCCATACAGTATGTCACAGAAGTGAGTAAATTTTGTAAACATTTGTATATCTTATCATGTGACAACACTGAAGAAATGACACTTGGCTACAATGTAAAGTAGTGAGTTTACAGCTTGTACAACAGTGTAAATGTGCTGTCCCCTCAAAATAATGCAACACACAGCCATTAATGTCTAAACTGCTGGCAACAAAAGTAAGTACACCCCTAAGTGATAATGTCCAAATGGGGCCCAAAGTGTCAATATTTTGTGTGGCCACCATTACTTTCCAGCACTGCCTTAACCCTCTTGGGCATAGAGTGCACCAGAGCTTCACAGGTTGCCACTGGAGTTCTCCTCCACTCCTCCATGACGACGTCACGGAGCTGGTGGATGTTAGAGACCTTGAGCACCCCCACCTTCCATTTCAGGATGCCCCACAGATGCTCAATAGAGTTTATCTCTGGAGACATGCTTGGCCAGTCCATCACCTTTACGCTCAGCTTCTTTAGCAAGGCAGTGGTAGTTTGGGAGGTGTGTTTGGGGTCGTTATCATGTTGGAATACTGTCTGGCGGCCCAGTCTCCAAAGGGGATCATGCTCTGCTTCAGTATGTCAAAGTACATGTTGGCATTCATGGTTCCCTCAATGAACTGTAGCTCCCCAGTGCCAGCAGCACTCATGCAGCCCCAGACCATGACATTCCCACCTCCATGCTTGACTGTAGGCAAGACACACTTGTCTTTGTACTCCTCACCTGGTTGCCGCCACACACGCTTGACACCATCTGAACCAAATAAATTTATCTTGGTTTCATCAGACCACAGGACATGGTTCCAGAAATCCATATCCTTAGTCTGCTTGTCTGCAGCAAACTGCGGGCTTTCTTGTGCATCATCTTTTGAAGAGGCTTCCTTCTGGGACGACAGCCCTGCAAACCAATTTGATGCAGCGTGTGGTGTATGGTCTGAGCACTGACAGACTGACCCCCTACCCCTTCAACCTCTGCAGCAATGCTGGTAGTACTCATACGTCTATTTCCCAAAGCCAACCTCTGGATATGACGCTGAGCACAGGCACTCAACTTCTTTGGTCAACCATGGCAAAGCCTGTTCTGAGTGGAACCTGTCCTGTTAAACCACTGTATGATCTTGGCCACCGTGCTACAGCTCAGTTTCAGGGTCTTGGCAATCTTCATATAGACTAGGCCATCTTTATGTAGAGCAACAATTCTTTTTCTCAGATCCTCAGTGAGTTCATTGCCATGAGGTGCCATGTTGAACTTCCAGTGACCAGTATGAGAGAGTGAGAGCGATAACACCAAATTTAACACACCTGCTCCCCCTTCACACCTGAGACCTTGTACCACTAATATGTCACATGACACCAGGGAGGGAAAATGGCTACTTGGGCCCCATTTGGACATTATCACTTAGGGGTGTACTCACTTTTGTTGCCAGCAGTTTAGACATTAATGGTTGTGTGTTGCGTTATTTTGAGGGGACAGCACATTTACACTGTTATACAAGCTGTATACTCACTACTTTACATTGTAGCCAAGTGTCATTTCTTCAGTGTTGTCACATGAAAAGATATAATTAAATATTTACAAAATGTGAGGGGGTGTACTCACTTCTGTGACATACTGTATATACATCTGGGAAACCAGTAGTTACAATATGCATTATGCTAATTAATCTGAAAATTGGATCTAATATAACCATGAAATCATCTTGATATTTATATATTTTTCAACATTACTTTTAGTCTGTGGGCTAAAATAGAAATAAAAATGTTATAGTTCTCTCTTAACAATGCAGCAGGTTGGAAAGCTCTGTAATCTAAGTGTAATCTTCTGCATTTCTGTAATCTGTAATCTTTGGGATTTTAAAGTATCCAAACTCTTGATATCCGTGGTTCGAGCATTTCTGTTGCTGTTGTAATTACAGGTAGACCTTGGTTTACAACAGTAATTGGGACAGGAATTGCTGCTACTAAATGATGTGGCCATAAAGCACAAAGTTAATGACCACTTAGTGATGGAAGTTCCAATCGCCATCATTAAATGAAAACTGTGCAAGTGAGAAAGTCATGAGACCACAACTTCCAGCATAAAGAAGAAACTTCCAGCTTTCCCACTGATTTTGTTTGTTGGAAGCTGGCAGGAAACATCAAAAATCACAATTGCATGAAAGCAGGGACACTATGACAACTGGAATTCTGATGACCAATCATAAGTACCCCTTGTTCAGCACTGTCACAAATTTGGGTCACTGAAGGAATGGATGTAAGAAGCAGATGGAATTTATCTATCTATCTATCTATCTATCTATCTATCTATCTATCTATCTATCTATCTATCTATCTATCTATCTATCTATCTATCTATCTATCTATCTAATCACCTGCCTTATTATTTTGAAGCATTTGCATTAAAACATATAAAACAATAATGCATATCCATCTGATCCAGGTGATTTATATACTGTAACTAAAACTTTTTAATAATTTGCCTCCAGGTTGTTCATTTTCAAGTTAGTAGTATTTTTGAATTTGTTTTAATAAAACTCAATCATTTGCAATATCCTGTGACATTTAAAATCTTTCCATCATTTTGCTCAAAGCTTTATCATCTTAGCAGGTTATGTTATTGCATTTTATTCAACCCATTGGCTAAGTCTTCTAAAACTTTATTATTATGTTCTCTATGCTAGTTTTACTGGAATTCAACATAATAGATTTTGTATTCAGAACATAAAATTTTCACTGATTGACATCATTTGCATCAATTTGTTATTTACATAATAACATCACACAAATTATGTAAATGATGTAATTTGTCATGTGTAATGTTATCATGCAAATGGAATAAATCCCAGTGATGGTCTTATCTTTAATGCAATGGATTTTCCTAAATAATGGCTATGCTCTCCTCAATTTGTCATTAATAGTTTCACTATAATATGACCATTGTACTATCTGAATCCCATAATTCTAATTTCTTCCTCTTAGTTTCCATAATTTTCCTGTTTTCCAAGAGCATTTCATTTTTAAATGTAATCATTCATTAATTCCCCTTCTCCTTTTTTGGTTTATCCATAGGCTTTCTTTTGTCTTTCTGAAGGAGAGTAAGCTGTTTAGTTTCATATTATAGCTTTTCAAGCTTCCAATATATGTAATCGTTAAGGCTGTAAATCTGTTTTAAAAATAATAAAGGGTTTTATTTTCACTCACGGACATTAGGACACAGATAAATTCATATGAAACATTATCCATAATTTTTATTATCCCAATTGAGGTTTAGATTAGATCTATTTTTAATGCTCTTTAGAATTTTAGAAATTGCTGTGCTCGAATTCCAATTCATATCTTCTCCCAGTCATTTAGACCATATTGGTTTTTCAACTGTACAATGTTTTCTGCAGAAAGGAATTTTGTCACTTTTACAATTTGTGCAAATCTAATCTGCAAAGCCTTGTATGAGTGCATTTCCATATGGAAATTTCAGCATGTGTATATATTCTTTTGCAATTCTTTGAAAAGTATAAGGAAATCCTGATTAAATTACAGTTATCCTTTTGATACATGAAGATGCAGGCACTTCTTTGCTGAAAAAGCTACCTTTAAAGATTGCATGGCATTCATTATCTTTGTGTATTTCTTGAGGGAAAGTATCAGGTTTCATATCCTTTATATGATTCACTCAGTGGTGGGTTACTCCCGGTTCGGACCGGTTCTTAGAACCGGTAGTGCCGGCGGTGGGAGGCTCCGTCCACCCACCAGGGATGCTTCTGCGCATGCGCAGAAGTGGCACGCGTGTGCGAGCATGCGTGCAAACCGGTAGCAAAAATATTTACACCCCACCACTGGATTCACTACCTTGATTTTTATTTTTATTATCATTTTTATCATTATTATTATTATTATTATTGTTATTGTTATTGTTATTGTTATTGTTATTGTTGTTGTTGTTATTATTATTATTATTATTATTATTATTATTATTATTATTATTATTATTATTATTATTATTATTATTATTATTATTATTATTATTATTATTATTATTGCCTTCCCAATCCACTAACTGAAAGATAGGTTATCTTCATTTTAACCATCCATAAAATAATGTCTGCCACTGCTTGCTTGTACCTTTTCAGTTTTGGAATATAACAGTTAAAATTTAATTATTCAGACCCTGTTATCCTCTCTTCTGTCCCAATTTCAAACTTCCGTAAAAATATTGCAATGTAATATGTTATCCAGGCAAACCACTATTTCTTGTTCTAGTCATTACAAGAATCTAAAATTTTAAATTGCTGTGAACCAGAGAGACTATAAGCAAAGAAGCAAATAAAAAGGAAAAATTCTCTGAAGGGCACTCTTCAAATCTGCAGATGACACTAAGCTGGAGGGAATTGTTAACACGTAGAAGATAGACTCAGGATTCAGAAGGGTCTTGACAAACTTGAGCACTGGTCCTATCCAACAAGATGCAATCCAGTAGTGAAAAAAGTAAAGTCCTGCTTTAGATAGGAAAATCAAATGCACAGGTATGGAATACCTGGCTTAACAGTAGTACCTGTAGGAAGGATGTCAGTGTTATAATGGACCATCCCTTAAGTATGAGTCAGCAATATGTTGCAGCTGCCAAAAAAGTCAATACAGTCCTAAGCTCCATCAACAGAGGGATAGTATCAAGATCATGAGAAGTGATAGTACTGCTATTAAACTAGTGAGGACACATTTGGTTCTGGCCATCGCAATATTAAAAAAAGATGCTGAGGCCCTGGAAATAATTCAGAGAAGAACAACAAATATGATAAGGAGTCTGGAGGCTAAATCATATGATGGATAGCTAAGGGAACTAGGCATGTTTTGAACACTTGAGAGGCTGTCACAGGGAAGAGCAGGTTGATTTATTCTCTATAGCACTTGAGGGCAGGACAAGAAACAATGGATGGAAGCTTGTCAGAAGGAGATTCAACCTGGAACTAAGGAAGAAATGAAAGTGAAAACTAATAATCAGCTTGTCTCCTGGTATTGTGGGTGCTCCATCGCTCCCACAATCTTTTCAGAAAAGATTGGGCAACCATTGTCTGGGATTTGCCATTCACATTTCATTCTTCCCTCCTTTTGCATCCTTTCTTTAATGACTGTAGTCCACCATTTCTTGGATGTTAGTGTAACTCTTGTCCTGCCGCGAGTTATCCTGTGGCAAGATGGCCAGGGTGAAGTTGTCCTGCAGCGAGTTGGCTGTGGCAAGTTGGCTGTAGCAAGCCGGCCATGGTGAGTTGGTCATGACAAGTTGGCCATGGTGTGTTGGCCGTGGTGAATTGTTGTAGACCCACAATTAACATGAACATGAAAATCATCCAGTTGGACCTACATTTGATTGCATGAAATGGAATTTGCTAATCCAAAAAGTAGACCAGGCAACTGCAAGAAAATGGTAGGATGAAAAGATGTTTTGTTTTGCATCAGTGCCACCATCCCATTTGGAGAAAAACTAAAAAAAAATTTTTTAGAGAAAAACTAAAAAACAATATTATTCCAAGTTGGAGTAATATTCTAAGTTGAATTTTTATTTATGTCATTATTTATTAGATTTTTTAAATCCTGTGTTTATTATTTCTATAAGTAACTCAAGACAGCAAACATACCTAATACTATAATAATATACATATAATAATATGGGATAACCAATTATAACTTTGAAAAAGCCAACTATGATAACTTAGACGCTGACCTCTCATCTCTTGATTGGCAAATACTATTCTCTGGCTGTAACACTATCGAAGACCACTACAATATCTTTTTGCTCAAAATCAAAAGAGTCATTAAACTATACATACCACTAATAACCACTAAAACCAAGAAAAACAAATTACCCATAAAAATAAGGAAGCTCCAATCCAAAAAAAGATCTCTTTGGAGAAAAAACAAAACTGGCTACGTTGCTAACTTTAAAAGCTGCTACAAAAAACTATGCCACCAAATAAAGACTGAAAGCATCAATTATCACATTAATCAAGAAGAAAACCTTCTATGCACAAAATCCACCCACTCCTTCTATAACTTTGTAAACAACCAACTCAAAGACTCGAGATCCACCCCACCCCTTAAAGGACTTAATGGTAAAGACTATAATGATGAAACTATTAAAGCCAACCTCTTTAACATATTCTTCTTTGTAAACAGCAATGGCTCATGCCCAATATTTCCTAGTCGTACCACAAATAATTACAATGATCTAACACAAATTGATTTTACAGAAGATATTGTTGAAAAGGCATTATGCAACCTAAAACCATCTCTATCTATTGGACCTGATGGACTATGTGCATACTTCTTAAAAAAGCTCTCCACAGTCTTAGCTGAACCTCTAAGCATAATCTTTGATAAATCTTTCAGGACTAGCTCCTTACCCAACTTATGGTCACTAGCCACAGTCATCCCTATCTTAAAAAAAAAAAAAGATCCCAGCAATGTTGAAAATTACAGACCAATCTCATTATGTTGTTTCACCTGCAAAATCATGGAATCAATCATAAACCAATCCATTACCCTTCACCTAGAAACTAACAACCTACTCTCTAACAAACAATTTGGTTTCAGGAAAAAATTATCCTGTAATATGCAACTTCTACACTGCAAAAACATATGGACTACACAACTCGATCAGGGTAAAGCAATAGACGCAATTTACATAGACTGTTGTAAAGCCTTTGATTCAGTGGTACACGACAAACTACTTCTGAAACTAAAATCTTATGACATCTCTGGACCCCTACATGATTGGATAACTGCGTTCCTGTCAAACAGACAACAAGTGGTTAAAATAGAGAGTTCTCTATCAAATCCTGCATCTGTCAATAGTGGTGTCCCTCAAGGCAGTGTTCTTGGACCTACACTCTTCATACTTTACATAAATGACCTTTGTGATTACATTATAAGCAACTGTGTTCTCTTCACCGACGATGTCAAACTATTTAACACTATAGACAATGCTACTATCCTTCAAAAAGACCTTGACTATGTATCAGAATGGTCAAACAAGTGGCAACTTCAAATCTCAACCAACAAATGTTCTGTCTTACATAGGCAAAAAGAATCAGAACACAAAATACAAGCTTGGAGGACCCAACCTTGTAGATGACCTTCATTCTGTCAAGGATCTTGGAGTACTCATATCTAATGATCTAAGTGCCAAAGCCCACTATAACAACATTGCCAAAAAGGCACTAAGAGTTGTCAATCTAATCTTGCATAGCTTCTTCTCTGGCAATATTACACTGCTAACCAGAGCATACAAAACATTTGCTAGGCCAATTCTCGAATACAGCTCACCTGTCTGGAACCTGCACTGCATATCGGACATTAATACAACCGAGAGAGTCCAAAAATATTTCACAAGAGGAGTCCTCCACTCCTCCACTTGCAACAGAATACCTTATTCCACCAGACTTGAAATCTTGGGCTTAGACAACTTAGAGCTACGTCGTCTTCGAACCAATCTAAATGTAGTTCATAAAATTATCTGCCACAAGGTCCTACCTGTCAATGACTACTTCAGCTTCAACCACAACAATACACGAGCACACAATAGATACAAACTTAATGTAAACCGCTCCAAACTCGACTGCAAAAAACACGACTTCAGCAACAGAGTGATCAATGCCTGGAATGCACTACCTGACTCTGTGGTTTCTTCCCCAAACCCCCAAAACTTTAACCTTAGACTGTCTACAGTCGACCTCACCCCATTCCTAAGAGGTCTGTAAGGGGCGTGCATAAGCGCACCACTGTGCCTACCGTCCCTGTCTTACTGTCGTATTGTCCTCATTTATCTGTACTTACTTTGCTTATGTTTATGTTTATGTTTATACCTATACCTGCTATCTTCTACATGTTTGACAAACAAACAATTAAAATTAAATAAATAAATAAATAATTAAATAAATAAATAAATAAATAAATAAATAAATAAATAAATAAATAAATAAATAAATACTCCATTGTTTCAAGATCTTTATATATTCTGCTTCTGGTATTATTTCTTTCAATGTAATGAATGTTTAGTAATGAATGTTTAATTCAGATTCTCAATTTGTTGTTTCACAAAGCCTTTCTCCCTTACATTCAAATTTCTCTGTCTTCATATTACGTCATTGTT
The DNA here is from genome assembly GCA_023053685.1 of Diadophis punctatus similis. Taxonomy (NCBI): domain Eukaryota; kingdom Metazoa; phylum Chordata; class Lepidosauria; order Squamata; family Dipsadidae; genus Diadophis; species Diadophis punctatus. The sequence continues at coordinate 35,864,451 of JALIGW010000006.1, read as the reverse complement.
GTCTCTCCTCACTCTGCTTTCCATATATACGACTGATACATTATAACATAGAAATTATTTGCGCAGTTTCCTGTAATATCGAACACATTTTTCTTTTAATGGTTTATTAAATTAAACATAGCAATTGGGTTTTTATAGTAGTGCATTACATTACAAGTTTAGTTCCAGTTGCATTCTGTTTTTTGGTTATTTTTTTAATCCTCATAAATCATTTTAGCTTCTTGTTCTATACTATAGTGATTAACTACTATATAGAATAAGGAGAAATGTTTTCCTGTTTGTTATTAATACAGAAATCTTACATAATAGAAAATATTTTACTTATTGCTAATCTTAATAAAGGGCATTTTCCTATTTAATTGGATTAAGTCCAGAGCTTTGTGAGCACAAGTCCGTTTTAGCAGTCTGCAAGCTATACGATCTTATGGAGTCTTAGCCAACATAGGTGAGATACTTTCCAGCCATAGAAATACTTTAAAACGTTACTACAATTAAGTACTTACCAACCATTTTAAGTTTGGTAAGGTAACTACTTGTAGAAAAACTTTCCCTAGAGCCCCTGACCTTATTCTGATTAGGAAACATGCTCCTGTTAGTTAGGATGTCAGATCCCTTATGAGCTGATTAGGCATTTTTTTACCATTATTAAATCCCAATGGGTATCACTTACTCCAGGGCAAATCCATAATAATGAAGCTTTAGCTCAACTATTTTGCCATGTGCAGATTGATAAAACTATAATGTGTAAAATATTGGCCTTAACTTCATCTCTGTCATATAACATTCCTGTTTCTAGTAATAATATTGCATTTAACATCTAATTATTTTCAGAAAGCTGGTCTTTGAGCCTGAGGTTCTTTCTTTTTTTTTATATTGTTTTATTTCTCTGTAACTGTATTTCAGAAAATAACATCCTTAGAAATAATGATTCTGAAGGGAACAGAACTCACCTCATTGTCATTTAGAGAGTGTAACCACACTACCTTTTATGCATCTATTTTAATAAGAGGTATTACTAAGTTCTACAGTATGTTTTATGTGCAATGTAATTTGTCATCAACAACCCATATTAGGAATTTCATCTAATATTCCCAGTTTATACTGCGGAAAGATGAGATTTTAATGATTGCGACTGTTAAAAGAGAACTTAGGGTCTTCTTTGTGTAAAAATATATATTACAAAATACTAAATAGACAATATTATAATTAGAATGCAATTACTTTACTTTGTGATATTATCCTAATGTGCCTACAGAGTTTATATGTTGGTTAAAGGTATAAATAAAGGAAATAAATAATTTTAATAAAAATGCAGAAGATATGTTACTAACGCACAATTTGAATCATCAAAATTTCATCAAGTACATGCCTATAACTTTCTAAATATTTATAAAACTGTGGTTTCTTTGAGTTGTATATGATTTGTTCAATTAATTTTTAAATAGACATCTAAGAATGTTTACATGGCAGATTTCAGAAAAGTTTGAACAGCTGTTCAAAGTCCCAGATGAGAATAAACAATTGTACAGATGCCCTACATAAATGTTTTGTAAACACCTTCCTGGCAGCTGGGGCAGATTATATTACTTTTATGACTTTCTCTATTTTAATCATTTCTTGCCTCAGTGATCCATTTCCCCTTTCTAAGAGTTGAGGTCTAGGTTTTAATTTATCCACAACTTTTCTACTCACCTTTCCTCTCCCCTTTATTGCAAAAACAGTTATAGATAGCTACGATTAGCTCATCCTTGCTCTTTAGTTATGGTAGCCTATAGCTACCTTGGAGGTTAGGCAAAAGGAGCAGCTATAGAGGTGGGAGAAGAATTTCTGCCTTAGTTTCATCTTTACATAGCAAAACAATATTTTGGAATCCTTAAGGCATACACATCTGAATACATCCTATGCAAGATCTTTCACTTGAAATGGATCATCATCAAAGTCACAGAATAAAGATTGTTAGAGAGAGGTAGTAGATCAGGGGTGGGTTCTGACTTACCTTGCTGCCGGTTCACTTCCTCCCATGCCGTGTGGGTGCGCGCCGCGCAGGCCCGGCACACAAGCATGTGCAGTGTTGAAAACCCAGCTTCTGCGCATGCACAGAAGCAAAAAACAGCTTCTGCATGTACACAGAAGTGAAAAACAAGATGGTGGTACCTATGGCGCCACCGAGAGTTCAGGGGCATGTCCAGCCAACCATTGCTGCCAGTTCAGCGAGCGAGGGAAAATTCCTGCTACCAGTTCTATAGAACTGGTCCGAACCGGCAGGAACCCACCTCTGTAGTAGATGGATTAAAATCTTGGTAACCTTTAAAGTAAAAAAAAAAAATGGGCTGAGAATGTTTCTGGTGACATTAGTATGTTGTTGGAGAACATCCTGTGTCCATATTGAATTGCAAATCATTGTTGCTATAATATTGTAATGGTGGGTGGGGATGAGACAGGAGAAACATTCAGAGACCGCATAACCAATAAATAAAGATTTCTCAGTCCACAGAAAGGGAGGAAGCCTAGGCAGGTTGCATAGGAGACCCTCTCTAGTTTTCCAGAGAATAAAATGAAAGTGTGTATGTGTGTGTGTGTGTGTGTGTGTGTGTGTGTGTGTGTGTGTAGAAATACTTGCAGTCTTTCAAGATTTTATTAATGCAACCTTACAATACAAATAGAGTTAGTATTCATAATTTTGCTTCTTGTATGGACTACTTCAAAAGGTTAACAGATATGAGCAATAGTATTTAAAGTAAAGCTTTGGAAATAAACACTTATTTCATTTAGTAGCTTTTCTGAATAGTACAATTCCACTCAATCTGGGACTTCTCTGGTACTCAAACTCCAATAACAAACAACTATTTATATCTATATCTGTCGATGATGATGATGATGAATAGAATAGAATAGAATAGAATAGAATAGAATAGAATAGAATAGAATAGAATAGAATAGAATAGAATTCTTTATTGGCCAAATGTGATTGGACACACAAGGAATTTGTCTTGGTGCATGTGCTCTCTGTACATAAAAGAAAAGATACGTTTATCAAGAATCATAAGGTACAGCACTTAATGATAGTCCAGGTACAAATAAGCAATCAAATCATATTAGGAACCAGTCAATATAAATCGTAAGGATCATCATCATCATCATCATCATCATCATCATCATCAAGAATTATTTCTGAAGGTAAAGATTATAAAAATGCTATCTAATTTGAACAACATGTTTTAGGACATGATTGATTCAGGATTGCCTCCCACCCCCTTCCAGAGTTTGCACTGATTTGGCTACTAATCCTGAAGCCTGTCAAGAAAAGCCAAACTTCTCAGTTACATTTATGCTTGGTTAGTTCCCAAGGGCATTTTTAATACCTCCCTAATTAAAAGGACACTTTACTTGTATTTCTGCAGTTGCAAGTAATTGACAGTCACTGACTGCAGGGGTCTGATGGGGGGGGTTTCATTAAAATGAAAAGTAGGAGGGAAAAAGTTTTTTTTTTAGTTACGTAGTTTAAACCTTTCAAAACTGAACTTTGTGGAAAATTCTTACTTGGCAAAGTTATGAGCAATTGAAGTATCCCATGTTAGTTTTACTGAAAAATCCAAGAATGTGATGTTCCAAAAAGACAAAGGCCCAATTAATAGCAATAGCAATAGCAGTTAGACTTAGATACCGCTTCACATTGATTTTACAGCCCTTTCTAAGCAGTTTACAGAGTCAGCATATTGCCCCCAACAATCTGGGTCCTCATTTTACCCACCTCAGAAGGATGGAAGGCTGAGTCAACCTTGAGCTAGTGGGACTTGAACTGCCAAACTGCTGGCAATCAGCAGTCAGCAGAAGTAGCCTGCAGTACTGCACTCTAACCACTGCACCACCATGGCTCAGTGCCTCGCCACCAAAGCTGGAAAGTGGCTAGAAACCAGGAGTCCATCAATTCCAGTCCTGCCTTAGACATGAACTTAGCTGAGTGATCTTTAGGACAATCACTTTCTCTCAGCCCTAGGAAGCAGGGAATGGAAAACTATTTCTGAAAAGCCATCCTTCTCCAGTCACCAGAGGTCCACATTCATTTGAAGCAGGGGCGGGTTCCTCTTACCTGCCTACCGGTGCGCTGCACACACATCATCACGTTTCATGCACGTACACGCTCGCTACATGCACACATACCCTCATGTGATTTTGCTTCCGTGCATGCGCAGGAAGCAAAAAATCAGCGAAATCTCTCTCGCGCGCGCACCCCCTCGTGAGATTTTGCTTCCGCGCATGCACTGTAAGCAAAAAAAGGCCAAAAATTCAGAAAAAAGATGGCACCGCACGACGGACTGGCGAAGATGGCACCGGAGCCGTTGCGTGCAAATTGCACAATTGGCAGGCCGCTACCAGGACGACAGAGTGGACCGCATGGGTAGGAACCCACCACTGATTTGAAGGCACAAACAAAGAAAAACACTATTACAGAGCTTAACTCCATAAACATTTCTCTGAGGATAGTCAGTCTAAGGGTATTTTGCTTTATGAAGAGGCAGTAACAAAGAGGTAACCATGAGAAAAAGAAAAAGAAAAGAACATTCATTTGGTTCCAAACAGATTGTATATAAGATTGGGTTTTGTTTTTATTCTGTCCACCGGAGTCTTTTTTTATCCAATGGGAAGTAGGAAGAGCTTTGAGGAACAGGAGGAAATGCCCCAACCAAGACAAGAGCCAGATAAAAGAAAAGAGTCCAAGGCAGAAATGCAATTTGAAGAAGCATCTTAGACTTGATCTTCTCTAGTTCTCATGAATATAAAGGGAGAAGGGGTGGGGGGAACACATTCAGACTTGCAACATTCTGTTATTACAATGTTATAATAAAAGTAGCATTACCATTCATCACAATTTGGTTTCCTATTCTGGTTTGTCTTGAAGGGCTGGCAGTTAAAGGGTCACACACGTTTTAGAGTTTTCTTTCTTTGTGCCAGATTTCTCTTCTCAGTTAAAACAGAAAGTAGGATTGAAGCAGAAATGGTAAAACTGATAAAACACAGAGCATGTGCTGCAAAGCCTGTTTCCAAGACTACTGCTCTATGCATTATGTATAAATAAATAAGGATGTAGTCTAATGATGGTAAAGTTTATGGCAGACAATAGTATGGAAGTTGAGCTCTGCTAAACAGAAATAAATTCAAGGTGTCTGGAAAACTTACTCGACCTGCACATATTGTAAGCAGCCATCAATCTCAAAATAGGCCACTTATTATTAGGAGCAGCTTTTTAAACAATGCTGTCTTTACCACTTAGCCATGACTGTACATATATCCTTCTGTGACTTAGGTAAGCATTTTAAATTAGCAGACACCATTGATTACAGCTGCCCAAGGGCTTCCTTCCTTTGTAATTTTAATTTTATTTTATTTTGGGTTTCAGAGGATAGTGGGACTTTTAATAATGTTTCAGGGTCAGTTTATAAAAGGAAGGTACATTCGTTTGAGGTAATGGGATTCTCTAGTGCTTTGTACAGCCAGGAAGAGTGAAAAGAAAACAAAAAGATGCTGGAAGGAAATATTTTTAACCCAGCACAAACTTATGGAATCAGTTGTAGCCTTGGGGAAAATATTACCAGGAAATCCAATATTAATGTGTTTTTCCATGTCCTGATTTTCTCTTAGAATGCACTATAATGCAAGCTTAAAAACTGTTTGATTTGAAGCAAATGGTATATCTTACCTATTACTGTATTTTTTGGAGTATAAGACGCACCGCAGTATAAGACGCACCTTAGTTTTAGGGGAGGAAAACAAGGAAAAAAGGCCTCTGCCTCCCAGCAATTTGCCAAACAGCAAACAGCACAGATGATATACACTGTTTGCTGTGTATTTCTGTGCATGTGTGCCTGACCCATAGAAATAGCAAAGAATTGGAGAAATGGCAGTATATTAATCCCAGAAAGTTTTCTTAAATGTAATCACACTAACTGTTCCCAATTATTTAAATAGTACTCCAAACATGACTAAGTCATTAACTCAGCTGCCTTATTTTAATACTAATACTTAATACTAAAACAAGACATTTCAGATTATACTTTTACAGATCTTTAAAATAGATGTGGCTTTCTGGAAGTATTCTCTGCTATTTAAAAGAAGATACAATAGCACTGGGCCTCTTCAGAGCAAGCATTTATTTTAAAAAGCTTCTTCATTTTGTTAAGTTGTCTAGAACAATAATAAAGCAGTCTTTAAAAAATAAGTCTAATAATTTGAACACTCAACAAACATTTAACAAAATAATATATTAACAGAATCTGCCTCTACCTAGTATAGAACTCACAACCTCCTGATTGTGAGGTAAGAGCTCTACCTCTAGGCCATAGCAGCTATAGCTTACTTCTTTGCAATTTTAGCAGTCTAACATTGCCAGCAGTTTATCTCCCAGCAATTTGTCTCATTACAGCCACCGTAGTTAGTTTCATTTTACCATGTGGCTTGCAAGTCTCAGTCAGCTGTAGGTCAGGAGGCAGATAATCTCTTCTTGTGCCCTGTTTGCTGCAAAGAGATAAATTGCTGGCAGGCAGAGGCCAAAGGGTGGGGGTGGCTGGGTAGGGCTACATTCGGTGTATAAGACGCACGCAGGTTTTCACCCTCTTTTTGAGGGTAAAAAGGTGGTCTTATACTCTGAAAAATACGGTAACTGAAATGTGATAAGATGCTACACTCTTTCCATGGAGAAAGCTGGTAAAAGACAAGGAACTTATTTATTTTTTAAAGAGAAAATAACAGGACAAATTGTTGGATGAATGTAGAACCCTATAAAATTGTAGTTTATATTTTGGCTTCCATCGGTGTTTATAATGCAAAATGGCATTCCAAATCAGTACTGGGAGTTGAGTAAATATCTGTAATAAATAGATAAGTCGATAGATATTCAGGATGTTATATACAGTATAGAAAAATGGTAAAATGTTGCATACTGTTTTTCCCACCATTAAAGTCACAAGCCGAAGCACATCTCTTTCTGTTACAAACGCTCAGGACACAGGAGACTTTGGTTAACAGTTATTTGAATATAAAGATGGGTCAGGGAGCAAAAAATTAACTTCCATTGTATGCAATTGCATTTCTTTATTTTACAGCCTAATACAGAATAATGTTAGTATTTTACTGGTGACAGCAATACAAGTAAGTGTTTGTACACGGATTTGGTGAAATGTTGAAGATCTATAGAATGCCAGTTTCTTATTTTTAAATTAAACTGCATTTGAGACTATTAATTCTATTATTGTTTTTTTTTTTTGCACATTTAAAAATACCTGGGTAGGTTGCATAAATAAATAAAATATATTAAAATAACATTAATAAAATAACATTAATAAAATATATTAAGATAAATAAAGACTGCATAAAATGTATAACTATACCACAAAATTTAAAGAATTGAATAATGGGAAAAGGGATACAGTCCAGTGTATACATTGTTCTTTTTTTTAAAAGCATCTCTTTTTGTTATCTTGGGAATAAAGAGTTGAATGAAATGTGTTAAAATAAATAAAGAGGCTCAGTTGTTTAGGTTTTCTCTTCTGATATCCCTCTTAGGAAATATATAATTATATACTGGCAAATTTTAATTAGCCATCTTTATTCTTGTATTGCTAGGTTAAAAATAATTTCACTATATTATATTTAAATAAGCAATTCATGTGCTTAACAAAATAAAATCATGTTTACATGTAAATGTATGGTAATGGAATTTTAAAGAATGACACAGACTTGGAATAAATAATTTCCTGTCGTATCTGGAAGAATTAATTTTTGCTCAAGCTGTGTTTCATATTGTTGTCAAAACATGGACTGATCTTTTTAAGTCTGCATAAACTGCCTTGAAATGCCAAAAAAAAAAAAAAAAAAAAAAAAACCACCCAAACCCAAACTTGAAAGGAAAAAAGCTGAAAGAAGTCACTTATTGACATTTGATAATCAATAAGAAGGGCAAGGAAAGCTTCAGATTGTTGCAATAACATAATGTGACACCAATTGTTCCAAGTAGAATCTGTCCACCCAGCGGATGCCAATATATTGAGCTTGTTCAGAGTCTATATTCCCCATTAGCTACAATGAGAAGAGATTTGGAAGTGACTGTTCTTTATGGGATTTCTTCCCATGAAACTAGTTACCTCCAGAAATAAAATATTGTAAATACTGTATTAGTAATATTGTTAATATTTCAAAAGCTTACTAAGATCTGGCTATTGAAGCAGGCATTTGGAGACTGAGGAATTAACTACACACTCAGCATGTGTATGAATGCTGCTATATCATTCATGTTTATTGTTATAAAGTGGCTTAGATTTGCTAGCTTGAAGTATTGTAAAATAATAGAAATACACAGATATATATTGTACACACCTCTTGACTAATTCATAGATGAACTGCTTAAACAATTAGGTTCATACTATCCCCACTCCTGCAAAAATAAGTACTGCATCCAATTCTGGTCCCTATGATACAAAAAAAAATGCTGAGGCCCTAGAAAGAGTGCAGAGAAGAGAAACTAAAATGATTAATCATATGGGTGCGTGCGCCGAAAAATAAAAAAAATCCCCCCAAAAAGCCGAAAACAAGTTGGTGACAAATGCGCAGTGCTGGAAACTCGGCTTCTGCGCATGCACAGAAAAAAAAAACCCAGAAAAAAATTCCCTCCAAAATTTCCCCCCAAAAGATGGCGGTGTCCACGGACCGGCACCGACAGAACCGGTTCCATGATGTCATCGTGACATCACCAGCGGGTTGATACCGGTTCAGGCGAACCAGTCCGAACCGGGAGGAACCCACCTCTGTCCTGACAATAGGACAAGGAGCAATGGCTGGAAGCTCATTAAAGAGACATTCAACCTGGAACTAAAGAGAAACTTCCTGACAGTGAGAACATTAGCCAATGGAATAGTTTGTCTCCTGGAGTTGTGGGTGTACCATCACTGGAAGTTTTCATTAAAGAATTGGACAACCCTTTGTCTGGGATGATATAAGTACCCTTGCATGGTTATGGGGTTGGACTATAAGACCTCCAAAATCCCTTCCAGTCTTATGATTCTATATCATTGGTCTGAAAAAGTGGAAGATTACTTTGGACTTTATTCAAATCCATGGCTGCCTACAATGGATATTTTAGAAATATATGTATCTGTATAATGAGTCATTCAATTTTTTAAAAAAATATTTGGTGAAAATTGTTAATAAGAGCCAGTGACCTAGGGTAATTGTCATAGAAACGTCTGTTCTATTACAGATGGGGGAAGCAACCTGCATTGGAGTATAATTCTGAGAAGAGAGAGAATTAACAATTCATCCTGAATGTATTTACTCAGAAGTAAAACCTTTTTATTGGAATGGAAATCATTTTCTTTTGAACATCCTTAGAATAGCAGTCTATGTTATATAAGGGTTGAATGAAAACTAATGCCGCTGTCTCCATAACTTGTTGACAAATGAAACAGATGTATAATCCTTGAAATTAGATTTTTGTTACCTATATTTACTTCTCAATATAATCACTATTTACTACAGTACATGCTTCTGCCAAAGTTGGACAAACTTCTTCAATCTGTTATGAAAAAATTACACACTTAATCAGCCAAGCTCCAGCAGCACTATATACTTCTTATTTGAGTCAGATAGATGCCCAAAAAGTATTTGTTCCATTTTAAAGAAAAGGCAATAGACTTATAGTACCAGATTTATAGTATTGGTAATGGGATCAGATGGTGAGATCCATCTTTAAAATTGTCTCTTGCATAACTCATAAGATATGTGATATAAGATATGATTCATAAGATATATTAAGCCAGTCAGAGTCACCTCAAACTGCAATTTGGGTGGGCATATAAATTTAATAAAAACTAAATAAATGAGGTCTAGTGTTGTCATGTTGTAGCAAATTTCCTTTTTGTGTTTCCAAACTCTGCTTAATTGTTCAAAGTTTTGAGTGCTGCCATATAGCACTCTGATAGTGGACCAAATTCAAGACAATCTATGTGAATAACACCATCTGTGTTCCACAAAACTGTAACCATGAATTTTCCTAGGTTTTGATTTATTCATTTATTTATTTTAGTAGATGAAGATTTATGATTATATTCCATGGACTGGCATTTCATTTTTGGGGCACAATGATAAGCTCATGTTTCTACAGCTGTCACAATGCTGTGGAAAAGTTCCACACCATCATTCTTGTAGTGTGACAATATTTGCTGACAATTTTCATCTGTTGAAGCTTTCATCTCTGCTGTCAGTAGTGAGAAGCCCTCTTATTCAACCCGTCCAATGGTGAAGAACACATGATTTACATGTTCCTTTGAAATGCCAATGTTGACAGCAAATTTCTCTTTCAATGATATGCCAATTGTCCTTGATCAGTTCATCAACCTTTCTTTTCTGAACCTGTGATTGTTGTCACAAGGTTATACACTTCATTTTCGATTATGCAAATCAGATCTTTCCAGCTCATCATCAATTTTACATTTTTTGGCCCAGCAATAAATAATACTCACATCAATGTACTTGTCAACATAAACAATCTGCACTCAGTGGGAAATTTAAATTGGAGGGACTCCTTTGGCAGTCAAAAATTTAGCACATTGAATTGCTTACATTGCTTAAAACACCATGAAGATTAGTCACTTTTGTGCTTCCATTTCACAAATAATAGCACAATATTTTCGTGTGTGTGTGTGTGTGTGTGTATGTGTGTGTATGTATGTATGTATGTATGTATGTATGTATGTATGTATGCATATCAGGGGTGGGTTCCTCCTGGTTCAGACTGGTTCTCCCGAATCAGTAGCGACCCACTGGTGATGTCTCTTTCAAAATAAATAAATAAATAAATAATTCTACTTCTCCTATGGACATATTTTATTTAATGGCATAATAATGTTTTCTCCCTTGTAGGTAACTGTGTCTAAAATTTAAGATAGTAGAAAGTACAGCTTAATCAACACATAAAATGGAACTGGAATCAGATGGAATCTCTTTATTCTGTAGTTCACGGAAAGGCTAATGTAATGCAGTGACACAGTTCTGAATATTGTATTTGTTATTTTATGACCTATTTATATAACAAAACACCTCCAAACTTTATGGAAAATAAACATTTTGCTCTTGGCGGCCCTAAAAAGGTATGCACTTAATCAAGCATTTTCTATTCATGTCTCCTGGAATCGGAAGCAAATGTGGTTTTGGCAGAAAATATTTTTCTTTATATTCCCAGAGAAACCATGACCTTGCAGATTGAAGAATGTCCCTTGCTCTTGCATATAATCGTGTTTTAGTTTCAAAGTTGAGTCCATCAGCAGGCTAAGGATCGTGTTTAGGAAAAAAATATAACTGATCCATCAGCACTTCATTATGAACCATTTACGGTAGGACTAATATTATTTATAACAAAGCATTTAAAATCAATAGTAGAGGTTCATTTTTCAGGTCCTACATTTCAGAAGATCTGAGTCTTGCTTATTTTCAGCATTTGTTCTACTACTTTTTTTCATTTTGAAAGAAAACTCCTAGCTATTTCCTTTGCATAGACATTTCAGTTGCAATAATAAGTTGTTTGGTCTTAAGACTAAATAAATGGCCTTATTGATACACCAAATGGTTAATATACTACATTAAAAGGAGCTGAAATATTTCACAATATATTTAATACAATTACAGAATATAGATAATTTTTGTTTTTTAATTTTAATTTAATATTTTTAAATATTGTATAAGAATAATGAAAAATTTCATAAGCAAACTCAGACTTCTCTTTAGAAAGCAGAAAAGAAGTCATAGCAGCTAGATGATACGAGTATCTGTACTTGGCTATAGAAAAGGTTTTTTTTAAAAAAAATCTGGTTTTTGGAAGAAAATAGTAAACAAAGTTTTGAAACCTCTGTACCACATCACTTTAAAAGAGGCTTTCAGATGCCCTCAGTAGCTACTTCAGAGGTGGGTTCCTCCCAGTTTGGACCGGTTCGCCCGAACCAGTAGCAAACCGCTGGTGACATCACAATGATGTCATGGAACCAGTTCGGTCAGTGCCAGTTCGTGGGCGCTGCCAACTTTTTTTTTATTTTTTTCGGATTTTTTTCGGATTTTTTTCCCCCCGGTTTTTTCTTCTTCTGTGCATGCAAAGAGCCACATGGTTGCCAACACTCATCCTATACAAAGAGGGGATACTTTTATTCAATCAATATTTCTTTTATGTTTTTCTTTGAAGTATCAACTATAAAAGAGACTGTAATCTGAGGCTTGGGGTTCCCTCTTTGAATGAGAGGAATCCTTTCTATCAAAACATTCTGAATAAATTGTAATAAAATTATTTTCCTGCCTCATTATGCTATACTGGCAGGGGCGGGTTCCTAATTTTTTACAACCACTCTGTGGGCGTGGCTTATTTTGTGGGTGTGGCTTGCCAGCCATGTGACTGGGTAGGCATGGGCCTCAGAAGCTTGGCAGCAGCCGGAGAAGCAGGGGGGCATTGCCCACCCGCAACCCAGCCCCCGCAGCGGGAGCAGCAAGACCGCAGCAGCGGTTCTTCTAGGAGGCGCCATCCGGCCTGAATGCTTCTCCCCATTCGATGATCCTAGGCTCCTGCCGCCCATTCCCCCTCCCCTCAGCAGCTCGAGAAGCCTCGAACGTGCAAAAATACCTGGGATCATCACCGCACGTTCGTGACTTCTCGGACTGCTGAAGGGAGGGGAACTGAGATAGGTCCTGCCGCCCATTCTTTCAGCATCTCACGCACTCCCTCAGCCATCCTCCCCTGCTTGGACTCACTGTGGGGTAGGAAGGCAGCGCATGAGCAGTGCCGGAAGCTCGGCTTCTGGGCATGCACAGAAGAAAATTTAAAAAAAAATTTAATGGTGGTGCCCAGGCACCGGCAACCGACTGCACCGGTACTGTGATGTCACCAGCGGGCCGCTACCAGTGCTATAGAGTGGACCGCACCGGTAGGAACCCACCACTGTATACTGGGATCCATGCAGGGCCAGATTTGGCTATCAAAATTGGTGAGTCATTCAGAAGATCTTAGCCTCGGAACAATGGTTTTCAGGTGAAGGCAGGGAAGTGGCTTGGTGCACCTTGGAGATTTCTTCAGAGCTATTTTTTTCTTGCACCTTCAACTGGAAAGATTGCCTCAATGATGCATAAGGATCTAGGCATCATTGAGGCAATCTTCCCAGTTGAAGGCGCAAGAAAAAATAGCTCTGAAGAAATCTCCAAGGTGCACCAGGCGGGTTCCCAATCAAAAAGATTATTGCCTGATAGGGATAGGAGAGAGAACGAAGCAGCCATCCATCCACAGGACAGAGGAAAATTTTGTGAGTCTTGATTTTGCCTTTCTCCCAAGAAGCCTCCTATCAGTTTTTTTGCCACGCCCCCCTCTGTAGGCGACATATTAAGCAGTACATAGAGCTTTTTAGATGAACTTTTCTTTGGTGAGAGATAAGCCAATTAAAATGTAAAAAGTCCTGTAAAAGGGCTAAGTAAGTGACTTAAAGCTAAGTATAAATTGTTCCCTCAGGCAATTTAGCTGGGAAGGTAAGACTGGGAATTTAAAAGAAAAGGCACAATAGATGTGGATGATGGGGAAGCTTCCAGTCCTCTTGATGTGTCTACAATAATTTTACAAAAGCTGGCAAGAAGAAGAGAAGTAAGTGAAAAGTGTTTGCAAAAAATGACATGTTTGGGCAACAATTAATTAAGTGGACCTTTTGGCTTGGGCTTGAGGCAATAGGATAACATTGATTTTGATTTTCATCAGCTTATTTGGTTTCTCCTGCTGACCAAAAACCAACCCAATTACAAAAATGTATATCTTATAATTATATGACAATTTATATCTTATAATTATACAACAATTACCTCTCTGTGTGTAAACCATTTTAAAAGGAAAAAAATGAGAAAAGGAAGAAGTATGGAATATAAAAATAGGGTATAAAATTAATAGCAGTTACAGTATTAAAGAAAAGAATTTTTGTTTATTAATTGTAAATACTTATGTATTACCGTATTTTTCGGAGTATAAGATGCACTGGAGTATAAGACGCACTTTAGTTTTTGGGGAGGAAAATAGGGGAAAGCAATCTGCCTACCAGGTATTCATCTGGCTAGTCCTTAGTCTGGTCAGCTTCAGCACATTATTTTATCCCCTGGTTAGGACTTAAAAAAACCTTCTTCTGAGAGAGTAACAATGAAAGAGCATGCAAGCCAGTAAGAGCTGGGAAGATGGTTAGCACCTGGTTAGGGCTAGAAAAAAACTTATTTGGAGTAGCTTCAGCACATTATTTTATCCCCTGGTTAGGACTTAAAAAAACCTTCTTCTGAGAGAGTAACAATGAAAGAACCTGCAAGCCAGTAAGAGCTGGGAAGATCGTTAGCACCTGGTTAGGGCTAGAAAAAAACTTATTCGGAGCAAGTAGAGCAATGAAAAAAAATTCTGCAAAGACTTAGGGCTGGAAAAACATTCTTTGGAGAGAGTAACAATGAAAAAGCCTGCAAGGTAAGAGCTGGGAAGATCTGTTAGCACCTAGTTAGGGCTGGAAAAAAAAGCTACATTCGAAGTATAAGACGCACCCAAATTTTCAGCCACTTTTAGGGAGGAAAAAGGTGCGTCTTATACTCCAAAAAATATGGTATACATTTTTTAAGAAAACTAAGTCAACATTGAACTTTAACAAAATATAAATTTCAAAAAGTAATCAGCATAGTATACAGTAAATCACAAAGACTTAGAAAATTCAATAAAACTTACATATTAAGTTTACATCTTTATATAGGCAGACAATCAAATTCTGGCTACGGTACCAATTTGTGGTACCAACCAATCTAAAAACAGTTTCAAAATAATTCTAAAATGTTCCCAAATTCTTTGTCAGATATGATTTTAAGATATGAAGTTATTTTAGACACAGAGGAATATTCTAATATCAAAAATAGTCATTCTTCCACAGAATGAAACAAATGAAGCAACAATTCCAATCAAGCAACAATTACCCTATATAGATCTGCTTTAGAAAAGTTTATGGGACTACATTCATGTTTTAGTAAAGTTACAGAAGAATATCATGGGTTGAAAAGTAAATTCAGTGTTTACAATTGTTTCATGCTAGTGTTGAGTGTTTAGTATGCCGTGTATCATATATGGATGAATGATCTCACTAGGTTGTTTTATTTCTGTTTTGATAAAAACTATGGATTGATCATTAATTTGAGGCATTTTCTGTTATCTACATTTCAATGATATTCAATAAAATATCACCTTAATTATTTTGAGCAGGTAAGAAACAATACCACATTAGATATATGAAGTAATAAAATAATATCAATATAAATAATATAAATAATTATATGGTTAATAAATAAAACAGCTTAAATTCTGCCACAATACCTGTAACACCACCAAGCATCAACATTCGCCTATCCAGATTCTTGGGATGGATTCGGTAGGTGGATAAAAATACCAAATCCAGTCTAAATATCTGGATGACTGGGCAACAAACCATAATAAATATATATAAATACAGGTATAAAGCAATAACAGTAGCTAGAAATGAGGAGAAATTTCCTGTCAGTTAGAACAATTAACTAGTGGAATGGGTTGCCTCCAGAAGTTGTGGGTGCTCCACAACCAGAGGTTTTAAAGAAAAGATTGGACAGCTATTTGTCCAAAATGATATAGGTTCTCCTACTTGAATAGGGGGTTGGATTAGAAGACCAACCCACTGTTATTCTGTTATTCTATAATATGCCAGTAACTAAGAATTTAGCAGTTTAAAAAAATAGTAAATCATCATCATCACCACCACCATCATTTTAGCCATTGTTTATCCACTGCAGGATGAAGGCCTCTTCCTCATGTTTCCAACCAATATGATCCTGAGCTTTTGTTTGCCAATTGGGCCCGCGATACTTGCTGATGTTGTTGATCTGTCTTGTGTTAGATCTCTTTTGTGGATGGTTTTTATCAAATGGGGTCGATTCTATGATTGCCTTGGTCCACCTGCCATCAGTTCTTCTTGCTATGTGACCAGCCCATTTCCATTTCAATTCTTTTACTCTCTTGATGATATCCTATACTTTCTTTTGTTCTCTAATCCATGTGCAGGACTTTCTATCTTGTCTTGTAATGCAGGGCATGTATCTTTCCATGGCTCTTTGTGCCACTCATAGCTATTATACCAATTGTGAGGTTAGTGTCCATGTTTCATAATGTTAAATAATTTTGCATTTTTTCTGTTTTTGAAATTCCAATTTGAACATGCCCTCTTTTAGAGTTAATCAGCAGCTACTACACCCTGGGATGGGGAGGCATTTTCATTTACACTGTTTGAGAATTGTATTTGATTTTAGCTTTCTCAATAAATGCGACTGTGTATTTTTTAAAAAGGACCAAGTATTATGAATTTAGTGGCCCAAAATAAATAAACAAATAAACATGCAATAAATAAAATATTTATATTGTTGTGCTTCAAACAACTCTTTAATTTGAATATGAATTATTCATTATTCATTAGTTACAATGATAAAAAAACAAATTGTTTTAAATGATTGCTTGTAAAGCCTATTACCTTAATTAAAATGTGCAGAATTATAAACATTATGTACTTTATAACAGTTTATTTTTGTTCTTTAGGTTGAGCTTAGCAAGTGAGGGCAGTGCAGAGATGATGATGATGATGATGATAATGATGATGATGATGATGATGATTTTTATCAAAATCATTTAATCCAGTTTTGCTCAATGTTGCCCTAAAATGTATTGAAATACAATATTCATCATTGAACAGAAACAATCCATATAGTCCAGGGGTGTCAAACTCTTGTCGCCAGGGTGGCATCACTTGACATATTGAGACTTTTTCACCCTTCGCTAAACCGGGTGTGGGCGTGGCCAGCATGTGACGCATCCGGCCCGCGGGCCACAAGTTTGACAGCCCTGATATAGTCCAATTGGACTGAGGTGGTAAATAATTTCTTAAATAATGATAAATAATGCTGCAATTAAAATCACATACAGTATATCAGATTCACTTGTCACCATGTCTATACAAGATTCTCTCTTGAAATAGAAGAAAGAATATATCTAGAAAAGTGTAAAGACCTAATTTTGAGAGTCTCCCCCCTCTCTCTCTCTCACACACACACACACTTATTTAAAATTCTAAAAAATACAATAACTTGTAAATAACATTAAGTGCATATTTTATTTATTTAAAACATTTATATAGCTGACCATCTTATATCAAATGCTAGGTGGTTCCCAATATATATTAGGATTAAAAAAGAAGACCAAGAAAATAATTCATAACACTTCACATTAATAATTTGTTAATATTCCTCTCACACGTTAATCTATTCATCTAGCATAAAACAATTATGCTTTCCCTTTGTTGGCGTAAGATATAAACTGAGGCCATATATTTGAGAAGGCTTTAACTTTAGTTTGACCAGAACCCAGGTGAAGTATGTCAATCAAATTTTCAGCTATGGCAATGTCAAGCGTTCTGTACCAAAACTCCCATGTCATAATTTTATCTTTCAGGTAATTTGCTATGGATATTCTGGTGGCAATCAATAAAAATACAACTAATTCTTTAGGGCAGATATTTGTTTCATACTTTACAATATATATTTAACAAAGCAAGTTGTGGACACTTATTCATTCTTTGATTTATAACACTATCAATCTCCAAAAATACCACAGACTAGAAGGAAAAGACATGGAGAAATTCCCCTTTCTTATAACCATTTCAACATCACCACCACCTAAAACAGCTTTTTTGTTCATGCATGCTAAGATATAAGAACGGAAAGCTATAAGGTATCTGAAAGGTATAAGGAGTCATATACTATCTACCAAAGAAAATGCTCTTTAATTTAGACTGAAGATTATGACCCTGGTTTCCATCTCCATTCCCCACCCCAGTTCTGAGTCATAGTTTTTTGGGGAAAATATTTTGCCTAGTAATTTTTTAAAAGAATTGCAGGCTGTTGTAATATAACGTGAGAATATTATGTAATTTAGAGATAAATCTTTTAGATGAATCCTTCACCTCCTAGTGAATTATCGCAATCATATTCCTCATATTCTGGATCAAAAATACATTAGAAAAGCTTCTACTCTGCCACTATCAACAATGTGAAAGCCAATGGAACTCACAAAGAAGTGGTCACAATACACAAAATAGGACATTATGACAAATACTGTGGTCCCAAATTCTTGCCACACTGTGATGATTGGGTGTATATCATCCTGGGCATCCCTCCCTCCCTCCTTCTTTCCTTCCTTCCTTCTTCCTTCCCTCCCTCCCTCCTTCTTTCTTCCATGCATGGATGCAAGTTTTCTGGATTCAAATATGGTACTTCCAAATGGGCTGTATGGTTGTAGCAGAAAGCAGATAGAATTATTAGACTGGAAATAAATATTCTTCAATTGCTTATAGTACGGTACATGAATAATAGAATTAATAAAATGAATGAGCAGAGCACATTTACTAGGGCACATAATATTTAATGATAAACCCCATGCACAAGTGATATAAAAGTCTAAAATGTTTTATTCTACTTTGGTCATTAGTATTATTAGCATTTTTAGTACTATACCATTTATGGTCACAATTTCCTTCCTTCTTGCATATTGATTTATTTGCAAAAGTTCTGTTTCCTGACTTTCTAATTCTCTTTGATTTCTCAGCAAAGTTGTATTATATTTCCCCCGACATTCTCAGATTACTGCAACCGTTTATCAATTCAGCAGAAAATATTTGAAAGAATGTCTTATGCATTTTTATACAATTACACTTCCTTTAACTTACACACCATTGCATACATTTTTCCAACTGTATGAACTTTTAAGCTCTTTTTCCATTAGAAAATGAATTTTTGTACATACTTCAGTGCACGCATTTTTCTGGATATCTGAATCCAAAAAAATTTAAAATGTAGAAATGGGTTTTGACATGAATGTATAAAATTCTTGTACATGTTCAACAGGATCCAACAGGATAATTTTTTTCCCTCTGAATTGTTTCATATTCCAATTCTTATTAATTCCTATCCTGCAACATGATTTTTTTTAAATGTTTTGTGGTTTTGCCATGATCACCTGGGGAAACAAAACAGTCACACAAAGTGACTAAACACTAAATACAAGCTGAATAGACAAGACCTTACAGACGACCCTTACTCTGTCAAAGACCTTGGAATACTTATATCAAATGACCTATGTGACAAAGCCCACAGCAACAACATCGCCAAAAAGGCTTCAAGAGTTGTTAACCTAATCTTATGTAGCTTCTTCTCCGGTAATATCACACTACTAACCATAATAAAAAACATTCGCCAGACCAATCCTCGAATACAGCTCATCTGTCTGGAACCCACACCGCATATCGGACATAAATACATTAGAAAGTGTCCAGAGATACTTTACGAGAAGAGTCCTCCACTCATCTACTCGCAACAGAATACCTTACGCAACCAGACTTGAAATCCTGGGCTTAGAAAGCTTAGAACTACGCCACCTTCGGCACAACCTAAGCATAGCTCATAAAATTATCTGCTACAACATCCTTCCTGTCAATGACTACTTCAGATTCAACCACAACAATACATGAGCACATAACAGATACAAACTCAAAGTGAACCGCTCCAAACCTGACTGTAGAAAATATGACTTTAGCAACAGAGTGGTAAATGCCTGGAACTCACTACCTGACTCTGTGGTTTCGTCACCAAACCCCCAAAACTTTACCCTAAGACTGTCCACTGTTGACCTCACCCGATTCCTAAGAGGTCAGTAAGGGGCGTGCATAAGTGCACCAGCATGCCTACCGTCCCTGTCCTAATGTTCCCTCTTATCAGTACCAATCTTATGTACATAAACAATGTTACATCTATGTATATTACTAACACGTACTTGACAAAATAAATAAATAAAATAAATAAAATAAAATAAAGTGCTACAGTTGGAGACAATAATATAAACCCCAAAAACTAGTTTCCTATGTCAAAAAAACAGGCTGAAGTCAAATAAATTAAATAGTAGAGTCTGGGAATGATAGGATAAATATGTCATAACTGTTTTTCTAAGTATATATTAAGCTGCAACATTGTATGCTAAGGCACAATTGAGATTAGACACAATATAATTAAATGCAATTGAAAAATATTTAAGACTACATTTGGTGAAAAGGGATATTGAGAGAGGACTTAAATTTTGCTTTCTTTTAGTTCCACTAGGTAACTCTCTGCATAGGAAAAGAGCTCAGTTACTTTAACTCTTGTCTAACATTTGTCATTTTCTCAATTACAGCCATTTATCTCATCTATGAAAAATAATTGCACCCTTCGTTGGCCTTTGATGTCCTCCAGAATGCTTAGCTTCCTCTTTGATCCTTTTGTAAATGTTCCAAGCTACACTGTGGCATATTTTAAAGTGAATAAAGGTGACAAAAGTTGATGTTGCAGTTTAGAAGGGTCACTTTGCAATTTGTAGGGACGTTAACCACCACAGTGATCTTTTGAAGTATCTTTATTGTATGAGGCAACCTGATGTTCCATTACATAGTAGTCAAAGTAATTGAATTTATGCCAGGGCAAAGTGGCAGTGAATTGCCTCAGTTTTACTCAAAAGATTGAATCTGTTTAAGAGAAGCTTCTGATAACTTCATGAAAATTTTTTTATTTTTCAGCAATAACATGAAAGTATTGGCTTCTATTTTTTCCCCAGTTTTTCAACCTAACTTAAAATTGTTGGCCATATAATCTAAAATGCTTATTTTAGCCTTAGTCCTGAGAGTTCCTTCTAAGAATATAAAAGATCAAACAATATGGTCAAAAACAGAGAAGTTGGTAACTGGCTAAAACTATATACACTATCCCCATTACTATAATCTGCAATAATCTGCCATACCATCATATGGTATTATATCATCACATATTATTATAAACAACCAATCTGGATATGAGACATAATAGACCAGATCTTTCTCAATGGGCTGCCCTTCCAAATGTATCAAGTTTGAGTTCTCACAATCCATCACAGACCATTAGCCAATGAACCCAAGCTGGTTAGGAAATGTGGGTATTGATGTTTAATACAACTTCAGGATAACTGGTTGGATGAAGGATGGAATAAATTCATCATGAGAACATACAAAAGTTACAAACCACCCCATCATTAATCTAGATATGATTGTGTTTGCAGTGATGGGAAAGGAACAATCCTCTAACTAGAAGTAAAGAATACTATAGAACTGTAACTGAGAACATTTTGATTTATGCCTATTTGGAAGAAACTGTAATGAATAGCTATGATAGCTTGTTGCAGCCAAAGTTACAGAGATTTATAGCAAAATGAACACTTTAATAATATATCCATTATCTATCTATCTATCTGTATGGGCCACAGTGGCTCGTGTGGTTAGAATACTGAGTCAAGGAGACTACTGTGAGGTCAATAGCTTGGCAGTTCAAAACCTGAGAGTGAGCCATGTGATGGAATGAGCGGTCAATCTGTACCAGCTCCTGCCAGCCTAGCAGTTCAAAATGCAAGTAGATAACTAGGTACCACTTTGGTGGGAAAATACCAGGGCATGAAAATACCTGGGAAATGGGAATGTTACCGGCTAATCCCTTCAACACAGAAGTGCCTTGGCAGATGCTTCCAACATGAATGTAGCAGTATATATTGATTAGAGTTTACTTCTCAGATACAGAGAG
Source organism: Diadophis punctatus similis (assembly GCA_023053685.1). NCBI lineage: Eukaryota > Metazoa > Chordata > Lepidosauria > Squamata > Dipsadidae > Diadophis > Diadophis punctatus. Next base: position 35,842,722 of record JALIGW010000006.1, on the reverse strand, counting down.
AGTTATGGTAAGTTATAACAATGAACCTAGGTACATTTTGGTGGGAAGACTATCAACAATGAGATCCAAGGGATATGAAATGCAGTAAAGTCATTATCTTTTTTTAACAGTTACTCCTAAAATTACTTGTGGCTGCTTAAAAACATGTTGATTCATGTATTATCATTTTAATTAATGATCTAATTATACATGTTACCTTTATTTATATAAAATTAAAAATAGGTGATGCTATGTCCCATAAATTTATCTCAAAAATGCCTTAATTTTTACACTGTTGCAAGATTGATTTTTAAAAAAAAAAACTGGAAGTAAGTCATTTTAATTCTATGGGGCTCACATATAGAATTGTAGAGCAAATGATGTTTCAGCTTTGACAAAGGAAGACTCATTGGACAAGTTACACTGGATCATAATATTAGTAAACCAAATATAGAACTTTCCAAGGAAAACCATTTGCTGCAAAAGGCCAATTCAACACAAATACTACTGGAAAATGGCTGGCAAAACTATAGCTTGACAGAAAGCAATTTGTGTCTCTTAGCTTGACTCCAACCCTGGCATCTGGTAACATCATATCAGTGTAATTCAGAATCAGGAAAGGTCACAATATGAAATCTCTGGTTTGATGAGCCCATTTCTAAAAAGTGACAGAAATCATGTTAAAGAAGACATGGTAATGGTACATATACAAATGGAAGGATTATTATACCTCTATACATCTACCTCAAGAAAATGCACATTTATAAACCACTCTAACGTAAGTATGTTTTATGATTTAGGACAAAAGTTGTCTTCTTTCCAATATCTGTCAACCATGAGAATGAAGAGTTACATTTTAGATTAAGGAGAGTTTAAAAGGGGAACTGCTGTTGACACCATTCAATTCTCCAAAACTGACAGTTCAGTTTATTTTAACTTATATGTGCTTTAGGTAGACTTTGAAGCAGTTTTAGAAGCCTTGATGTAAAAATGTGTTAGTGATTTGATTATCTTAATATTATGCTGTGTTATGCATAATATTATGCATAAATGCAACTCTAAGCTTTTAAGATTGTTTTAGCCTATTTTAACCTGTAATATGGTTGCATCCTAGTAAAAATTGACAAAAATTTCTAGAGGTGAATGATTTAATAATAAATACGGTGTGTTTTTAGTCTCCAGTGAAACATCTCTCTCAAGAGAATTTAATACTATATTTCAAAACCTTCAAGTTGCCTTGGAACTGTTAAGCTAATGACTTAACAAACATATAAAAAGAGAGATTTTTTTTTTACTTTAGAGTAATTAGTCTGGAGCTGATCAACATATTCTGGAAGAACAGGGTGTAACTACGAAAGGAACTATTATCAATTCAACATTTCTTAGTCATGTCAAAACATTAGCTAATTAGGATACACAGCCAAAAGGACTTATTTTGATTTACTGTAAAAGATCTCAATGGATTACGTTGTGAGTCCTGTCTAAAAAAACTGGAAGAAAATAAAGGAACACAATGCTGGTTAGATTACGAACCAGTCTAACTTCCTGGATCATAGAATAATCTGACCATATAAATACAAGTATGGAATCTCACAAGGCATTAAAACAGGAAAAAGGAGCTATATATAATACCCATCATGCTGTAGGGATAAGCATTATTATTAGAAATATGTAGAAAAAGTTAAGAAGTAATAAGGAAAAGGAAAGGGAAAGTTATTGTCAACACCATTCACTGTACCTGTCTACTCCTTTCTATCCTGCAAACCATCCTTGCTTCCACTACCTTCATATGTTGCTGAATATACAGTAGTAGCCATTGTTTTTAAGCTTCTCTCTCAGACTGCCACACCTTTCTTGCTTTTTCTATTCCTCTAGACCAGAGGTGGGCTACTGGAGGTTCGCAGGGGGTTAGGAAAACCTCTAGCAACATTCTGTGCAGTTCGGAGAACCCACAAATCCCACTCCTGGCTGGCCCCGCCCATCCCACCCCGCCCCTCCCAGGAGTCCCCACGCAGCCCATTTTGAATGAATGTAAGTGCAGGGCACGCACGGCGGCTTGGGGAGGGCAAAAAATGGTCCTACCAGAAGTTTGGGGTCTCCGGCCTACAGAGGGCCACTGGAGACTAGGGAGGCCATTTTCGCCCTCCCGGAGGCTCGAGGAAAGCCTCCAGAGCCCAGGGAGGGCAAAAACGCCCCCCACCATGGTGCAGGAGGCCGACTAGGCCACATCCACCATGGTCACACCCACCCAGCAACCGGACAGAGAACCCCTTTCTAAAAATTTTGAAGCCCACCCCTGTTCTAGACCCATTGATTCCTTATTCATACATGTATTTTTCAATTTGATTCATGTTCTGTGGAATTTTCTCTACAAGAACCAGGGTCTGGAGCTTTCTAAAACACCACTTGGAAAATAGTTTTTGCTCTAAGTGACCATTACTGTGTAGCCTCAAATGTAGCATTTGGGATTTGTTTCTTTAGCCAATACTGCATGCCATTCCCAGCAGTAGGAACACGGTATCCCTAACTTTAATCCCTACTTTGCCACAGGCCTCAATGAACTCACCTTGACTCAATTATTCCTTGAGACTTTCCTTCTTCATCACCTTAGTATCATAACACTGAGTGGATGGAGACAATTTTATTGCAAGTAATAAATATTGCCTGCAATGTTTATGCACTCATCAATTGTCTTCATTTTGTATCATTGTCCTGTCATGAACGATCATAATTGTTTGAAACTAAAACCAGTTCTATATTAATACAAAATTTATAGGCACTCATTAATTGGATGGAGTAATAAAGGAAGAATTAATTTGTGTGTTAGGTATTCAAGACTTTCATAGCAAGTTTAAATATTTAAAGACATGCTTAAATCATTAAAAAGTTAGGCACACCAGCTAAACATATGCATAGGAGGCTCCACTGAATTAAACTGCTTTATTTTTTTTATTTTTTAAAGTAGACTTGCTTAAGTTGTGTTTGGCACTGGGTGTCTTCACAAACATGCCCTATCATGGCAACACTATGGTACTGGCTAGTCTTGTTTTGTTTCAGGATGTCTTTTAAATATCCCAGTCTACCCTACAGCTCTGGGATTTCCTAGTGGTCTCCTATCCACTTACCTTTTCTGACCCTGTGTAGGTTTTTATTGGGGGGCGTTTCGGCCATTTGACTAGATGTTGCCACCTGTTGGGGGGGTGTAATGTCAGTAATAGTAACACAACTTCCAAGAGAGGAGTCAGAATATGCCAGAGAAAGGCCCAAGACAAGAGAATGCACAGTCCTGGATGAGGGATGGAAGAAAAGAATCAGGATAACCTCATCTCATAGGGTATAACTGTTAGGTTAGAAGATTATAGCTTTAGTCTGGTGAGATTCTGTCTATTAGATGTAAGCAAATAAAGAGCTGTACTTTATTGGATCTGTGTTGTCTTTTTATGCTTTTATCTTGCCATAATAAAACTATTAAAACATCCACGGTGAGGTTAAAAACAAATCAAAACAATCACAGTAATAATGATAACCATATCACCACCACCTGACCTCCAGAAATGTAAGAGCAAAAAAAAATTGACAAGAAACAGAAAATAAAACAAGAAGCACCAAGGAAGATGGTATCAGATATAAGGTTCATGGAATGGATACTTAAAACAATTCAGCTTTGAAAATTTTAGAGTAGCCAATAAGAGGGGGCTAGCCTGATTTCCATCAGGAGGCCATTTCAAAGTTCTGATGCTACTCCAAAAGAGCAGTGCTGTCCAGCCTCACATTCAAATCTCACAGAAATGGGGTATTGCATGAAGTTTCTCCCTTGCTATTCTAACTGGTTAGAGCAGGTCCTGAAGCACACATCTTGTATTCTTCCTAACATAATATTTAAAAGGTCTGACTAAACTAATTTATCAAAGATGATAGATCTGGAAGGTGTTGACCTTATCCATGTCTATGGCCTGATCCAACTTACTTGAGATAATATTGGAAATTTTGACTTGGGTCATTGATGGAAGGATGTACAGTGAAATTTCAAATGAATTTGGAAGCCCTGGAGAAAACATCTAAGGAGAGCAAAACATCTAAGAAGAAGTATTGAGGGATCCTCTCCCCTCCTCTTTTCTCATTTACCAGAAATTAGACCAGTTGAAATGGATCAAATGGCAAAGTATTTACCATATTTTTCGGAGTATAAGACGCACTCCCCCCCCACTAAAAGAGGGTGAAAATTTGGGTGCATTTTATACACCGAATGTAGCCCCGCTCACCCACCGGCCCCCACCCTTTGGCCTCTGCCTCCCAAGCAATTTACCTCCTTGAAGCAAGCAGCAAACTGCAAACAGCCTGTTTCAGCGTCAGCACAGCCTGATTAGCACAAGCAGTTGATTGTCTGTTGGATCGACCTCCCGACCCTCAGCTGTTTCAGGGTGCTGCCTATTGCCACGCGGGCCTCCTGCAAGCAGGCAAATTGCTGGGAGGCAGATTTTTTTTTTCTTGTGCTAATCAAGCTGTGCTGAAAACGAAACTAAAGCAGACTGTTTGCTGTGCTGGGAGGCAGAGTTATTGTGAGTGTTTTATGAGTCTTATTTTCTTCTTTTGTTGTAAAATTTCTGTCTAAAATCAACAATTAGCTGGAATTTAAAAAGCATTTCACTAACTTAATTAAAATGTTACCTGAAGGAAAATAAAGAGAGGGGAAAAAAGCTTTACATCTAATAGATTGTGTGCTGAATAACTTACTGATTCTGACTACAATACCAATCTATGCAAAGAAAAAAACTTAAAACAGTTCCAAATTGGTAAAATTTCATATTATTTCCCATATCCATGGACTAGCTTATATCTTGTTTTCCTCCCAAAAAAGGTAGGTGTGTCTTATAGTCTGGAGCGTCTTATACTCTGAAAAATACGGTACCGTATTTTTCAGAGTATAAGATGCACCGGAGTATAAGACGCATCTTAGTTTTGGGGGAGGAAAATAAGGGGAAAAAATCTGTCTCTGCCTCCCAGCAATTTGCCAAACAGCAAACAGCACAGATGATATACACTGTTTGCTGTGTATTTCTGTGCATGTGTGCCTGACCCATAGAAATAGCAAAGAATTGGAGAAATGTACATTATGGCATATATTAATGTCACAAAGTTTTCTTAAATGTAATCATACTAACTCCTCCCAATTATTTAAATAGATCTACTCCAAACATGACTAAGTCAGGGTTTAACCCAGCTGCCTTATCTTAATACTAAACAGGACACTGTTACATTTGAGACAATACTTGTACAGAAGCTGTTAAAATTGATGTGGCTTTCTGGAAGTATTCTCTGCTATTTAAAAGAAGGTACAATAGCACTGGGCCTCTTCAGATCAAGCATTTATTTTAAAAAGCTTCTTCATTTTGTTAAGTTGTCTAGAACAATAATAAAGCAGTCTTTAAAAAATAAGTCTAATCATTTGAACATTCTACAGACATTTATAGTTATTGACTTACCTCCTTGCATTGTTTCAGCAACTCATTAGCACAAGAAAATAAAATTTTGCCTCTCCCTTCCAGCAATTTGCCTCCTTGCAGCTTTAGTTTCACTTTCATTTTAGCACGTGGCTGCAGCCTCTCAGCTGAGAGTCGGGAGGCTGATAATTGCTTGTGCTAATCAGGCTCTGCTGTTTGCTGCAAGGAGGTAAATTGCTGGGAGGCAGAGGCCAAAGGGTGGGGGTGGGTGGGTGAGTGGGGTTACATTCGGTGTATAAGACACACTCAAGTTTTCACCCTCTTTTTGGGGGTAAAAAGGTGCATCTTAAAGTCTGAAAAATATGGTAGGTGCTTTTCAATTGTTGGAGAGAGACTTGTTTTGAAATAGACTTGTAATAGGAAGTGATTAAGTTTTCCTGTTCCACAGCTTCCTTTCACAGTTGAATTTTTAAAATTATTTTCATTTTGCTTAATTTTGGTAAAGAACTTGCATAAGAATTTTGGTAAAGAACTTGCATGGTACAAAATGTTCATTGACTGAAAACAGCAAATTTAACTGGCATAATTGCTCTTCTATTGTAGAAGGAAGAAGGACCAGCAAAACAAAAAAACAAAACAGATGGCAAACCTAATTTAGCACCAAGAGTGTGACTGAATACACTGAAATATAAAGTCAGCCTCATAAAAGCTAAGTACACAAACTCTTTACCTGGATAAACAGAATCTAAGATTTTTAATGGATGTTCATGGGGAAAATATTTGATCTTAGTAAGAAATATTGCAAGACAAGAAAGTAGTTTGATTGGCAGGCAGTGTATGTTTTACTACCTATTCTTGGCAAGAATTAGCAAAATCCCTCTGTTATTGGCAAAAAAATTGCACATTTGCTCTACATAAAGAGATTCCTTTGTTTCACAGCAAAGCTGATAACAACTGTGCAGAATTGAGAAAGGCATGCCAAGTTTCTTGGAAGTAGAGACGCTATTTAGAGTGGGAATTAGGACTTGCTCATACATTGTTATAGAGAGGAAACTGGATATGAGAGCCAGAGCTTTCATTATCAAGATGCTGCTAATGGAATTATCTCTAACTATATCTTCCAATTGCTTGTACATATTTCCATCTGCTTGTATTACAGAAGTTATTTCAGTATACAGTATCTCTAATGTTTTGGATACAGAGTCAGGGGTGGGTTCCTCCCGGTTCCTCCTGGTTCGCCGGAACCGGTAGCGGCCCGCTGCTGACATCACAATGATGTCACCGAACCGGATCGGTCAGTGCCGGTCTGTGGGCGCCGCCATCCTTTTTTAAATTTTTCGGTGCAGAAGCCGAGTTTCCGGCACTGTGCATGCAATTGCCATTTTGTTTTTGGCGTTTTTGGTGGGTATTTTTTAATTTGGGGGTTGGTTTGTACTGCGCATGTACGCATGTGCAAAGTGCGGGCATGCTCACGTGGTGCGCCCATGCGGCGTGCCCATGTGGCGTGCCCACATGGCACGGGAGAAATCGAACTGGCAGCGAGGTACGTTGGAACCCACCCCTGTACAGAGTGTGTCAAATAGTCCAGAGCCCATTTAAGCTAAGCTTGAAGATGGTGGAAAATGGTTGGAAATCTCCTTCCTAATATGAAGGTAAAGAGTAAAATTTTGATAACACTGTTATCAATTCTGCTAAACCCCATGTTTAAATGTCCTGTTCTATTCTATAAGTTTGAAGTTCTTTTTTCAAAAATGAATGAATCAAAATTTCCATCCATCTTCTATTCATAGGATTATAGAAGACAAAAATGTATGGTCATGCTCATCCAACCATATGATGAAAATAAGAAAATATGTATTTACTGTATGTTAAACCAGCATACTGAAATTGTATTACAGATCATGAATCATGGCTAGGAAGTCAGTTTCACACATTGACTGTCTCTCTTTTCATCTCATATGTTTTAAATGCACTTTTAAATATAGTCACCTTTCTAAGGAGCAGATTTATAAACCCTTTAGACCTGTTTGTTTATATAATCACCCATCTGACAGAAAATTGTCTATAAGGGATGCACAGTTAAAAAAAATCATAAAATCAAAATATTAAAACAATTAATAATACAATTAAACAATTAAAAAGACATCAGCAATATGAGATTATTAAGACAGTCAAGAAAATTGATGCTAAAAACAAGACACCCATGTCATTAGATCATCTTGATCTAAAAATTAATATTTTTGTGTATTTATATTTTTTTTAATATTATCAATTTTAAAAATTGTTTGCCAACGAGATTCATTTATATAAGATAGACAGCTACATAAATTGAATAAATTAAATTAAAACACACACACACACACACACACAGACATATTATATAACTATCAAATGCATGCATTGTTATGTTCACCTTGAAAAAGACCTAAAATGTCCTTTTCAAAATGTATTTGCTTTGACTAAGAGAACATCCTTTTGAAGAGAGCTTTATTTGAATAACTGTTATAAGGAAAACTCTCAAGGAAATGCACTCCATGAAAATTGTAAGTATTATGGAACGTGCTTGTCAGCTCAAGCATACTTTGTACAGGCAACATCTCAACCCAAGCTACATACTCTGGACATTGATAGATTTCTTCAGCTACGAGGCCTTTCCACAATATATTTCACATTACTTTTCTGTGACAGGGAATGGTTTTCATCTTGTCAGTAAAGGTAAATATTTAGAACACTTTACTGTGGGGTTTTTTGTACTCGATTACTGTCATTCTCAACATCGTTAACAACCAACTGAAAAAAGTCACTTAAAGACAAAGCTCTTCTGTTTTCTCCCATAATGCTCCCAAATGTCCAACTGCTTTGATGCCTCTGGTACAATCTTCCCCAAGTTGGAATCTTGGAGAAGAAGCTCAAAGATGGCTTTTGAATCTCTTTTTTTGGCCATATCTGACCAAAGTGGCTAGAAATCAATGACATAATTCCCTTCCATTTTCAGGTGGGGAAAAATATACTCACCGATATCAAAGCTAACAAAAGCAAAAAATATTGTCCATGTTCATTCATGTTACATAGCTACATACTCATTGCATGCTCATTGTATCTCCCCTCTCTATAAATGTTGTAAAGTTCTGGCAACCAGTAGAGATTACTCATGCCTTTAAAATGCAAAGTCCAAACTTAAAATTTAATAGAGTTGTCCAAAACATTTTTTAAAAGTTTGAACTTGTGGAATTATCCTACTCCAACAGTATTTTTCCAGTGCAAATAAGTATTGTTACAGCTTATCAACATACATAGTTTGACTTCTCCAATAAGATTAGGATTATCATTAATTGCCTTTTGACTATTATCAAAAGAAACAATGTTACACACTGAAAACAAACCCCGCTGAATCAGAGTTGACACAGGATTGCTCACTAAAACGCCAGCTGCTCAATAAACACACACACACACACACACACACACACACACACACAGAGAGAGAGAGAGAGAGAGAGAGAGAGAGAGAGAGAGAGAGAGAGAGAGAGAGAGAGAGAGAGAGAGAGAGATAGAGATAGATAGAGATAGATAGAGATAGATAGAGATAGATAGAGATAGATAGAGATATAGATAGAGATATAGATAGATAGAGATAGAGATAGAGATAGAGATAGAGATAGAGATAGAGATAGAGATAGAGATAGATAGAGATAGAGATAGATAGATATAGATATAGATATAGATATAGATATAGATATAGATAGAGATAGAGATAGAGATAGAGATAGAGATAGATAGAGATAGAGATAGAGACAGATAGATATAGATATAGATATAGATATAGATAGATAGAGATAGAGATAGAGATAGAGATAGAGATAGAGATAGAGATAGAGATAGAGATAGAGATAGAGATAGAGATAGAGATAGATAGAGATAGAGACAGATAGATATAGATATAGATAGATAGAGATAGAGATAGAGATAGAGATAGAGATAGATAGATGGATAGAGAGAGAGAGATATTATATATATATATATATATATATATATATATATATATATATATATATATATATATATATATATATATATATATGAGAGAGAGAGATAGAGAGAGAGAAAGAGAGAGATGATATAGATATAGATATAAATATAGATATATAAATATAAATAATATAAATATAAATATAAATATAAATATAAATTATATATATATATATATATATATATATATATATATATATATATATATATATATATATATATATATATATATATATATATATATATATATATATATTATATATATATATATATATATATATATATATATATATATATATATATATCAGTAGTGGGTTCCTACCGGTGCGCTCTCCGCCTTTCTTCGCCGCCGAGCCGAAGGATGCTGGCAGCGTTTGCGGCGGGGGCTTCCCCCGCCCGCTTTCCCGGGACGCAGAGTGCAGAAGAACGCAAATGGTGGCATCCCGGCGTCCCGGGAAAGCGGGCGGGGGAAGCCCCCGCCGCAAACGCCGCCAGCATCCTTCGGCTCGGCGGCGAAGAAAGGCGGAGAGCGCACCGGTAGGAACCCACTACTGATATATATATATATATATATATATATATATATATATATATATATATATATATATATATAGAGAGAGAGAGAGAGAGAGAGAGAGAGAGAGAGAGAGAGAGAGAGAGAGAGAGAGAGAGAGAGAGAGAGAGAGAGAGAGAGAGAGAGAGAGAGAGAGAGAGAGAGAGAGAGAGAGAGAGAGAGAGAGAGAGAATACGTACAAACACACAGAGAAAGAGGAAGAGAATGAGAAAATGAGAGAGAAAGAAATATGCTGTATTTAAGGAGAAGGTAACATTTTCTCTATAGGTGATTCTCCTGTTAATACATTTACCTTTGCTATCAATACATTCAGTACAAATTGTAATCAAAACAGCTTCACATTATATTCAATCTACAAAGAACAATCCATTTTTCTTCAGAAACTTTAAGTATCTATTTGAAACAACTTTCAAATAAGTGCAGGCCCTAGATTTATATTTTTTTTAAAAGCAAAATAAACGGAACTTTTAAAGCTATAGAACTGATTTTAAAAATCTTCAAAGCATAGAAGGGAACATGTTACACAGGGGTTCCCTGTGGTTCAACTATAACTCTAAATCCATCAGTTCTGCTTCTCAAAAGTGTTCAGAAAGTGCCTGGTATTTTAGATGAATCATCAGAGCTTGGCAAGTGGAAAACAGTATCTATATAGCAGTCAGTTTTGAGGGACAAACACAGGGTATGAGCATACCTGTGACTCAATGCCATAAGGAGCTGAAATAGCTATATGCCCACTGGGCTTTCAGCTGAAACAACTGTGTGCCCATTGGGCTTTCAGTATTGGTTTTCCAACAATGCAGATAAGTGATGTAACAGAACCACCTTTAGCCCTGCCAAATGCTCTGACAATGATCCCTTTTTCCACTTCAGGTGTGAACAAATTATATTACAAAGAATAACTTACAATCATGTCATCATAGATTTTGAAGACTTAGGTTTGATACAACTGCTGTTTGGAAGGTCCTGCGGAAAGTCAATACTCAGAAAGCTGTTGGTTCTGATAATATCCTTGGCTGAGTACTTAAGGAGTGTGCTGGCCACTGTTCTCACAGGCATCTTCAATCTCTCATTGCATCAGGCTGTGGTTACATCATGTTTGAAGACTGCAATCATTGTACCAGTGCCCCAAAACCCTATAATCACATTCCTTCATGATTACCATCAGGGGTGGGTTCCACTTACCTTTGCCACCGGTTCGCACTGTTACACTTGTGCGCCTGCGTCTCCTCATGCAACTTGGCTTCCGCGCATGCTCAGAAGCAGGAATTAGCCTGAAACACAGCTGAGGAGCTCATCAGCTGTGCTTCGGGCGAAGAAATAAAGGTCAGAATTCAACCCGCGGGTGGGCGGGGAGGGCCCTTTTTCAAGCTGCGGAAGGGGAAAAATTCGCAAAAAATCCAAAAAAAGATGGTAGTGTGCACGGAATAGCACCGACAGTGATGTTACCAGCGGGTCGCTACCGGTTCAGGTGATCTGGTCCGAACTGAGAGGAACTCACCCCTGATTACCATCCAGTTGCACTCACTTCCATTATGATGAAGTGTTTTGAGAGATTGGTAAAGGACTATATGGTTTCATGCCTTCCCCCTACATTTAACTCATTAGAGTTTGCCTATTGGAAGAATCGCTCTATAGATGATGCACTTTCCTGTGTGCTTCATCTTAGCTTGGCACACCTGAAGGAGAAGAATATTCATGTGCGAATGCTGTTTCTTGATTTCAGTTGGGTGTTCAACACAATTATTCCTCAACATTTGGTGAACAAACTGGGATTATTAGGTTTTAATACTCCTTTATGTAATTGGATACTGGATTTCCTTATTGATAGGCCCCAGTTTGTGCGAGTTGGAAGAAGAGTTTCCAACTCCATCTCCTTGAGTACAGGTTCTCCACAGGGCTGTGTCTTGAGTCCACTACTGTTTATCTTGATGACCTATGACTGATGTGCCAAATCTGCTACGAATCATATTGTGAAGTATGTGGATGACATGGCAGTGGTGAATCTTATCTGCAACAACAATGAAGATGCTTATAGGGAAGAGGCTCTTGTGGACTGGTGCAATAAAAGTAACCTGGTTCTAAATGTTAATAAAACAGAGGAGATCATCGTAGATTTTAGAAAGAGCCGGCATGGTCATACTCCACTCAGTATCAAGGATGCAGCTGTAGAGGTGGTCAAAAGTATTAAGTATCTGGGAGTGCAGATAACTAACAATCTGAACTGATCTCTCCACATGTCATTCTTAGTGAAGCGTACAAACCAGCGTCTGCATTTCCTGCATTAGATGAGGACAGCAAATCTTTCTCCTTCTGTCCTGGCCACTTTTTACAGAGGCATGATTGAGAGCATTTTAACAAAGTGCATTACTGTTTGGTTTGGTGGCAGCAGTTCCTCAGATAGAAAGTCTACCCAGAGAGTGGTAAGGACAGCTGAGATGATTATAGGAAGCTTGCTTCCTGTTATTCAGGATACTGCTTATAAGTGCTTTGTGCTTAGACCTCAAGGCATTGTTAGAGACCCCCACCCACCCACCTTATGGTCTGTTTCCATTGCTCCCCTCTGGGAGGAGGTTTCAAAGTATTTCTAGCAGGACTACCAGATTCTGTAACAGCTTTGTTCCATATTCCATCCATTGTCAGCCCCGAAATGGCCAGCCCCGAGTGAGCTGTCATCCTGGGGCTCCCATTCGGGGAGGCGAGGATCCACCATCGCCGCGTGAGCCATCAGCTAAGAGGCAGAATGGCTGCTCTATTCAGCTACGAACTGCCGGGAATGCCTCCAGACCTGCAATCAGCTGGGAAGCGGAGACCAGCCGAAACAGCTGAGCATCAGCATCTGGAAGCCGGGGGTGGGTGGGTGGGTGGGCGTGCACACAAAGCTTCTGCTGGGCTAATTGTGGGCAGACAGCAGGGGGTGGGGACGCCAGGCGGTGAGATAAGTGCACACACTTAAGGATGAAGGAATAAACTGCAGTTAGCGCTGATTTTGTTTTGCTTTTTTGCTTGCTGGTCACTTTGTGCCGGGTTTCACGCTTTCAAGGATAAACGCTTCAAACTGAACTGTGTTGTCTGAGGTTTCTTGATGCTGAACTACGGAACAGGACATTCATTTGGTAAACTCACAAAATTTGTTTTTCTGGCCATGTACATGTATACATCCGAACTAGACTGTGTTGTTTCTCTGTGTCATATAATATATGTGGGTATATGCATAATTTTGTATTTATTTATTTGGTCATGTTTATGTAATGTATATTGGAGGTGGTGAACTTTTGACAGCTGCATGCAATGAAATTTCATTTAAAATGACAATAAAGTTATTCTAAGTTCTAAGTAGGAAGAAAACTAAATGTGTTCAGGTGGAATTCTCCTACAGTCCTTTAAAGCAGGGATCTCCAACCTTGGGAACTTTAAGCCTGGAGGACTTCAAGTCCCAGAATTACCCAGCCAGCAACGCTGGCTGGGGAATTCTGGGAGTTGAAGTCCTCCAGGCTTAAAGTTCCCAAGGTTAGAGACCCCTGCTTTAAAGGACTGGAAAGGAAGAAAAACACTGAAAGAAAATTATTGAATACACAAATGGCATTGAAAAGGGAAATTTGTTTACACACCATTCAAAAGAGGCAATATAAAAACTAAACAAGAAACAAAAAGATCAGAACATATCCTTTCCAGCAACCAACATCCAAATAAGCACAGTTAACATCAGACAAACAATCAAGCCAAAAACAATAGCTTAATCAAGAAAATCAAGGAGAAAACCATACCCCCACCAATGCTGACAGGAAGTTACTGTATATAAACAGGAAGCAAACTCCACACTCACTCACACTGGTGGTGTTACCTAGATGGTTAATGAAATGTCTACAAGCAAACAATGAAGCTCAGAGAGAATCAAGGACTCCACAATTCAACCCTGAGTTATATGTATTCTCTTATATTGGAGAGATTGATAGATTGTTATCTAGGTGATATACAGGATTGCCTAAATGATAAGCTGCATTCTTTTTACAAGATCTGCTAGTTAATTATGTATTTTGTCAAAGTTTCCCCAGGAGAGTTGATAGAAGGAAATGGAAATGGAAGGAGGTATTATTTTGAGATATATTTAGAATAAAAGAAAAGGACAATAACCAGTTGCTTGATGAAGATACCATGGTACTAGATATCAAGGAAAAGGCAGAGCTACTTAATTCCTATTTAATCTTAGCCTTCTCTAACTGAAGGCAAGAGGCAAGTGAATAAGATACACTAAAGCTCAAGATGGATAAAATAACAAATTCGTTAGTTTGAACCAGTTTAAATTTCTGGGGCTAAGTGAATTGGATCTTTAAAGATGGAATATTCCCAGATGTAGGTGGCCCAAACATTGACAGCACTCAGACTTCAGATTGGGTTAGAGACACCTTTTCACCTCCCCAAAACTATATCACCTCCTTGATTGGTCAAGGATCAAAAGATATAATTGGGTATGCTCAGGATACTGATGACAACAATTCCTAATCAGCAGATAACCTCACCTCATGGTTTCCTGTAGAAGGGGTTAAGAATGACCTCCTTCTCCTTCCTACCAGCATCTCAAATCCACACCAACTGAAGCTAGCACGAGAGAAAGAAAGAGATCTATCGTAAAGCAGTGCACTCTATTCTCAACCCTATGGCACCAACTCAGAAGAAGACCATGATTAACAGTATTGAAAGCTGCTCAGGCATCAAGTTGGTCAAGATTGGATAACCAACTCAATCTAGACCAGGGGTCAGCAACCTTTAACATTCAGAGAGCCATTTGGACCAGTTTCCCACAGAAAAGAAAAAACCGGGAGCCACAAAACTCTTCCCGTGCCTGACTATTTCCTGAGCGGCCACAAAACTAGCATATATAGTTGAATTAAAGATTCTGTTTTCTTCTGAAACTTTTCTTTTCTTGGATTTATCCATGGTTGGCCTACCAGGAGTCGAAAAGCTTAATAAATTGCATGTTGGTGGGTGTCGCACATTGGCAGTTGTGACGCATATTTTGAGCGACAGGGAGCTGCAGCAGAGGGATGAAAGAGCCACATGCAGCTCCAGAGCCGTGGGTTGCTGACCCCTGATCTAGACTATGCCACAGATCATACAATGAACACTGTCTCAGTACTAAATCCAGGCTTGGAACGTGAATGAAACAAGTCATGATATTCCACTTCCTCCTGATTTCTTATCAACTGCAAACTGATCCATCTCTGCTTGATAGTTATCAAAAACTGTTGGATTAAAGGAGGATCTCATGAGGAGTGATGCACCACTTCCTCTTTCAAAGCAAAAGGTGCTACCTGCTCCAATAGAGAGAATGATACCACAGCATGGACCCAACCACAGGTCACCTTGGTTGCCTTTATGATATAGGAGCAGCCTGAATTCAGTAAACCATTAGTGGATCTAAGAGTTCAGAGAACTCCAACAACTGTTGGGTGGGTTAAAGAAGAGCCATCTTTTGCAGATACTTTAATTCCGATTTAGTGCACTGAACAGAGGCTTGGACTCCAGGGCTAAATGGGGAATTCTGGTACCTTCAAAAGTTACACTAGCATTGAATCTTCGTTCCTTAATTACATAAGATGTTCAATTTAATATGATTTATTTTAGAAAACACTTGTCAATTTGTTACTTTCCTTGATGTAGAAATAAAAAGATCACAGATGGGACCTGAAAAAATATATCACTCAAATCGGATCTCTTATAGAATATTCAATTATTTTCCCAAATCCTGGAAATTAAAAAAAAAATCTCTAGATAAATATGGGAATTTTACTTCTAGTCAAAGTTATTCATTTTTATCTGAGGATGCTAACTTCTCACCAGAACAGCAAGGAGTTGCATCCCTTTGTCACAATTCTGCCTTCCCAATGTATTACTAGCATGTGGAGAGAAAGGCACTGGCCATCCTAGTCATTTGATTGAACTGTTTATGCTTGTGCGTGGGGTGTGGGTGTGCATGTGTATCTTAGAGTTAGCATTGATTCCTGGTAATTGCTGGATATGTCCCTGCAGTCTTTTTGGCCAGAATTTTGGAAGTGGCTTGCCATTGCCAGCTTCCTAGAGTTGAGAGTGAATGATTGATCCAAAGCAGAGGTGGGTTCCTCCCGGTTCGGTCTGGTTTGCCTGAACCGTTAGCAACCCACTGGTGATGTCCCGATGATGTCACGGAACCGGTTCGGTCGGTGTCGGTCCATGGGCGCCGCCATCTCTTTTTTTTATTTTTTTCAGAATTATTTTTCCTGAATTTTTGGGGGGGGGGATTTTTTGCTTATTTTTGCTTCTGCGCATGCGCAGAAGCTGAGTTTTCAGCACTGTGCGTGCACGCGCACTCGCGAGAAGCACGCTCAGCCATGCGGCATGGGAAGAAGCGATGGTGAGGTAAGTTAGAACCCACCCCTGTCCCATCCGGAAAGCCTGCACTTTCCCAGGGCCTTTCACCCATCCCCCCACCGGGCTAGCATCTCCCGAAGCCACTGGCATTGCAGGAACCAGTCCATGTGCTCTCCACTTGCTGTTTCTCCCCTTTGCTGTTTTTGGAAAAACAGCAAAGGGGAGAAACAGCCACTTTTCTCCATCCTAAGTTTAAGTGCAAAAGCAGCAAGCAGCCATGGAGGCAGCGAGAGGAATATGGGGAGACGTGCCCCAGCCGATGTCTCGGGGCGGAGTGTCTCCCCATATTCCTCTCACTGCCTCCATGGCTGCTTGCTGCTTTTGCACTTAAACATAGCACGAAGAAAAGTCTCCCATCAAGGGCCGGAAAAAGAGGCAAGTAGAGGGGTGCTTTGATCCCGCTCGGGAATATGGACTGAGTCTCCATCCACCGCCATTGCCCTTCTCCTCTCCAGCCAGCTGAGAGGGAGCCACAGCAGGGGGACAAAAGAGCTTCATTTATCTGGGAATCTGAAATGACTTTTTATTTAAATCTGGTAAAAAGCACCCAAAGAACGAACATCATCAGCAAAAAACAACAACCCAATCCTCGCCTGTTTTTGGAAATGGTTCAAGAGGGAACTTGCATGCACGCACGCACGTGCGCACGCACCCACACACATACATACAGAGAGAGAGGGGGGGAGGGAGAAAGAGAGAGGGAGAAAGAGAAATATGAGAGGGAGGTAGAGAGGAAAGATAGAGATGAGAGACAGAGAGGACTGCCTGCCTTTTCCTGCTTCAGTCGGGCTGCTCCCCTTGAGGCAACCTCGTGGCACTGAGAGTCACTCCTTTTGTAATGCAAGGTTTATTTTTGTATCTTTCCAGAAACAGAAAGAACATGGTCGAATTTCCTTACAGTTATTCTCTGGGTGTGGGGGTTGGGAAGTGGGGTTGGGAAGTGGGGGAGAGGAAGGGAGGGAGAAAGAGAGAGAGAGAGAAGAATGAGAGAGAGAGAGAGAGAATGAGAGACAGAGAATGAGAGAGGGGGAGGGAAAGAGAATGAGAGAGAGGGGAAATGAAAGAGAGACAGAATGAGAGAGACAGAGAATGAGAGAGGGGGAGGGAAAGAATGAGAGAGGGAGAGGGAGAGGGAGAGGGAGAGGGAGAGGGAGAGGGAGAGGGAGAGAGAGAGAGAGAGAGAGAGAGAGAGAGAGAGAGAGAGAGAGAGAGAGAGAGAGAGAGAGAGAGAGAGAGAGAGAGAGAGAGAGAGAGAGGAAGAAGAGAAAGGAAGCACCACAAACCCTGCCACTAGATGTGGCTTCAGAAGACACTTTGAAACAGAACAGCAATTTAGGGCTGGAAGATCTCTCAGAGGTCATCTAGTCCAACCCCGTGCTGCAGCAGGAAACCTTAAATTGTCTGGATTATTTTGGTGCTTTTAACAGAGAGGAAAATTGTCAGAAAGGAGGAGTTTACTAGGACAAGGCTGCCATGAAGAGGAAGGCAGAGATAGTCCTTGACTTATGACCACAATTGAGCCCAAAATTTTTGGTTGCTAAGCAAGAGCATTGTTAAGTGAGTTTAACCACATTTTACTCAATCCATGACATCTCCTAGCTCTAACAGTCATGTGCAAGCTGGGGAAGAACATCTGAAGGCATGTGTAATGTTCTAATGTACAGAAGTTATAGTTAAATGTGTGGCAGAAAGTGGACTTTGGGTGTGTTTTTCCAAATGCAGTAAGTGAGGTTGAATGTGTATAGTTTTAGAAGAGCTGTGTGTGTGTGTGTGTGTACATACACATACAGTATATATTGTAGATAATGTATCTTTTTGTGGGCCTATACACACTCTATACTATGCAATATGTATGTACATATATGGCATATATACATAGGATTAAATAGTATATTTTGAATGTTCAGTAGTAGTAAATAGACAGGGAAATTGTATCTTGTTGAGGCCTTTGAGGCGAGGAGAAGCCAGGCACCCTAACCCTAACCCTAATCCTTGATGTGAGTGATGTCAAGTTGGCCACGCCCACCCAGTCACATGACCAGCGAGGTACACCTGCCCAGTCACATGACCACAAAATCATGCCCACCCAGTCACATGACCAGGAAGCCATGCCCGCCGAGTCACATGACCAGGAAGCTACGCCCACTATCACATGACCATCAAGCCACACCCACAAAATAAGCCACGCCCACAGAACAGGTAGTAAAAAATTTAGAACCCATCCCTGGTCTAAAGGCGCCCCACTGGCTTTGTGCCTAAAGCAGGTTTGGAACTCATAGTCTCCCAGTTTTTAGGCTGTGCCAGTATACCAAACTGGCTCTCTTGATTGAACTGTTTGTACATATTTTTCCATGCTTTGATAAATGGGCTTAGGGCTAATTATTGTGTGTGTTGTGGAACTTCCCTTAACCAAGTAGTCTCCCTTCTATTGAAGCAAGTCAGATTAATGCTTTCTCCTGTAGCAATCCCATCATGATTATCAGCCTTCCTAATAGTGATGGAAAGAAAACATATGAATATATTGCATTCATTGTGAACCTGCTAATATTATTCTTTGTGTACATGCATTGCTTCCTTTGCACCTGAGATTTATTTAACTGATTTCTAACCATAGTATGTGTTCTCTAGAAAAACAAAACAAAACAAAACTGCATTTTCCTTATTTGATTGGTTCACAGGATACCAGAAAGTTTGCCTAATTGTTTTTTTTTCAGAAAAACAGGTTAATAAATAACATCAGTCTCTTAGTGCAACGATCCAGCCATTAATATGGAATTTACAAATAGCTTCATTCTGTGCAGCTAATGGATGCACTCCATGATGTAGCAATTAATATTTGAGGAAGTCTTTTCATTTGTTAATAAGCAGCTGTATTTTATAGGCTTATTATCAACATTCTGAAATAATAGCCAGCCAAAAAATTTCAGATAAATAGGACCCATTATTGTGAAATATTTATAGGTTTAGATTGCTTAAATTGCCTTCTGTGAATCCATTTCCTTTCTCTTTTCCTTTTCTCCATTATCCCAATTCTATACTTACTAATAATATAATAGACTATTCCTGCTGAGGTTAGCCTTTTAGGAAATATTTTATAATGCCTGCTCTTTTTTAATCTCCTATTTATTTAACCAACTGACTTTTAAAAGGAACTGGAGGCACCTGAGGTAATTATCACTCATATACTCCATAGACCTGCAATCTCTCTATTTCTCTAATAAATGTTTATACACTTTAGTTGGGGGTGGGGTGGCTGAGATTAGTTGATGGTTTTATATTTTTGAAAACAGGCGGATGTTGCCTAAGATGCACTATTCATTCTTTTGTAAAGATTTAAGGCAAGAGTTCCCCTGTAAGAGAGCCCTTAGGTTGCTGTGGAGTGTTTTTAGAGGCCACCATTATAAACAAGCCACTGTAAGCAAAAATCATTGATATACTTATGGGCAACAGGAAAAACTTGCTGCTAGGGATGTGTAATGTATTGGGTTTGAAGGCAATATTGGTTTAATGGTGACACAAAGATACCTTTCCCCAGGATCATGCTTGGGCTTCAAGAGGCAGTGTTTTAAGCTAAGTAAACACTTTCATGCACTTTGAAGCACTTTTTGCCTTCAAATCCAAAGGGCTGCCCAGCCCTGCCTGTTATAACCTGGACAGTCATCTTTTCTTCAACTTAAAAAAAAAGCTACCTAACTACTCACTTGTAGCTGTGGAGACTTGTGTTTGTTCTGGTTTTTCTGGCTGTTTTTAAAGGGGAAAATGAAACAATTGTGGCTCCTTCTTGCAATAAAAGGAATTCACTGCTGTTGTTCTTTTTCTTTAATCTTCTGGTTTGGCTCCATGTGTTAATAACGGAGCATAAGGCTTATTTCTCTTCCTCCTCTCCTCTTCCAGAAATATGAGGAGACCAAAAGAATAAGAACTTGCTACAAGAAAATGGACGACTTTCCTGAAAGCTGAAGAAAGCAAGGAAGCATCCTGCTAACTCCCACTAGATTTTCTTTAGTTGTGGATTATTCATGTTATAAACCATATAAAGGAAACCATTGATTCAAGAAATCAATACATATTAATTCACACCACTTGGTGTGGAAATCCAAAACTTCAGAAAGCTGTTATAGTATCTTTCTCTACAATCTTAATTAACCATCTTTAACATCAGGAAAATACAGATGCTGTTCCTAATTTATGAATTAGGAACAGCATCTGTATTTTCCTGATGTTAAAGATCACAGTAGTATCACAGACTCTGAACATTCAGGCTGCTTCATTACTGTATTTAAGATTCACAATAATTTCTCCCCCCCCCCAGTCCATTGCTAATTTTAAGAAGAAAAAAGATGAATGTTGATATTCCAGTATCTGGGGATTATCTTGGAAGACAGGATTAGGATTCCCAGTCTGCACAATGGTCAAATAAGAGGCAGCTTATCCTGCAGAAGAAATGGAGTATGGCAAACATCTCAGAAGGCACCCTGTCTATTTTCTTGGACTGTACTATAAAGACAAGGAGGAAGATGGACTTTTAGACTTGCAAAATTTTGTTAATGTAAACTTTCAATAAAGATAGAGCTAGTAAGCCTGGGATTTGGCAATACCTACAACATAGAAATAGTTGGTGAAGATGATAGAACTTGCTGAGATGGCCAAGTTGATCTGTTTGATTGTGTTTATTGCTGACAGGAAACCCTTTATGAACTTTTTGTGTAAAACAGAAGAAAATTATGATCTATGGCAGGGGTCAGCAACCCGCGGCTCTGGAGCCGCATGTGGCTCTTTCATCCCTTGGCTGTGGCTCCCTGTTGCTGATCGGTAAAAGGAAAAGACGCCATGCTAGGAGGAGACTCTATGGGGGGGAACCAAACTTCCGGTCGGCAGAGGAAAAAGGATGCCACGCTAGGAGGAGACTCTATGGTGGGAGAACTGGCCTTCCGGTCAGCTCCAGACTTGAACGGGGGACTTCTGGTTAGGACTTTTGTGGCTCTTTGAGTGTTTAAGGTTGCCGACCCCTGATCTATGGTTTTGACAGATAGGATAGATTAGAGGAAGAAAAGAGTCATGATATAACTTTATCCATCTCTGGGGAGATTGGTCTTTCTCTCACAAGATGCAAGAAGAACTGAGAAATGATTCTTCTAAACTTGATGCTGTAAAGTTGGAAGATGATGTGACAGCCATTATTTCTCTGCTTGTCAAGCTTATTAAAGCCAGAAAGGAAGAATAAGGTTATACGAACCATAATTCTTCCACATGGTTGGCTTTAGGTAGAACACTAAGTGAAGCATACCCAGAAGATAGAGGGTGGCAGAAGGTTTTACCAAGCTCCTAACCCAAAATAGGGTAAGAAGATCCAGAGGTCTCTGACTTTTTTTGCATTTATTCAAAGTACCCTAACTCATTTTTAACTAAAGGAGCACCCATAATGGATTACAAATATCAATAAGAAGCCAGTTTATATTTGTATTCTGGTTCAAAAAAGCTAACTGGCAATAAAACTTATATTTACCATGCTATAGTATGAAATTACTAGGATCTGAATCAATATGGCCAGCCCATTTATATTTAAATTTGGAGGAACAGATTTTAGAAAGGAATAGACATACCAAGCTTTCCTGCACCGATTAATACAAACAGAGAAACATAAGATTGAAACTAGTCAAAGAAAAAGGAAAAATAAATCTACAAGTTTTTTCAGGAATTTGCAGTCTACATTTTATCTAGATGATTAAGTACTGAATGGTTGACAAGTAATCCCAAGCAAGAATCTAGGAGAGTGGAATTATATGATTTGGTTTGAAAACATCTCTCAAGTTTTCTTTTTCCTCATGTCCTCTATTTTCTATCAATATTATATTGAAATGGCAAATCATTTCAAATCAATTTCATCATCAAAGTATTAATGCTTGCAAATGGATATTTCATCACAACAATCTGCTTCTATTAGATCTCTCTGGAGTCTGTGATTACCATTTGAGGTTTTACACTAAAGACAGAAAACAGATCACATTCATTTGTATTAAATAAATACACCATGATAGCTTCCCAACCCTCTCTAATTGACAGGGAAAACAGAGCAATGATATATGAAAAGAGCATGTTGTCTTAGCAGTTTTCTCCTCAAATAACTATTTACCAAATGCCAATGAATCAAATGCCAGAATTTTGAATGCACACAAGTCAGTGACTTCCGAGTGACAAAGTGACAGCTGCCCTTGGGGAAAGGATAATATTTCAAGAGCTCCTCTATCCAACAAACAACAGGGGTTTGGATCTAATAGCAAGCGTCAGGACAATGAGTGATGGAAAAACAAAAGAAAAGAACTGAAGTTAAAGGTTAATTTTTTTTGCTGCTGAAATGATTAATTCATGGAGATTTTCAGGAAAGAAATAGAATTGCATCAGATTTCTGTGACGACAAAAGTACAAAGTTTCAAACCAAATTTAGAACAACCCTTTAAGGCAGTGAAAGAAACTTACTTTAAAAGCAAACAATATCCTCCCTGCATATACTGTACATGCGCAAGAAAACCCTTGTCTGGTCCTCCATTACAAGGATTCTGGAAACTTTTCTTTCAATACAAGATAAGATGTAACATAGGGAATTTCAGATAACCAGATTTCTGGATTCAAAAGAATCAGCTCGTTTTGACCAAAAGCATCAATTAAAAAATCCTTATCATATGCACTTGTCTCAATGGATGTGCAAAAGACAGTGTGCTTTTGTTTAGGAAAACCACATGATCAAAGTGCCTATGGTCAAAACAACTATTCTTCAGGAAAAACGCTAAAGGGAGTGGGTCATATCCATCCTTTCTGGGACATTGGAGCAATGCTTCTTAGTCCCCATCATACATGTTTTGGTTTCCCGATCATCCCAATAAAACTTCATTTGGATAAGTGGATAGGAAAAAAAACCAGCTATTACAAAGGTGCTAAAACATATGGAAGAGAGAACAAAGCCATCTTAAACCAATACTACTTAGCAACAATTACCGTATTTTTCGGATATAAGACACACCTTAGTTTTGGGGGAGGAAAACAAGGAAAAAAGGCCTCTGCCTCCCAGCAATTTGCCAAACAGCAAACAGCAAACAGTACAGATGATATACACTGTTTGCTGTGTATTTCTGTGCATGTGTGTCTGACCCATAGAAATAGCAAAGAATTAGAGAAATGTACATTATGGCAGTATATTAATGACAGAATGTTTTCTTAAATGTAGTCACACTAACTCCTCCCAATTATTTTAATAGATCTACTCTAAACATGACTAAGTCAGGGTTTAACTCAGCTGCCTTATCTTAATACTAAAACAGGACACTGTTACATTTCAGATTATACTTTTACAGATCTTTAAATTTCATGTGGCTTTCTGGAAGTATAGTTATTCTCTGCTATTTAAAAGATACAATAGCACTGGGCCTCTTCAGATCAAGCATTTATTTTAAAAAGCTTCTTCACTTTGTTAAGTTGTCTAGAACAATAATAAAGCAGTCTTTAAAAAATAAGTCCAACCATTTGAACATTCTATAGACATTTATAGTTATTGACTTACCTCCTTGCAGTTTCAGCAATCCAACATTGCCAGCAGTCTACCTCCCAGCAATTTGTCTCCTTGCTAGTTTCACTTTCAGTTCTAGCATGTGGGCTGCCTGTGCTGAATCAGCTGTAGGTTGGGAGGCAGATAATCACTTCCTTGTGCCAATCAGGATCTGCAAGCTGTTTGCTGCAAGGAGGTAAATTGCTGGGAGGCAGAGGCCAAAAGGTGGGGGGTGGCTGGGTTGGGCTACATTCGCTGTATAAGATGCACCCAAGTTTTCACCCTTTTGGGGGGTAAAAAGGTGCGTCTTATACTCCAAAAAATACGGTAAAATGCGAAAATATGTTTGGTATAATGCAAACGTTGTTGTTTCTTTAACCTGCCTTTTTTGTTTGTTTGTTTTCTGTCTCAGTGTCTGATTTAGAGAAGAAAAAAGCCTTTGTAGCCAAATGTGCATTTACATTAGAGAGCTACTATTTCTCCTTAAAAAAAAACCCACTAAAGGAATATGAACCTGAAAAAAATATTTGTGAGGGGCATGAGTATATTAGTATGCAATAGGGCATCACATTGCCATTAAAATATAAATAGGGGTTAATTTTAAATGTTTATTTTTTTATAAATATCAAAGTCTGTGAAATAGATCAATTTGTTCTCAGTCCTTCTCTCTCTATTCTACTCTCTGTAAGTCACTCTCTCCCTTTAATGGATCCCTCAGTGTTTCAAGTGCATTACATGGGTCTAATCCATTTTGAAAAATAAGTATTATGAGATTTGAAATAGAAGATCTCTAGGATTATCCATGAAAGTCGCTATTCAAGCAATAACAGGTTTGGGAAGCATCATGTGCAAAGGTAGACCTTTGGCAATAACTATAAAATACATTAATAATGCATGGCTTTGTAAACAACAGATAAAATACTCAGTAAAATATCGAATGCCATAAAGTATGTTAGATTTCAGGATCTTTCAAGAGAGATGAATATAACTAGCATTTTCAAATCCACGTGTTCAGAATCAGATATGAAATAAACTTCAACTGCTGTAGGGAAATATTTCTGTCTATGTATAGTTGTGAAAGCAGACCAATGAAAATTAGGAAATTCCATACTCTTTGAAATACTTAAGAACTGCTAATCAGCTCAAAGGGCTATCTTGTTGAAAATTTTCAATCAAGCAGTGATCACTCAGATACATGTAAGAAACCCGAGCGGGACATAAAAGCAATAGCCTCTTTTATGTTTCTCCCTAGCAACAAGAATTAAAGGCAACCTGCCTTTGATTCTGGAAGTAATGTACAGCCATCAAGACATTCGCAGCACTATTTTCCTAAAGTTTTGTTTAGTCCCTTAAACAAAATAAACTCTAGATATGTGTCCATCAGCACAACTGACACAGGACTTTGTCCCCTTCTACTTATCTCCCCAATTCTGTAACAATCCTCAGTCCACAATGATCATGAATATCTTATGGCATTTCTGGACCCCTGCATAATTGGATAGCTGCATTTCTGTCAAACAGGCAACAAGTGGTCAAAATAGGGAACACCCTATCAAATCCTGTACCTGTTAACAATGGTGTCCCCCAAGGCAGCGGTCTAGGACCAACTCTCTTTATACTTTACATAAATGACCTTCGTGATCAGCGGTGGGTTGCTCCCAGTTTGGCCTGGTTCTATGAACTGCTAGCGGCAGTGGGAGGCTCTGCCCACCCACCCAGGGTGCTTCTGCATATGCGCAGAAGCATCGCGCGAGCATGCGAGCACAAACCGGTAGCAATGGGTTTTATAACCCACTTCTGTTTGTGATCATATTAAAAGCAACTGTGTTCTCTTCGCTGATGATGTAAAACTATTCAACACCACCGACAATGCTGCTACCCTTCAAAAAGACCTTGACTATGTGTCAGAATGGTCAAACAAGTAGCAACTCCAAATCTCAACCAACAAATGCTCTGTCTTACATATTGGCCAAAAAAATCAGAACATAAAATACAAACTGGATGGACATGACCTTGTAGACAACCCTCACTCTGTCAAAGACTTTGGAGTACTCATCTCTAATGATCTAAGTGACAGAGCCTACTGTAACAACATTGCAAAAAAGGCATTAAGAGTTGTTAACCTAATCTTGCGTAGTATCTTCTCTGGTAATATTGTACTGCTAACTAGAGCATACAAAACATTTGCTAGACCAATTCTTGAATACAGCTCTTCTGTCTGGAACCAGCACTGCATATCAGACATCAATACAATTGAGAGAGTCCAGAAATATTTCACAAGAAGAGTCCTCCACTCCTCTACTCGCAACAGAATACCTTATGCCACCAGACTTGAAATTTTGGGCTTAGACAACTTAGAACCACGCTGTCTTCGGTCTGTCCTAAGCGTAGTACATAACATTATTTACTACAATGTCCTACCTGTCAATGACTACTTCAGCTTCAACCACAACAATACATGAGGACACAATAGATACAAGCTTAAGGTAAACCTCACCAAACTCGACTGCAGGAAATACAACTTCAGCAACATAGTGGTCAATGCCTGGAATACACTACCTGACTCTGTGGTTTCTTCCTCAAACCCCCAAAATTTTAACCTTACACTATCTACTGTTGATTTCACCCCATTCCTAAGAGGTCTGTAAGGGGCATGCATAAGCACACCAAAGTGCCTACCATCCCTGTCCTAATGTCCCCTTTTATTTGTATCAATTTCATGTATTAATAACCATGTTTATACCTATATCTGTTATCTAATACATGCTTGACAAATAAATAAATAAAATAAATAAATATCTACATTATTACAAGCGGCCAGCCCTTCCAGGTAGGCTAAGTCAGAAAACATAACCTGCTAGACTCCACTGTATTGTGGTCAGGTTTAATAACAGAACCTTGAAAGCCTGCCAGTGTTTCCCTCTGCCCTTATTATACCAGACAGATCTAGGTGAAATTATCTTCAGTTTCCCATATTACCTCTTTTTCCAAGGGCTAAGAGGTTGGTTATTTTATCTTTTACCTGCTAATGGCCCTTGTATATTCTTTCCAACATTTTCTTTTTTCCTCTTTGCCTCTGCACTGGTTGCATTATAGAATTTCATAAGAGCTTTACTATCATTGCAATTTTTCATTCCAAGCTAAAACACTATTCCTATATGTTCTCAACTCAAATATATTCCCAAGGTGAATCTTCAATATGCTATGGTTTAATGTCCATGTCTTTAATGGCCGGCTAAAGGGTTTTCTAATGGTATACGGTTCCCACCACCATTAATTGTTATAAGTAAGTTGAACTTTCTGGTTCTTACTACAGTATTTACAAGTCATGAATATATTTATATATAACATTTATGGTTATGGCAAATAAAATTCTTTTCTTCTCATACGTCCATGTGACATTAAAATATGAGAGAACATTTCACGTTTTCTAGTCCTTTGCTTGCCTGTTATCATGTGGGAAAAGCCTACCTTAAATAATGATCTGAAATGTTTTATAGATAGATTCCCCTCCATTCTGGACAGTTTTTGTCTAGTTCAGGGGTCTCCAACCTTGGCAACTTTAAGACTTGTGGATTTCAACTGCCGGAGTTCCTCAGCCAGCAAAGCTAACAAAGCTGGCTGTGGAATTCTGGGAGTTGAAGTCCACAAGTCTTAAAATTGCCAAGGTTGGAGACCCATGGTCTAGTTTCCAAACCTTCCTTTATGGTGAAGGTTGTTGATGATCATTGACAAAGTGAGAAAGGAATGGTGCATCCATCCTTGTGGTCCTTGAACATTCAGGGACCTTTGTGGTATACTTCTGCAGGGGTTAGGAGTTGAAGTATGTTTCACTGTTTTGCCTCCTTCCTCAGTGGTCACTTCTAGTCATTGTGGACAAAGGAAAGAGGTTGGTCCTGCAGCCTCTCACTTGTGGGGTGACTCACATTCAACACATTCATCTCTCCTGTTTAAAATCTACATGAAGCTTCTTGGTGAAGTCATTCTTCAGTTTGGGGATCAGTGTAATCAGTATGCAAATGATATCCTACTCCACATTTCAACATCAGACTGCACTGGTAAATCTGTGACCTACTGACCCAGGGTTTAGAAACTGGATAGGATTTTTTTGGGGGGGGGCAAGTTATTGTGTCTTGTCCAAACTGTTATGTTTTCAATTTTTCTTTAATTGTATATTTGATATATTATAAAGTTTTCACTGTCTTTTTGGAGTTGGGTGGTATTAACAAATCTAGCAATAAATAGCAATAGCAATAGCATTTAAACTTATATACCATTCTATAATGCCTTACAGCACTCGCTGAGTGCTATACAAAGTCAGCATATTGCCCCCAACAATCTGGGTCTCATTTTACCAACCTCAGAAGGAAGGAAAGCTAAGTCAACCTCAAGACTGTCAGGATTGAACTCTAGGCTGCGGGCAGAGTTAGCCTGCAATACTGCATTATAACCACTGTGCTACAGGGCTCTTGGTAATGATAGATAGATAGATAGATAGATAGATAGATAGATAGATAGATAGATAGATAGATAGATAGATAGATAGATAGATAGATAGATAGATAGATAGATAGATAGATAGATGCCCTGTTTCTCCCAAAATAAGACATCCCCTGATAATAAGCTCAATCAGGCTTTTGAGAGCATGACAATAAGGCTTATTTCAGGGTTCAAAAAAATATAAGACAGGGTCCTATTTTTGGGGAAACACGGTAGAGATAGATAGATAGATAGATAGATAGATAGATAGATAGATAGATAGATAGATAGATAGATAGATAGATAGATAGATAGACAGACAGACAGACAGACAGACTGACAGACAGATTATAGACAGGTAGATAGATAGAGATAACAAATGAATGAAATTCAAATTCAAATTCATTTGAATAGCAAATGAAAAAACAGGTAACCGTGTCATTTATATCCCATTTTGAATCAATTTACGTTGAATACTAAATATTAAATAATACATATTCCTAATTTCATCCCACCAATGCACTTTTTCCAAATTCTTCTTATCATTGAAAAGAAAGAAAGCCCTGGTCATCACCTACAGTAAGAACATACATAACAGACAACTACGATGTTAGCAGCTCCCTTCACTATCTAGTGTTGACAAACCTGAACCTGAATTTGAATTTTGGGGATAGCAAGAAGCAATAGTGAAAGTGAACTATAACAGCAGTAGAGCAATATGACTTCCTGATAAATTTGTATGTCACTTTCTTGCTTTTTAATATGACTCTTAAAGTATATTCTTTTTCTGTTTCTGCATCTTCGTATCTGAAGAGAGAGGAAAATGCAGCATTTTTCTCATGAAGTAACAAAAAATGTAAATACTAGTTCAGATATCAACTATAAACAATCTAATTTGATTTAGTATTAAAGTGACAAAGTTAATATTCATCAAATAATTTCTTGAAATTTCATATAAAGTGAACTCACATAAATCTAGTTTTAGTTACAAAGTACATTACAATTTAAAAAGTTACTTTAAATTTATTAAAATTCATATGGTTTAATTACTGTAGCCCAATGCTAATAATGCTAATAATGCTAATAATGCTAATAATGCTAATGCTAATGCTAATGCTAATGCTAATGCTAATGCTAATGCTAATGCTAATGCTAATGCTAATGCTAATGCTAATAATAATAATAATAATAATAATAATAATAATAATAATAATAATAATAATAATAATAATAATAATAATAATAATAATAATGGGTCACACAGTCCTAGACGCTTGGGAAGTGTTTGACTTGTGATATAGTGATACGAAATCCAGCATATAAATCTTGTTTGCTGTGTATTACATTTTTTGTGAAACAACAACAACAACAACAACAACAACAACAACAATAATAATAATAATAATAATAATAATGATGATGATGATGATGATGATGATGCAAACAACAGACTAAATACATTGTTTTCCCTCTGCTTGCTAAATTCAGATTTGAAGTGTCATTTTTGTTCAGGAATTCTGCACATGTATGAAATCTCACTATGTTTCACATATCTAAATCACACCCATTACAACACTTTAAATATTTAAGCAGACAGAATGAGAAGGCAGGCAGTGGAGTATGGAATTCACCTTGAAGAAGGAATTGAAGGATGGTTGCATATTCAGCTTAGTCCTACAGGACGATGTAAGAAAGAAACTCAGGATTGTCCTGCCTCAATTCTTTTTAGAGTAAGAGGTGTGTGTGTGTGTGTGTGTGTGTGTGTGTGTGTGTGTGTGTGAGAGAGAGAGAGAGAGAGAGAGAGAGAGAGAGAGAGAGAGAGAGAGAGAGAGAGAGAGAGAGAGAGAAAGGGAGGGGGAGGGGGAGGGAGGGAGGGAGGGAGGGAGGGAGAGGTTCTATACTGAACCTTGAACAATAGAGTTCTAATAGTCCTTGTGGGGTTTGTTTCATGAGCTACCCTTCAAAGGGCAAACAAGTAATTCTAGCCCAAGTACCACAGCAATTCATGTGGTTAGTTAGGTTTAATGGCAAATATAAATCCTCATCTGCAGTGTTGCATAACCCCAACCCTGTTCTCGATTGCAAGTTCAATGGGCTCAGTACTTGCTTAAAACAAATACTGTGGTCAAGCTAAGGGGTCAAAAGCATTGACTTTAGGGAATTGTTTCCTTTTTCAATCAAATTCATATGCTTGTGTACCAGAAAGGAGACTGAGACCTGGACATCAGTGTGAAAAAAAGTAGAATGCCTTAAATAGTCTCTTACACGGTTCCCGTGTATACTGAGAGTCTACTAGAAACAGGGAATAAACCTAATTTTAAAAATTAGCTTTTAAAAGGATAAGCATACAGAAAGGATACCCAAAGATAACTTTTGCAAAACCAAGGTTACACGGGCACTCCCCAATAACTCTATTTGGTTTGTGATTTCTTTTTTAAAAAAATATTATTTATTGTTTTATCATAAAGAGTAAAATACAAAGCAAGCAAGCAAGCAAGCAATCAAAATGAATCAAAACAAAAGCATGCATTCAACCTTAACAATAACAAAAAAGAAAAAATAGTGTACAAAAAAGAGGAAAAAGTGATCAAATAAATTTAATATTTAACATCTAGAATCCACCCAGGCTGGGTGCTGAAAAAAAGAAAGAAATAGCAATAATTTATCCTTCCCTTTTACATACATACATACATACATACATACATACATACATACATACATACATACATACATACATACGAAGAAAGAAGAAAAAAACGGTCAACGGGTTAAGCTAAACATTACACTAATCTTCAAATCCCTGTTAACCATCTGTTATTATATTTAGCGCTTAGAAAGTCCACAAACTGTTTCCAGTCTCTTATAAAGCTATCTAGTCCATTATCTCTAATCAAAGCAGTTAATTTCACCCCCTCTGCTAATTCAGTCAATTTCAAAATGATTTCTGAGTCTTGGAAAAAGTGGCAGATGTAGCAAAAGGCATCTGCATCAAAGAATGCCACAGGCACACATTTTTTCCCCTGGGCCATTCCTTTTTTAATTAGAGCAGTAGGTATTATGCTTTCTATCAGCTCTTCTTCTGGTATTCAAAGTATTCTGGAGAACCTTTCCAGAGCTATCAACCTTGTGGTAACTCTTCTATTGAGGCCAGAAGGGACGCCATTAATTCAGGCCAATCACTTGGCTTGATCTTGTCTTCTTTGTTCCCTTTTTGGGGTTCAGTTCCCACATTCCAGCCAGACTTGTCATTGCTGAAAGTTCAGAAATAGCTGTCTTGATATTTTCTTACAAACTACAAGAATTAATAATGGATACTTATTGGAGCTAGATGGGCATTGCATCTATTAGCAATGATCAGCCAGATTGCCCCAGAAATAAAAGTATTATGCTCAGTGGTGGGTTCCTACAGGTGCGGTCCACTCTATAGCACCGGTAGCGGCCCGCTGGTGACGTCACAGTACCGGTGCGGTCGGTTGCCGGTGCCTGGGCGCCGCCATTTAAAAAAAAATTCTTTTGCGCATGCCCAGAAGTCAAGCTTCCGGCACTGCGCATGTGCTGCCTTCCTACCCCACAGTGAGTCCAAGCAGGGGAGGATGGCTGAGGGAGCGCGTGAGATGCTGAAAGAACGGGCGGCAGGAGCTATCTCCATTCCCCTCCCTTCAGCAGTCCGAGAAGCCACGAACGCGCGGTGATGATCCCAGGCATTTTCGCACCTTTGAGCCTTCTCGAGATGCTGAGGCCATGCCCACCCGGTCACATGGCTGGCAAGCCACACCCACTAAAAAGCCACGCCCACAGAGTGGTAGTAAAAAAATTAGGAATCCACCCCTGATTATGCTCTATGTTCAGAATCAGAATCAATTAGTTCTGCACTTAATAATTAAGAATTATATATGTGAACATTCAGTTAACAAAAGGCAAAGGATACTTTATTCCACTATTGTTTTATTCCCCAAATCCTCAAAGCTGTTAGAAAACTGAAAGATATCATATCAAATCCCTTTAACATTTATAAACCACACACCCTCCACTCCAAGAAGTGCTACTTACCACTGTGAAATTCATTACTTTCAGGATCCATATTGTCATGGCTAAGTTAACGATCATGGTAACCAATAGCAAGAGGACAAAGAAGTATAAGCACCTCTTTCGCCAGCCATAAATCCCTACTGGATAAAGTTGAGGATTTTCTGTTCTTGGCAGACTGTTTTGCTGTGTTGCTAGTATATACTGTTCCCGTGTCATCTATTAGAAACAACAAGAAGAATGCAAAGCATTAAATATTTATCTGAACAATTAAAATATCCTGGTTATTTTTTACTAAGTGATCCTTAAGAAAACTCTTTTTTGTCTTCTGAGAAAACGATTTTTTACGCTGTTAGAAGAATTTATTTGGTCCAATTTTTGGAGCTGGGTCACGAATAAACATATAGTACACAATAAACACTGTTAAGGTGTGTGCAGAGCAACCCTGGAGTTATCAAGGACATGCACATAGAAACTTGGTCTTGCAGTAGATATCCAGTAAATATGAGTAATTATCCAGTCATACGCACAGATACGTTAAAGTGCATATAGTGTTTACTTTTAGAAATAGCACAGTCCAAATAAACAGTCCAGGTCATACCCGTTCAAATCAGTCAATATCTAGAAGTACAATAATCTTCTTATCAGCCTGTCTTGTCTTACATATCAAACAAAGATATTACAGCTTACAAACACATCAAAATATCAGAGAGTAACAGAGCGTAACACAGAGCTCACTATATCAGTCAAAGAGTCAATAATGAATGAATCAGCAGAGAAAACCATGATCTCTAGCTCCCTCTTATGGCAACTTGTTACACTTCAGCCAATCAGAATATAGCAAACATTTTAAAGCTATATTACTTAAATATATACAAACATATATTGGTGGCTTGTTTATATATTGTCAACCCAACCATTTGGACTGAGTCACAACAAACACCACTGGGCTGCTAGAAAATAAGACTATTCATTCAACCATGTACAATGGTTGATAGTAGTCTACCTCTTAGGGGTCTACCAGCAGAGGTATATAAAATAACAAACAGGCTTTGATGTTAGATGTTTAGATATGCAGATTGAGGAGCTCCTGCTTTGATCCCTTAGATGTGTATTGAGTATTGCCCTGTAGATGGGTGAAGTCTGGGAAGGAAGATCCTCCCTCGGTGTAGATTATTATGAGGGGATCTGGCATCTTCCCTTATCTTGAGGGAGCCAGTGAGGTGCTAGTCTACGTGTTAGGATTGCATGCTTATTCAGCAGTTCAGAGGGCTGCTAAAGGGGAGTAGGGGCAAATGACAGGCTTTTAACTTCTTTTCTATGTAAATTGTAATAACACACAAAGCAGAGCTAAAAGAAACTAAAATAACAAATGTGATTTTTGTGTGTGACAAAGACATGCATTTCCAGAAAGTGAGCAGGACCACAGAACTGATGTCCACATCATGATGTCTATGCAATTTCATTATTTCTCACAACTTGAGTAATTACCTACTACATAATAAGTACCTATTGTAACTTACATAGATGATCCTGTCCCTTCTTGCTGTTCTTCTCCCTCCCTTATTCATCCCTCCCCTAAGAAGCATTGTCATACTACTATTCACTCAATGCTTTCTCTGAATGACAAAATGCCATACCCCTCAGTCTAGAAATAAAATTTCACAACGGCAAAATAAAGTCCACCTTTAAAGTTGAGCATTACTCCTGCTTACTCCATGGAAAGATCCAGTTCGTTTGAAAAGCTAGGACGTGGAAGTTGTTAGTCACTGTCTACTTTTTTAAAATCTTCCTTAGCAAGCATACAATCCTAGAATTTCCTGATATTTTCACATTTAAATATCAGCCAGATCAGATCCTGTGGTTGCTGTTGTTTTTATATCAACCTAGATCAACTCATTTACCTACAGCTTACATGAACCCTTGCTGCAGTGTGACCTGAACCACAAAATGTAGACCAGTGACTCTGTAGCAGGGGTGTGTTCCTCCCGGTTCAGACTGGTTTGCCCATACTGGTAATGACCTGCTTGTGACATCATGATGACATCACTGAACCGGATCGGTTGGTGCCGGTCTGTGGACGCCGCCATCTTTTTTTAAAAAATCATTTTTTTCCATTTTTTTCCTTCTGAGCATGCGCAGAAGCCGAGTTCCGGCACTGTGCATGCGGTCGCCATCTGTTTTTCGGCTTTCTTTCTTTTTTCTTTTTCCACGCGTGCAGGAGGAAGCGAACTGGCAGTGAGGTAAGTTAGAACCCACCCCTGCTCTGTAGTCAGTCTCAAAATTCAACATCACAAAATCCTTTAGCACAGCAGATATCTGTTCTGTCTTTGGTTCTTTTACTCCCCAAGAGCCTTTGAGAAATAGACATGAGAGGTGCAACTTCTGCTTTGTTTAGCAGTGTTCTCAAACTCTTTTAAATCATGAGAGAGAGAGAGAAAAAATAGTGGCAATGCTGCAGATGGGGTGGAAGAGAAATACCACATATGTTATGAAATAGGTAAGTAGGTAGGTAGGTAAGCACAGCAAGTGGGGGGAGATAAGAGGAAGAGAAAAGAAGAGATGAAACATGCAACACACGATGCATATAGTTCCAAGACACTTCAATTCCCTAGTATTGCTACTACATGACATTTAAAAATAAATAATTCAAAACCTTAAACCCAATCATTATATTCTGCAATTTGCAACAGTGTAATTAACTCACTTCACATTAAGTAACTGCTGTCAGAGAACATAAACTACAACAAAAATCTTGCCAGGTTCCAACTTTAAGAATTCAGTTTCTTTGCCATAGAACAGGACATAAGTAATTGTTAACAGTTTAGCCTGAAAGATAATGGGTCAGCTAACAAGTCTCCCTTAATATTGGTTGAGGCAAAGGCGGTCAATAGGCAACTAACCTTTCATGAATGTGGAAAGGTATGAAATAGGAATGTAATTGGACAGAATCCAGAGCACAGCTCCAATGTCAATTTGCAAAGTTATTCATATTTGTAGATGCAAACATTCACAACAGACTCCTTGTTATAAAATATATTTATTCAACCAAAGAACAGAAATGATCATTTCACGTTTTGAAGCCATTAATTCTGCAGTTATTTAAACAAATGAGACAACTTTGAAATGAAGGATTTGAGAATTACATGCAATGTTAAAATACAATTTTTGCAAAACACAGCTGCTGCAAGCCAGATCCTATTATCTGGCAGTGAGGTCACTAATTGGCTTGGATTATAGTAAATGCTTTTCTGTCGAAACCACCTTGTTAAATTTTCCATGTGCATTCAATTTTATCTCTCAGGGATTCCTCCAGTGCACTAACTAGTGGATGATTTTCCATGACTTAAAATAGGAATCCATGACTACCAATAATGAAAAATTTGTTTGATCCACATTTTTAATTATATTAATCTTATTTCAACTTCCAAGATCTATCTATAGATCAGGGCAGAGTTATCTTTCAGATTATACCGTTCTCCAAGTGTCGCTGTATAATTTTTGGCTTAAAATAATTTAAAAACAGTGTATTTTAGTGTATTATGCATATACCCCAAGGAATTATCTTATTTGCTTTTCATTCACAAAATGAAGGAAAATGTGATGGAAAGATTGCATGCACATAAACTTGCCATGGGCTGTAAAAGGTTGGAAACACCTTAGGTCAGTGGTGGCGAACCTTTTTTCCCTCGGGTGCCGAAATAGTGCGCGCACGCGCTATCGCACACTCATGCGTGCCCACACCCATAATTCAAAGCCCCCCACTTGCCCCACCCCCGTGCATGCGTGTATGACACCCCCACTCCCCCGTTTCCCAACTTCCAGTGGGCCCAGTAGGCCCATTTTTCCCCCTCCCCAGGCTCCAGAGGCTTTCCTGAAAGTTGGGGAGGGCAAAAACGCTCTCCCCCGCCACCCCGGAGACCCTCCGGAGGCCAAAATCATCCTCCCAGAGCCTCCGCACGAGCCAAAAATCAGCTGGCGTGCACGCACATGCTAGGGCAACAGCTCACGTGCCGGCAGATATGGCTCCGCGTGCCACCTGTGGCACCCGTGCCATAGGTTCGCCATCACTGCCTTAGGTCCTTGCAGAAAATATTTTTCTCTTAGAATGTGAAAATTCATGTCAGGCTGAGAGAACATATAGGGCTAACATTATATCTTTTAAAATATTTTATTGTGCTAAAGGCTATTTTAATGCTATACACTGTCTAATGGTATTTTGTACACAGTCAAACTTGTTTGTATAACTTTAAACAAACAAATGAGAAATGGACTAATTTATTAATCATATCATTGACTACTGAGGACGCACTGATTTATAGGAAAACATCAAGCTAACATCAAGATTGTAAAGAATTAAAATCACACTAGAATCATATTAACACTCTGGAATACTATGACTTACACATAGAAAAAACAATTGGCACTAATTATCGATGCTCAAAAAGCATTTGATAATTTGGACTGGCAATTTTTGATAATGCAATTAGAAAAGATGGAATTCGGAGGAAGATTCTCTAGATTAATTAAAGCAATATACACAAAACAATCTGCAAAAATTTTAGTAAATAATGACTTGACAGAAAAAGTAAACATAATGAAAGGTATATGCCAAGCATGTCCCCTATCCCCACTATTATTCATACTAGCATTAGAAACACTGTTAAGATCAGTAAGAAATAACCAAGACATAAAAGGATTAAAAATAAGGAAGGAGGAATACAAAGTGCAGGCTTTTGCCGACGATATGGCATATATTTTGGAAGACCCCCTGGAGACAGAACCAATTTTAATTAATGAGATCGAGAACGTTGGAAAGGTGGCAGGACTAAAAATAAATAAAGAAAAAACAAAAATAATAACGGAAAACTGAACAGAACAACAAAATACGAATTTGGAAAAAGTATTGGATATTAAAACTATTAAAAAAGTGAAATATTTAGGCCTATGGTTAACGGAAAAATGCAGCTCGATAAAAGAAGACAATTATATTAAATTGACTCAGAAAATACACAAAGACTTGGAGACCTGGGCAAAACTTCAATTATCATTATTGTGTAAAATAGCGGTAATTGAAATGAACATTCTACCCAAGATATTATTTTTATTTCAAATAGCGCCAATAAAATTAAGGAAGAATTTTTTTACGGAACTGAACAAATCGGTACTAAAATTTATAGGGTCAAACAGCAAGAGTAAGCTAGGAGCATCACTTCACATCACACCATTACTTAGCTTTGAGGACAAAACACAAATTTTCTTTAGCTGATCCACACCGAACTGTCAATGATGTGATAAGATGTATTTTATGTATGTATGTATGTTGGGGTATAAGAGGAGGACCTGCTCCCACACTGTGAGTTTATGTGCCATTCATTCTTTCAGTGTCAAGGGGAAGTGGTACCCCACACTGTTTTTTTTTTTAATTAGTCACTATGCAACCACTAAAAACCAAGAGGGAAATACTGGCTTTCAGAGGGTGAGGCAATGCTATGGTTTTGCAGTAGTGATGGTAGCGAACAATTAACTTTTGTTTTGTAGGGTTTTTTTTAACATACCCACTGATAATCCCATGTTAAAGAGCTCTGAAGAAGTTTTAAAAGATAAATGACAGAAATACGGAAAAGGGCAGTGAAATAGAATGAGAGGGGGGGAAAGTTCTGGTTGAAGACAAGACTGTCTAAAGCAGGGGTCTCCAACCTTGGCAACTTTAAGACTTGTGGACTCCAACTCCCAGAATTCCTCAGCCAGCAAAGCTTGGAGTTGAAAGTCCACAAGTCTTAAAGTTGCCAAGGTTGGAAACCCCTGGTCTAAAGCCCTAAATAGTGGCATTCCTTTTGGGAGACAGCATATTTCCCCAATCAAGAAAGCAGTATCTCTTGACAGCTACCCTGCAGGCTTCAGCTTTCAGATTTGCTGACTTCTATCACCAGTTCCAACAAGATTTGGGTCTCCTGCTTGGGCAGGGGGTTGGACTAGATGACCTGCAAGATCCCTTCCAACTCTGTTAATCTGTTAACTTGACTTAGCTGGACAAGATGGAGCATTATTTGTACAACAGATTAAAGGTTGAGGATTATGGCTTAACAGAAAAAAGATTGAAGATTATTCCCCATGATAAAAACATCCACTTCTCCCAGGAAACCATCTTAACAGAGTATTGCCAAAGGAAAACCTGTGTATGTAGAACATTTCTAAACAGGTAGGTTTTCTCAGATTCTGAAATCCAAAAGTTGCAGTTTGCTGTAGGCAGGGATGCTTTGGTGTATAAGATTTTTTTTGCCTCAAACACATTTACCAGTTTGTAAAGATGAGATCCTGGCTAAAGGGATGCCCTTATTCATTTGTTCACCCAATCATCCATCCATCCATCCACCCACCCACCCACCCATCTACCTATCCATCCACCAATATCATGCCATAATCCGTATCATGCCTTTCCCAAGGAGGCTAGCAACTTATGTTTTCCATATGCTGAGGGAGAAGAGACCAAATGTAACTCCAAAAGAGTTGAGTCCTGGAGTAATGTAGGAGAAAACCATCTCCACGATCCAGAAAAATATATAAAAGGAATACACTAAATGAGGAAGGCATCCTATTTTTTTGCATGGATCATAACTGCCATGCTCCTTGTTAACCTCTAACACACACTGTTCATAGCTTATTCTCAATAAAAATAAAAAGCAGAAAGGGGAGACAAAGGAAGAATGGCCTTATCTGTTGTACTTCTCACTTTCATTGAGACTCAGGAAGATAAAAAGAAATGACTCAGAACGTCCAGGGGAGAATCACAGTTTTCAATTAAAATAATTCTATTCTTCATTTTAAACTAGTCTCAGTACATAGCACTTTAGAAAGTTAATAAATGAAAATGTCACGGTACTTGTCTTTGCTAAATTACTAATCTTCTGGTATTTAGTAAAATTGCTTTAATGAGTTCTAGATTAATTTTTACATTACCCCCTTCTTTTCTGTCTTCTTCCTCTTACTGTACTAGAATGTTATGATCTGTTCTGGATGCTGGCCTGCATTTTTATAGAAGGATAAAATCTTTAGTATTAACAACTGAAATATAGATGTTTGCTAGTTTGATATAATTTTCATAATTAAGAAGCCCAAATAAAAATGAATGATTTTGACGTTTTACTGTAACAAATATTATCTCATATTTAATAATACAACCCATAAGCACACACTTTTGCAAAAGCACTGGCATGCAAGGCTATGTGCATACCAGTCATTAGCTTTATTTTCAAATAAAGTTATAATACAAAAATACTATTTTCTACAAGTGAAATTGAATCATTCACTTGAAAAATATTTAAGTACAAGAGCATATCAAAGGCAATATAATATTGAAAAAGGGTAGGAGGAAAGAATAACCCATCATTAATCTACATCAATTTCTTCAAGATGCCCTCAGCAGTAAGTCTATTATTTAGTCAGTCTGCAATTTTTTAATAAATGCCTGGAAATTCATATCTGCTTCTGTGAGCAGTTTCTCCAATGCACAGTTTTTGATCCTGAAATTTCTTCAGTCAAAATACTTCTTTGCTTTTCCTATGCACACATTTCGCATGGAAAATTTTGAGGATGAAAATTGTATTACAAAATTTGGAGAAAGGCAAAGTGCAAAGGATGACTCCCCATATACAAATTATACAATGCAAATTTATTACCAGATAAAAATATAAATTAAGTTGGTTAAATTAAAAATGAGGAGCAAATAAACAAATGCCATTTTTTTGGGTGTTCTGCCTGAGAACTATTACAAAACTATTAGAAAAGTGCAAGTTAGTAAACATTGCATAATGAGAAAGGAATAAAACCTGGATAGTTCTTTGGTATATTTCTTTAATAATAATTTACAAAGATGTTTAAAAAATAGAGAAACATTAAATAAGAAATAGAAAAAGATTATAAAAGTGTTAAGGAAATAGTGAACAAAAAAGCAAGCAAGAAAGTGCTATATAAAGAAGTGACTTCCAATTTTCTTCACAGGAAACAGTTCTTGAGTATTGATTGCCACTCTTCACCCCAGCAAAAAACCAAAGCCTAACAAACTTTATAAAAATATTGGGAGAGGGACTAAATTGACTAAATTACTGAGTTTGATTGGAAATTTTGGATAACAATAAAACTCAGGATACAGAATTTTAACCGTATCACATGCCATATGTATGTGACAATTTATTTTGTCTAATTTAAAATACTTCTTCTATGCAGCCTAATAATTGATTTGTTTACCCTACAGTAATTAACTAATAATAGTATGCTGCTTTATATTCTAAAATTCCATTTAGGCTAAAACAATAATATTATTGTTTTGCTTCTCAGCATGTATCAATAGGTTTTCAGTGGCACGTACATGAAGGTGACACAAATATCAAACAATGAAGAATTACTTCATTTTGATAGTATCTCCAGCAGGGGCTCCTAATATTGAATAAAAACTGGTGAGGAAGATATTACCACCAAAATCTTTATATCTAAAAACCTTCATATCAAAAAGAATATCATATTATTGGGGTGGGGAGTGCTCATAATCATTATCTGGAAATATTAATGCAACAATTAATGCAAATAATTCCCATCACATTGGATGATTTTTTGCAAATGCAAATAGAAAACTGAACACTCCTTAGGTAGGATGATACAAATGATTCCACATATTCCCTATGATAAATGATGCCCTGAACTGGTGGTATAAAAATGTACATAAATAATATTAAACATTTTCTCCAAGAATGCAAAAGTCTGTAACAGTTTTCAAACGAGACTGTAAGACTGCATATGACTTCAAAAGCCTTGACAACTACTGCCAGAAATAACCAGACATTATGCCCCAACACTAGGTTTTAATGTGATCGAGCATAAAACACCTGAAGAGGTTAAATGTTTAAATAACTTCAAATGTTTTTTCCCCTTCCTGTATCCACTACTGTTTGTAGTATGGATTTAAGCATTTCACTCAGCTAAGTGTGACTCCAGGCTGGAAAAAATTCTTTTTCCAGCTTGTTTATTCAGTTAAAAGCTAAAATAAGGTTATTACAGTATGTACATGTCCACATAATTTCTTCTCAGTTACAATATTAAGAGTCATCTTGTAGCTTCATATCAATCAATATTTAGCTCAAATTGTTATCAAACTGTGCTAGCACAAACAATGAACGAAGTGAATTGTGGAACCCATCACAATAACTAAAGGGAATCTTTACAATGTATAGCTAAGGTAGAACTGCCCACATGTGACAAAATATGGTGAAAATATGGCATTCCAGAGGAGTAAGAGACTACTCAGCTCATATTATGAGAAAAAGAGGGTGACGGCAGCCCTCAACAATTCACATAAAATATTGTAGATGCAGATAGTAGAGCCCTCAGTCTGGCAAGATTTTGTCTGTAGGTGTGAAGCAATAAAGATCTTAGCTTGGAAGAATTGTCATGTGTCATTCTTGGTTTTGCAGTGAATCAGAAAAATGGAAGAACAAGAAGTCTATAACTAGCCACAGCCATTAAGGATTCTTTACTTCTTCTGTCAGTTCTGTTCCTTCTATCTCTGCCACTTTCTTTCTCTTCAGCATCCCAACACACTATTTTTCCTGGTTGTGTAACACAGAGCATTAATTAAACTTGAAGATGAAGTATTACTCTGCACTGCTTGCTAGCTGGCAACTTACTGATTTTAGGGTAATATGTATCACACAGTGAAGCTGACGGTGCATAACAGTGCTGGAATCCTCATTTCTCAGGCTGTAGACTTATAAATACATACATTATGTATAAGAAATGGCACAATATTTGGGGCACAATAAACATTGTACTTTTAAATGTATCTAAATATAAACTGGCTAGTTATTCTCCACTTTTTGATTGATTTGCAAAAGTCAAGTAAATATATTTACCATGGAAGCTGTTTCAGAAGCAAAGAACATGAATTTAACTGGAATTATTATGTTCTATATACAGGTAATGAAACTCAAGGTATCTGACTCTGTCAGGGCTTTGTTTCCTTTGTCTGTTCTTAGAATTGTTTAAAAATATAATTTTATTTTGTTATGCTGAGTATTTTTATATCATTTATAATAGTGTCATCAGGACAGATCTTAGAGGCAGGGTCCCACCCTAGGAAGAATGAGTAAAAAAGGTTACCAAAAGAACACAAGCTAGCTTCCATACTTTATTGCAAGTGAGTAAATGTTAAAGACACTTTGGTCTGGGGTGAAAGGACCAGGCTAGAAACTCACTGATCATGAGTTATGGTCCCGCCTTAAGCATAAAAGCTAGCTGGTGGCTTTGGCCAGTTACTTTATCTCAGTCAAACCCACCTCATAGATTTGTTGTTGGGGGGGGGGAATAGGATCTCCATATATAATATGTCAATACATTACAAGATCCTGGGTTCTTGGGAACAACTCAGTTAGAGAACAGCTTACATCCTGCAGCGGTATCTCTAATACCATCAAACATCCACATCTACCTGTCCTTAGAAAGGACTTGCTAGGTAGACAAAAAATGCCAAATCTAGTCTGAACATTTGGCAGACTGTGAGACAACAACAACAACAACAACCAGAAGAAGAAGAAGAAGAAGAAGAAGAAGAAGAAGAAGAAGAAGAAGAAGAAGAAGAAGAAGAAGAAGAAGAAGAAGAAGAAGAAGAAGAAGAAGAAAGGCACATATCACATACTTAACACCCCAGACTTAACACTTGTAGATAAGAAAGACAAAAAAAGTCCAGATGGTGGATATGGCAGTAGCTGGAGACAGCAGAATAGGAGAGAAAGAACTGGAGAAGATAAAAAATACAAAAATCTACAAATAGAAATAGAATGATTGTGGCAAAACCAAGCAAAGGTTGTACCAACAATACTTCCTTTCA
Organism: Diadophis punctatus similis; assembly: GCA_023053685.1. Classification (NCBI taxonomy): domain Eukaryota; kingdom Metazoa; phylum Chordata; class Lepidosauria; order Squamata; family Dipsadidae; genus Diadophis; species Diadophis punctatus. Next base: position 35,799,373 of record JALIGW010000006.1, on the reverse strand, counting down.
CCACTACCTTGGTGCAATCCTAAAACAATTGGAGCACCACTTGTACACTATTGCAGGAAAAGACTATCACAGGAGCAAAGTGAAGAGAGTCTTTCCCATAAACAATATATGGAAACCTGTATCAGATTGGTCATCCCCGGAGCAACAAGGACCATCCTAGATGGGGTTTCTGGACATCTGATGACAAGTGAGCTCCTGGACTTAGGACTGTTGGTTGAGCAACCAGGGCCAGAAGCTGCAGGACAACTGGAAGAAAAATTGTTTACCCATTGCAAATATAAAAAGACTGAAAACAAAGATATAATGATTTGCTATTACAAATAAAATCAAATAAAAGAACCGATTACTGTGGCTTAAGAAAGCAAAGATGATACCAATAGTAATTATGCTGCTGTCAGGGGTTTTTTCTCTCTTCCTTATCCTGAAGGAATCCTAAAATAGTTGCGATAATCAGATGCAATGGTTAGCTGACAAAACAAGATGGCAGCTGGGGGAAAAAACAAGCAGAAGTATTTACAGTAAGATGATCTTCTCTAGTTAAGCGACCCCTCCCTGCTTCCATCCAAAGCAGCTAGTTCCCCCTATCCCAAGACCAAGCCACATAAGCAGTTATATACTCTACAAAACAAATGGTCATCATAGGAACACTTTGTCTTTCATTAGGAGATAGTTGGGAAGCACTTTCTATCTATCTCATCCCATCTTTGGATGTCCGAAGAAGCAATATTCATGCGTATCAATTACCCCACCCATGATTGAATGAAATCATAACTTAAGCTTACTTTGGCTATTTCAAATCCAGCAAATAAGGCTTTATCCCTTCACCATCTGATTAAAGTGTACACATTTGCAAAAGCAGAATTAACAAAACTGTTTTAGATGATGCAGTACAGTATTTGAAAAGGCATGCAAATGCTAAGTAAACATTTACTAAGAGCCCAGCTGTTAAGAAATTTAATGCCACTTCCCCCTCAATTTTCAGTTCAGCCTACAAACTGCTCTGGTTGGGGCTAACCAGCCTCCTAGCATTCATGCCATCCACACACACAGATTTATTTGTTCCTCCACCAAGATCATCGCCTTTATGCCCAGAGATACAGTATAATCCCTGCTTCCAAGGTGTGCACAGACTGCTGTTTTTAGTGAGATTTCCCAGGAGTCAAAGAAAAATTATTGTCCGGAAGCGTTGTCTTCAAATGACAAGACAAATAGAGTCTTCCTTATCATTTATTGCCACATTGTAGTACTACCACATAGCTTCACGCATCGGCATTTGTTATTAAATAATGCAGAGAGTTTCTCTGTAAGCCTCAATGAGAACTCAGTTCCAACTTCAATTAAATCTGATATTTTCAGATTACATGCCAAGGAAACTTAAAACTTGAAAAGTTTGGAGCCAGCCAAAGAACATTGATTATGATCTTCCGCTTTCAGGAGCATGTGATGTGCTCCTACCACACAAAACCTCCCTATTCAAGAAGCATCTCCTAAAGTTGCTGTGGTTTTCCTTACGTTTAACCAGAATGTCCAATGTTGAAAGTTGTTGGAGAATCTAGTTCAATAATTCCAGAGAAGCTTTATAAACCACAAAGGAAAAAAAACCCATGATATTTTACAACAACTAAATTCAGAATACTGATATTTTTAAACTTCCCCAAAACATAAACTAACCCACTATTTTTTCCTCATCTGTGCCAATAGTGTTTATGTCAGCATGGGTCTTATGATGTTGCAATTTGCTTGTGCTTATCCTGTCAAGAGAATTCCATTTTCCTGCTAAGTCAATACAATTAGATTACTACCGAGACTTCATTACAGCCACAGGCAGGACAGTCACTGAGGTATACAATTTTCACCCTACGATGCCAGAATTGCTAGCACTTATTGGAACAAGTGTCCATAAAAGGACAATAAATGCATCTCTCTTAAGTATTGTTTTCCAATACTTTTATAGCACTTAAAGGCAAAAGGAGTTAAGTAGGAGAAACAACTGCAAATTAGATACTGCTATTAGTATTACCACTTAGTGAGAACATTTACTGAAGCCCTGTATTTAACATATTTAATTGTAATGCATTCCATATAATCACATTCATGGCATGCACTCAGGAGGAATATATTCTTGAAGTTTGAATCAGAACTAAAGTGCTGGTTATATAAATACTTCTTGTTGCAACAGGGCAAGGCGAAGTGTCTGTGAAAATAAATTCAGTGCATTTTGCCTCGTACAAGTACTACTGTGGATACAACTATAATTTTTGTATATGTTTTTGGTTTTAGAAATGTAATTAATCAATTGCATTTTGGCACATTGAAAATAACCAAGTAAGCATCAAGTGTGTGTGTGTGTGTGTGTGTGTGTGTGTGTGTGTGTGTGTGTGTGTGTGTGTGTGTGTGTGTGTATTAAATACCACTTCTGGTAGGTACGAGCATTTATTTGTATTTATAAAATTAATAAACTGTACGAAATTAAATGCAGAGAAAACACAGAGGAGGAGACTATTAGCAATATTGAGACTCTTAATGTCATGCAATTGGAATAACAATGAAAACCAACAAAGAAAGCATACTGTATAGAATTGCTTAGACAACCACCAGATTTCTAATAAGGACTTATATTATCATTCAGAATGTTATGAAATAGGCAGCTTAGCTTAGCTTTTCTTTTCTTTTTGTATTCTTTACCAGTCGAGTGCTCTGGTGCAGTTATACATGAGTTACTTACAACCTCTCCTCCCACTTACAATTGTTACAGCATCCCCATGGTCATGTGACCAAAATTCAGGTGCTTGGCAACCAGGATGTATTTACAAAATGGTTGCAGCATCCTGGGGTTATGTGATTGCCAACTGAGATCTTTCCAGACAGCTTCTAACAAGCAAAGTCTGCATTCACTCAATGACCAAATGATTCATTTAACAACTCTAGTGATTCATTTATCAACTGAGGCAAAAAAAAGGTTATAAAATCAGGCACAACTCACTTAACAACCATCTTGCTTAGCAACAGAAATTCTGGTCCCAGTTTTGGTCATAAGTCAAAAATTACTTGTATAGAGAATCCCTTACACAGTTGTTGTTTTAATATAAGCAGTGTGTGCTTCTTATATTTCAGTTTCCAAAAGACAAATCTTTGTTTCAAACCAAAATGAGTATCACCATAAATAGATCCAGATTACATACCTCTAGAAAGAAATGTATAACAAAAAGAATGGACTTGTGTGGTTGTCCTTTGCTGTCCTTTCCTATTTTGGCCATTCGAATTCTAAAAAGAGTCAAGCTGTTTCTAAATCTAGCTTTTGGAAATCTGAAATGCGTACTGCTCTTTGAGATTTGGGATTTCTGCATCAAAAACCATCAGCTTTATTCAAAGTTTGTGCAGATGACTTTGTCCAACATTCTATTTTAGAATGGAAATTATTAAACTAAGCTCTTCATTCTCTTTCATTTTCTAAATCATGCAGAAGTTATAACTAGCCAATTTGGCTTTTACTTTATCCTTTCACTTGGCAACTGTGATTCTCTTTTGTTTGACGAACTCTCGCTCACTGGAATGACCCCCCCCCCCACTATTGTAGCAAGTACAATTGTCTTTCCTTTATGGAACTAGCACCGTAGAGTTAAAAGGAGTCACTTAGACTACTGAACCCAATGCCCTGCTTGGAAGAGAAATCCAATTTAAAGCATTCACAACAGTCTTCGTCTGTAGCCTTCATCTGAACATGTTCAATGAAGAAGAACCACCAACTGTCCAAGTAGTTAGTTCCACTATCAATTTATTAGGAAGTATGTCTGACATTCAGATGGAATCTGTCTTCCTATAAGCTAATTTCATTGATTATGCCTTGACTCTAGAATGAGTCCCAGGCTCTTCTGCATGACATCCTTTCAGATACGTCTATGGAGATTCTCAGTCATCCAGGTCATGGTTGTCCCAAAAGTACTTTTTCAAGAGGCGACTGGGCAGTCTGAAGAGCTGAAGAAGCTTCTTGGATAAGAAGTAAAATGTCTTCAAAGAAAAAACCAGAAATTCCAGTTGCCTCTTTAAAAAGCAACTTTGGGACATCCTTTTGGATAATTGACAAATACTATCATATTCCTTTTATGACATATTTTCTCATGTGATATAGTATACATTTCTCAGTCATTCTTTATATAGCTTAGCTTTAGTGTTCTGGTCATTTTATTACTTTTCCCCTTAACCTGTTACAAATACTTTCTTTGGTGGAATCCCCTGAACTGAACACAATATTTAAGGAGGAGTCTGACAACAGCAGAATAGAGTGTAGTGATTATTTCCTGTAATTTGGAAATCATATGCAACCTAAACATATTGTCCATATTCAGTTGGCAATCAACACTTATTCCAAGTTTTATCAAACCTGGTATCCCCCATGCTCTACCTATGTCTTTGATTTTTATTTCTTAAGCGAAAAATGTGGCCCTTGTTACATTTCATTCTGTTATTTGTGAACCATTGTTTCTCTCTATCATGGTAACTTTAAATGTTATTTATCTTTTAGGAATTGTGAGAGTTAATCCTCACAGGGTTCTAAAAATAACAACAACCCTCTGATAACAAAGTTGGTCATTGCCAAAGTAGGAGACAAATAGAAACCTGCTCCAAACTGAGGTCAACCAGTCATTTGCACAGCTTGAGTGGAAGAAAGATGGAAAAAAATATGAATGTTCATTTCACTATAACTATGACTTGCATTTGATCCACAGCAGTTGCTAAAATTATTTTGTAATAGCTTTTTGGTTTTTCCAAATAAAATCTATTTATAAACAAGTTGTTGGATGGATTCTTCTATGCCTGTTTACTGTTTTATTTTGCACGTACAGTATCTAGAAAAGCTCTTTTCATTATTTTGTATCTGTGCCTAATCTGGATTTAATCTGTTTTCCATTTCTATTTTTGTTTATTTTGTTTTCCAGCTCTATAGTTTCAGACTTCCTCTCTGACTTGGTCCTCTTTCCATTTCCTGATATTTTCTTTGGTTTGTTTTTCAGATGTTTACTGGACACACTGGTGGCTTTTGCTGTTCCATTTTCATTTTTCATCAGAATTATTTCTAACTGACGTTTATACTCCTCATTCTTTGTAAACTTTCACCTCTTGAGATACTTTTTCCATAAATGTATCTTGACATGGGTTCCTACTTATTACTGTACTGACTTAAATCTACTTCCAAATTCCAAAATACTCTTCTAACTAAAGTTCCTTTAAAATTAATTCCAGTTTCTATCATGACGCTTTCACTTTTTCATTTAAGGGCTTATATGTACTGCCCAGCTAACCTTGTTGCAACAGCAATAGTTTTTCAATAGCAGAAATGGGCATCACTCTCTATTAATTCCACATTAATTCCTAACAGAAAGGAAGCAGCAGGTGAAGCTAGGCAAAATCACATCAGATACCTGTACAATTAGCACAGGGGCCCCCCAAGGCTGTGTACACTCACCACTTCTCTTCTCTATATATACCAATGACTGCATCTCAAATGATTCATCTGTTAAACTACTGAAGTTTGCAGATGATACAACAGTGATTGGCCTCATTCGAGACAACGATGAAACCACATACAGACGGGAGGTTGAACAACTAGCCTCGTGGTGCGACCGGAACAATCTGGAACTGAACACACTCAAAACCGTAGCAATGGTGGTAGACTTTAGGAGAAACCCTCCCATCCTACCACCTCTTACAATACTAGACAACACAGTATCAACAGTAGAGACCTTCAAATTTCTAGGTTCCATCATATATCAAGACCTAAAATGGTCATCTAACATCAAAAACATCATCAAAAAAGCACAACAAAGAATGTTCTTTCTGCGCCAACTCAGGAAGCTCAAACTGCCCAAAGAGCTGCTGATACAGTTCTACAGAGGAATCATTGAGTCTGTCATCTGCACCTCTATAACTGTCTGGTTTGGTTCTGCAACCCAACAAGACAGACACAGACTTCAGAGGATAATCAGAACTGCAGAAAAACAATTACTGCCAACCTGCCTTCCATTGAGGACCTGTATACTGCATGAGTCAAAAAGAGGGCCGTGAAAATATTTACTGACCCCTTGCATCCTGGACATAAATTGCTTCAACTCCTACCCTCAAAACGTCGCTATAGAGCACTGCACACCAAGACAACTAGACACAAGAACAGTTTTTTCCCGAACGCCATCACTCTGCTAAACAAATAATTCCCTCACCATTGTCAAACTATTCACTAGGCTGCATTACTATTACTATTGGTTTTTCTCATCGTTCCTATCACCCATCTCCTCCCACTTATGACTGTATGACTGTAAGTTGTTGCTTGTATCCTTACGATTTATATTCATATTGATTGTTTCCTGATTGCTTTCTTGAATCCTATGACAACCATTCTTGACAAATGTATCTTTTCTTTTATGTACACTGAGAGCATATGCACCAAAGACAAATTCCTTGTGTGTCCAATCACACTTGGCCAATAAAGAATTCTATTCTATTCTATTAAAGTGTTTTTCTGCTTCATTTCTGAAGTACATTTTTTCACTTTTCTAGCATTTCTGCTTGTTTTGGATAGTATAATTCTTGCAGGGTATCCCCAAGATTATTGTATATTCTTATCCAAAGAATAGTACACTATTTCTATATAGGAAAATTGTCTGCTTCTATCAAACATGTAGTTTTTAGACATATATACATGGAACAGTGAAGGAAGATGAGGATATTTGCTTAGACAGCAAAATCAATCTGGTGAACAATGGAGTACAGAGGACACAGCTAGATTGTACTCACACACCTGCAGGTCATTGTTTAATTGATACAACTGAGTAAAGGTTTATCATAGTTTTTTAAAAAAATTGCTGGAGCTATCTTTACATAAATGTTGTAACAATGTTTAGATATGACCAGAAGGTTGCTGGTCCAAACTGTTTGAAATATGTTTTTTAATTACTAGTTTTCTTTCCCTGAATTTAATTTCCTTCCTTTTCCTCTTTCTTTCCTTTTCCTTTCCTTTTCCTTTTCCTTTTTTCCCTTTTCCCTTTCCTCTTTCCCCTTTCCCCTCCCCTTTCCCTTTCCCTTTACTCTACCCTACCCTACCCTATCCTATCCTACGTAGGTACACAGTATGTAAGTCTTGAGCCATGTAAATAAACATTTCCCTTATTTGTATGTACATCTGTAAGTGTGAGGGGGGGAGGGAGGGAGGGAGGGTGAGAAGGAGAGAGGGAGAATGATAGGGAGAATCTTAGAAAAATACTTATTTTAAATCTTACTGTACCTTTTCAACTGACAGTTCCAATTGAGAGAACAGATTCTTTCCTATTCCTCTTCTCCTCACTGATTCTACCAAGTGGAAGAACTTTCTATCCTTCAAGCAATTCCCCAACTGCCACTGCTAGACCATTTCATTGCAGAAGCTTGAAGAGTTTTCAAATGATTAAAATTTGGTGTTACGGAAGACACCCCCTGTGTGTGCTATTAAACAAAAACGTATTTATTTTTCTAGCTATGCATCCATTATGTTCTTTTCTAATAATGTCTCTTTGCTAGTTTACTTTCTGAGAATATATTAATTTAAACATGGATCACAAATCAAATATATCCAATCTGCGACTGTACGTGTGTGTATCTTGAAGTTGTATTACTAAACTCGTGCATGTCTATATAGAGGAAGGGGCTGTTGCAAACTTGCAAGCATGCCCTCTAAAAAAGGAGACTGTCAATTGACAAAGCTATATTATTTTTTAAGGATATTGACATTTCTGGAGGAGAAATGGCTCTCAGCCATACCTAAATCTTGATAAATTGCCTGTTGAAAGAAATAAATGAACACATTTCTGATGAAATGATTTCTCCATCAAAGAACTTGACAGTTTTACTGAGTTATGAGTGATATCTCTTCACATACTTTCATTGCTGACTGTGGTTATGTTGATTAAAATATTCATCCAAAATATTTATTCAGAGTAGTCAATAATTCTACACATTGAAACATAAAATATTAATGCTTTTGCTTGTAATCTTAAATAACGTATGAGGTCTGCAGAAACCTAATTCATATCTACATGTTTAAGGCATTTTCTATAGTTTACACTGGTATGCCTTATGTTTTTTTATTGATTCTCAAGATAGTACATCTCTGTATGTCAATGCAACTGATTTAGTACCATTTGCGTATTAAACATTTTGGTTTGTACAAATTATTACATAAATACCATGGTTACTCAATACCAGTAGTGGGTTCCTACCAGTGCGGTCCACTCTATAGCACCGGTAGCAGCCCGCTGGTGACATCACAGTACCGGTGCAGTCGGTTGCTGGTGCCTGGGTGCTGCCATTTTTTTTTAAAAAAATTAATTTTTTAAAAAAATATTTCTTCTGCGCATGCCCAGAAGCCGAGCTTCCGGCACTGCACATGCGCTGCCTTCCTACCCCACAGTGAGTCCAAGCAGGGGAGGATGGCTGAGGGAGCACGTGAGACACTGAAAGAACGGGCAGCAGGAGCTATCTCCATTCCCCTCCCTTCAGCAGTCCGAGAAGCCACGAATGTGCGGTGATGATCCTAGGCATTTTCGCACGTTTGAGGCTTCTCGAGCTGCTGAGGGGAGGGGGAATGGGCGGCAGGACTTATCTCAGTTCCCCTCCCTTCAGCAGTCCAAGAAGCCACGCCCACCCGGTCACATGGCTGGCAAGCCACACCCACAAAATAAGCCACGCCCACAGAGTGTTAGTAAAAAAATTAGGAACCCGCCCCTGCTCAATACTGTTAAATATAATAATAATAAATGTCATTATTAGCTCCAATACAATGAAGATCATATGATTATTTATTATCAACTTCTATGTGGTCAAATCAAACTGGAGAAAATTAAAAAGCAGGCCATTTTTAAAAGATATTTACAATGCAAATATATTTCTTATATACCAAATTATGATCATTTATGGATATGAATTATTATGATGGTTTGTTGCACAATAAGTCAAATGCATAGACTAGAGTTGGCATTTTTATCCATGTATTGAGTCTTTCCCAAGGATCTGGGTTAGTCAGATGTTGTCTGATGGTGTTGAAGGTATCACCGCAGGATATACTGTATAAACTGTTCCAAGTAAAACTGCCTTTTGAAATTGACTGATGGTGGTTTTGTCAGTGCAGATGGTTTTCAAGCGGTTTTATTAAGGTCACATGTTTGTACCAGGGGTGAAATCCTCCCGGTTCGCCTGGGCCAGTCCTTCGGCGTATAGCCGATGGAACTGGCGGAGGGCGCGGCGCGGAGCTTCTCCCGCCCGCTTTCCCGGCCCGGCTGAACACGCGCGCATGCACAGAGGGAAAAAGAACCCGAATGGCGGCGGTCAGCCGGGCCGGGAAAGCGGGCGGGAGAAGCTCCGCGCCGCCACCGCCGCCAGTTCCATCTGCTATAAGCCGAAGGACTGGCCCGGGCGAACCGGGAGGATTTCACCCCTGGTTTGTACTGAATTTGGCCTTTTTATCCAGCTTTTGAGTACTTCCCATGGATTTGGATTTTTCCAGTAGATAATTATACTGGGCAGATTAACTATAGCAGAAATACTTGCTAGCCTGATAGAAAGTTTTGCTGCCCAAAAATGTTGCAGAGAAACCAATGAATCTGAATTTTGCAATATATAAAAATGTAGCAACAATTCTGATCACAGGTAACTAATCACAACTGCATGAATTATTCTTATCTTACATTCCTATCTCTTATTATTCACTTTCCCTTGCTTCTTTATTATATTTAAAAAAATTACAGTAGCAACTAAGTGAGCTGTAGAAGCTACATCCAAAATTTGGAAAAGATATATAGACAGTTATGGGACCAGTGATAACCTCCAGTCTTTACAGTTAGTCTCAAGCATTCTCCAAAATAGCTGATGAGACTAGCAGCTGAATCTACCGCTATATTTCACTGAACTTCCTTTCACCTACACTATGCCTCCTCCCATCTCTCTCTCTTATACATCCTCCCTCCAATTTCTGTTCTTTTCAAGACTGCAATTGCCATTTTCTAATGGCATATATAGCCCTCAGGATATGAAATGGTGTATCATGTGCATGTTATCTGGACATTCTAGATTAACTTGACATTTGATGTTTCAGATTAGTTCACTGCATGAAAAAAGAAATCAACATGTTGAAAGTAGAAATAAATAGTGACCAATTCCCTCTGCTGATATGAAGACACAATTGGCTTGCCTTGCAGTAAACAAAGGATGCTGATCTCATTTTCTGTTAATGCCATTACAATTTGCTAAACAAACTTGAACTGAAAGCAAAACGACAACAATACAGCTGTTCCAAAAAACAAACTCCAGATATTTGCTCTCGCTGTATCAGTTACTCCTTTTAGACTGCTATCCCTAAATCTTTCTGAATTCAATACAGCTTATTTCCATGTAGATATTGTATAGGAGTACAGTGTTAGTCCCATAATTTTACATAACTGGAGTGAGAGTCAGAAGCAATAAACTGTTTCCACTGATGGTAAATTACCATTAGACATTTACTGTAAACTCCAACTCAAGTGATTATTTCAGACTAAAATAACCTGAGAGCCAGTTTGCTATAGAGTTTAAGGTAGCTGGTTAGAAACCGGCACTGTGAGTTCCAGTCTTGCCTTAGGCAAGAAGCCAACAAGGTGACCCAGGGCCAGTCAGTCATGACAATTACTTTATGACAATCCACACCAGAAAATCTTATCAAGAAAAATGTAGGGACTCAAGGCAGTTCCCCAAAGGCACACATGCAAAAATAATTACCTCAGTATGCTGAGGTGTGCTAAAACGTATTAGATAATATTATTGCTTTCTGCCTTTATAGCAAAGGTTAAAATGAAAGCAAAGCAATACAAAATGGCAGAACCAAATGGCTTTTTAAATTTGAATTTTATGATTTTAAATAGAATAGTAAAAGCAAATACAAATTTAAAAATGTGCAAAAAAGAAAAAGAAAAAATAGAAAGTAAAGAAGTAAAATTGAAAGAAGACAGAAGTATGTAAATAAGTGACTTCCAGTCTTCATCACAAGAAATAAAAACAAATTTGATAATTTACTACCCCTATAAAGTTACAAACAATGCCTTCTCTTCCCATAACCCATTTTTTAAAATATCATACACCATACATCATCAACTTTTCAGTCCTTCTGTCAGCAAAAAATCCATAAACGGTCACTAGGATTGCCTAAAACACATCTTGTTTTAAGTTTAATTTTTATTTTCATTAGAATAATATCTGTAAAAATTAAACCTCTCACTTAATTCAAAACCCATCAACCAATGTGTATAATTCACAACCCATCAACCAAAGTAGAAGCAAAGGAAATTAAGTCGTTCATATTTAGCTAGTTCACATATCTATGCATTTTATTCATTTATTGAATATGCTGAAATACCTCTTATGCCTTCTTATGTTTTGCTTGTGACAAACAATATTTGTGAAATACAGTACAGTCACCTAATTATGCATTCTAAACTAAAGTAAAAGATTAAATGTAGGTATCATTAGGTTTTGTATATGTAGGGTATATGTCACCAGAGAAATTGTCTAGAAGGTGTAAAGGCATTTCAAATTTATATTGGAAATCTGAACATCAAGAAGGGACATTTTATTAATAAGTTTGGTGGATGTGTAAAAAAGCTATAAAATTCTGGACTCAAATACAAATTGATTCATAGGATTAATATACCATTGAGACAAGAAGTTTTTGTTTTGAGATGATGGACAAATAGTTGGAACAAAGTCAGGGAACTTTGTACTTGAGATCTGCAATGAGATTATTGTCTTCACAGAAAGAACCGACACTATCCACAAATGGAGGAATGATTGGTGAAATGATGGAATTTGCTGAGATGGCTAAACTGACTACTTGGATTAGAGAATACCTATGGTTATTCCTGACTTAATGGAATTTTTGTATAAATCAGAAAAAAAAATGAACAAGATTTATATTTTTAATGATTAAACAGGATAGATTGTAGAAATATGAGAATTATGCTGTAACCATAGAGTAAGAAATAAATTTATAACTGTGCATTGGAAGCTACTACTTTTTTTTTCTTTTCTATTTTTACTTCCTACCCCCTTTTCTTGCAGTTTTAGCTTTCTTGTCTCGTCTCTTCTGATTTCTTTTTCTTTTCTTTTTCTTACTTTATATTAACTTGGATTAATTTTCATTTTCATTTTCAAGTTTTCTTAATAAAATTATATTTATAAAATGATTTTGCACATCTATAAATATTGCAATACAATATATGTGCTTTGAGATTATGTTTGGGAACTGTGCTTGACAAAAGGTTAAGCAAAGTGCATTAGCATCAAATAGATATCACATATATTTATTTGAAGACAGATTTTTAGCAGTTGTTTAAATTAAGTATAAAGCAGAATCAAAATAGATAGGTTGTCCATTTCTACTCTTAGGACATTATACTACATAGTAGAACAATATTACCATCAATGAAACAATTGAATACAAAGTCATTGTAAGAGATGACCAAGCTGAGCCTGAAGGAGGGATCAAACATGTCATCAGTTTCGAGTCCCTTCACTTTCCCAAGTGATTTAAGTCCAACCCACCTTGCATTCCATTGACTCTTATCTACCATCAATTTGCTTTGACCATTAACAGTTCAGATTCTTGTAGAGAGCATTAGCATACAATAAATCTATATTCATTTGAACAGCCTGGGCTTCTGATTTCTTGCGCTTGACGGACACAATTTCAAGGTGCAAAATTTATTTCAACTCTTAGAACTACAAAACCTCATGTCTCTACAGGAGCTCAAATGTATCAGTGCCAATGTTTCAGTTTCTTTCTCCTCCATTAATCCTTCTATTTTGTTTTCACATCATCTTGCAGCTTTTTTATTCTCTTTACAAAAAAAATGGCCAAATTATTAAAAGTGGTTAATGAAACAGACACATAAACAGACTGTTTTGGCATTTTCAAGCTGCTCTGCCTGAAATGTAGTGCAGCATTCAATATGGCAATCAGAGATTTTTTTTCTTGGGCTGAATCTTCCATAGCATTGCATTAGTTGAACATGGCAGCAAGTTGATCCTATTAAGGTATCTGATTTATATAACCAAACATTTTCTCTTATCGGCATTATTATTAGCTCAGATGGGAAAAATTCTTGAGACAATTTAAAAAGTCTCTCTCCATGTTGAATTTTGCTTCCTATTTCCATTTTCCCCAGTTTTCCCTTACATAATGCATGTTATACATCTTATATTACCATTGCACCCTTTGTAAGTAGTTTTCTCTTTGAAGATTTGCACAACAAAATTACCAGATATGAAAATAACAATAACAATAATTGATTATAATCAATTGTGTTCTGTCTACATGTTTAGCAATAGCCATAGCACTTAGACTTAAGTACTGCTTCATAGTGCGTTAAAGCACTCTCTGAGAGTTTTATAAATGTCAGCATATTTCCCCCAACAATCTGGGTCCTAATTTTACCAACTTCAGGATGATGGAAGGCTGAGTCAACCAGGGGTGGGTTCTAACTTATCTCGCCGCCGATTCGCTTCCTCCCGTGCCGCGTGGCTGCGTGCGCATTGTGCGCCGTGTGGCTGCGCTTTGTGCCCATGTGCGCGCTTGCACAGTGCCCAAAACTCAGCTTCTGTGCATGCGCAGAAGCAAAAACCAGCAAAAATAAGGGGGGAATCCAAAAACAAGATGGCGGTGCATGCGCAGTGCTGAAAACTCAGCTTCTACGCATGCGCAGAAGCAAAAACCATGAAAAAATAGCAAAAAAAGAGATGGTGGTGTCCACGGACTGGCACTGACAGAACCGGCTCCATGACATCACTACCGGTTTATTACCGGTTTTATAGAACTGATGTGAACCAGAAGGAACCCACCTCTGGAGTCAACCTTGAGCTGGTCTAGATCAAACTCCTGGCAGTGGCCAGAGTTAGCCTGCAATACTGCATTTCAACCACTGCGCCACCGCGGCTCTTATTCAGATAGTTTAAGTTACTTTATCAATACTTATCCAAAATAAGAAAAATACATACATACATACATACATACATACATACATACATAGCCATTCTGAGGGGTTTGGATAAAAATCGGCTGTTGCTTCTACTAGCAATGAACAATACTTTCAGTATCATTTGGCGGATTTTTTCAGGGACCTCTCTTCTAAATCAAACATGCTCTGAATTTACCTAAATGAAAGTTTTCTGTAGGCAGTTGGTTGCACTCATAGTTGGCACTAGTTAAGCAGTCAACTCCCACAAGTGCTCAATGTTTCATCTTTTATCTCAAGGCTATTCACCAAGCAGAGTAAAACTTGAATAAAAAGCTTCAAAGATAAAATTGGAGACCAGCACTAGCAGAAGCACTACACTGGTATAAAGAGAGGTAGGGAAAGGTAGGCAAAAATATTGTCATTTTTAAGCTCATGGAAAAAAATTCTAAAGACATCTTTCATCTATTTTATATTTTATATTATATATTATATGTTATTTTATATATTATTTTATATGTTATAAAATATATTTATATTTTATATATTATATATTTTATATATTATCGTGCATGTGCACCAGCATGCCTACCGTCCCTGTCCTAATGTTCCCTCTTATCAGTATCCATCTTATGTATATAAACAATGTTATATCAATGTATATTACCAACACGTACTTGACAAAATAAATAAATAAATAAAATAAAAATATTTAGATGCATTTTTTTGCTTCAGAGTTTAGCTCATATCCTTAACTAAACCTTCTTTCATAAAGCCTTTCCTCTTCTTAATGTTGCATAATTTATGGAATCACTGGGAAAAGAAAGATAGTTGATGACTGGATATCATTGGATATGGTTCTTATATTTTGATAGTGAATATGCTGGATCTGAAGGTTCCATGTAGGAATAAAAATAAAAGTAGACTGTAGCACACAGTGGTGTCCACCTGGAAGTGTGAAATGACAAGCTGATGAGCACAACCATGTGACCAAAATTCCATACCTTTTTATGTCTGTTATGATGCATCTTTGCTTTTTGGTTCCCTCATAGTGAACACAGCTGATAGCACACATACAAGCACAAAGATTCTGGCACATGTTGCTTCTCACTCTACTCCTCATATCTGGGGGGGGGGTCTTTTAATACTCAGTGGATATGCTTTTTCTTGAAAAAGCTCTCTATATTAGTAAAAGTTATCAATAACATGGATGTAAGTTTTTTTAAATATTAGACTCACCCTCTCATTTCATTTTACTTAAAGCTTCTTGATATTGTAAACAAGTGGACTGAAGGATAGAGAAGAATTTCATTTTGCAATTGTATTAATTATATTAGCTTTTAACTTTACATTACTGAATTAAAAAAAGACTAAGGGAAACTATATTTATTTATTTATTTATTTATTTATTTATTTATTTATTTATTTATTTATTTATTTATTTATTTATTTATTTATTTATTTATTATCTTTTTATCTATTTATCTATTTATCTATTTATCTATTTATCTATTTATCTATTTATCTATCTATCTATCTATCTATCTATCTATCTATCTATCTATCTATCTATCTATTTATTTATTTATTTATTTATTTATTTAGCTACATTTTAACCACTGCATCACCACGACTCTAAAGGCACTTGGTTCATCCATACTCCACATTCTAAAGCACATTTCTATTGGCCTGGGATGTCATTAGAGTGAAATATAAAGAAACAGCTATAAGGTTTCAAAATAATTGAAAGCAAAAAGCTTACCAAGATTTGGAACTATGAACATTTAAAACAAATATAGAGATCAGTCACATTTGGAAAATGGTGTATTTTAAAGAACTTTTAAATTTGTTAAATGAATAATATATACCGTATGAGTAGATATAACCAAAGTGTATATATAACCATATTATACAGTATTCGGAGACTGCAATTGGTACAAAATGCGGCTGCGCAAGCTGTGGTGGGTGTCTCCAGATACACCCACGTAACACCTATTCTCCGCCAGCTGCATTGGTTGCCCATTGGTCTCTGGGTGCAATTCAAGGTGTTGATTATTATCTATAAAGCCCTACATGGCTTAGGACCAGGTTATCTCTGGGACCGCCTCCTACCTCATACATCCCTATGACCGATTAGGTTCCACAGAGTCGGTCTCCTCCAGGTCCCTTCAACCAAACAATGTCGGTTGGCGGGACCGAGGGGGAGAGCCTTCTCTGTGGGGGCACCGGTTCTCTGGAACCAACTACCCCCAGAGATCCGATCTATCCCCAGCTTGCTGGCCTTCCAGAAAGCTATTAAGAAAGCTATCCTGCAGGGGGGGTGATGACCACTGAACATCTTAGGTCTCCTCCAGGTATGAATGTGTGGTTTGGTTTTTTAAATTTTTAATTAACTAATGTCTTAAATTATTTATTATTTTTCGCTACTGTTTTTTTATTGTTCTTATATTTTGTTGTACGCCGCCCTGAGTCCCTAGGGAGTAGGGTGGCATATAAGAACAGCAATAAATAAATAAACAAAATATATAACCAGAGTTAGAATGCAGTACTGCAGGCTACTTCTTCTGACTGCCGTCTGACTGCAATTTGGCAGATCGAATCTCACCAGGCTCAAGGTTGACTCAGACTTCCATCCTTGGGTGTAAAATGAGGACCCAAATTGTTGGGGGCAATATGCTGACTCTGTAAACCGCTTAGAGAGGTCTGTAAAGCACTATGAAGCAGTATATAAGTCTAAGTGCTATTGCTATCTGTGGGAAAGGGAACAATGATTCTCTAAAGAGTCCAGGGAAAAGGACAATTGCCACACTAGATGTACGTCTGCAAAAGCCCTCTTGGCTACAGTTGTCGTCTGCTCTTCAAGCAGAAACTGAGAATGCAAGAGGCCTCCCTAACTGTATATATCTCAAATGGGAAAGTGCAATTCATTCTTTTGTATTAAATTTGTATCCTAGGTGGATTGAGGGAAAGGAGAGAAAGCCAGTGCTCTCACATCAGACAATATGATAAACAAAGTGGAGAAGGAAGCCTTTGTGGTCTTTCCTGATTTTAATTACAAGCAAAAGCTTAGTTTTAGCAATGAAATACTGACAGATGACCCTACAGGGATTGGAGAGATGACCAGGCCATCCAGTAAAAGAAAAGAAAAGGGTTTTTGATTTGTAAGTTAATGAGATCTGACCATTGCACAAAATCATACAATGATGCAAGGACTAAATCTTTGACAATCCAAGGTATTGAAAGCATATTCCTAGACAGTGATGGTGAAATCAAGGGGTGGGATGGGTTTCCTATGATTTTCATTTTTTCAAGCATAGGTTCATTTCATCTTGTTTCTGCAAGAAATTATGAATGCTTTGATTTAAAACCTGTTTTGATTTTCATGCATAGAATTTCTCAATTCTAGACTTCTTCTTTTCTCTAATATATGCCCTTCATGAAAATGTTTCTAATGAGTGATAAAAGTGTTTCACAGAATTTGGAGAACTCCAAAATCCAAAGGATAATTACATCCCAGGTCACATATAAATCTATTACAATATCCCTATTTCTTGGTGTCACGATGTGAATAATTGCCAGTTGTGCATCTCTACTATTTCTAGATTTACTGTATTTCCTAATCAAGCAGACATGTGATATGTTTTACTACGCATGCGTGCATTCCAGGAGTTTTTGTCTCCTCCTACCTCCTTCTTCTCCTTTGAAGCCTCGCCCGAGGCAGACGTGAATCCTTAGCTTAGAAGATGTAGCTTATTAAAGGTTTATTCTTTTGTTACTTTTGTACTAAAATAAATATTTTGTTAATTAGAATTGAATCTCGGTTTTATTTTCTAAGTACGAATGACTTCAGGGAAGCAAGATCCTAAATCGCCTCTTGATAGGAAAATTCCTATCTGACACTTGGTAGGCAACCAAAGCTGCATTCAACTGAATCTGATATACAGAATTTTTAGAACAGGATTCCAAATCAATGTTACTGAAAATTTTAAGCAATAAAAAAAATCTTCTTTGACAGCAAGTCCCAGCAGATAAATAACTATGTAAGCTTACAATATATTAATCTTCTGGAAAGCTTAATATGCCTTTTTCTGTAAAGCTCCATAACTCTCTACAATAAAAAAGTGGGAAACCTCAGCTTTTCTCAATCTGATGTTATTACCTTGTCAGCAGCCATAATGTCTGTGGAAGTTGAATAAGAAAGGGTGCTTTCCTAAGGAGGGGAAGGAATTCTACATCCTTGTTACAGGATCATCAGTAGAAAAACATTAAAAGGGGCTTTGAAAACTGGGCTGCAAGATTCCTAGTGACATTAGATGGCAGAAAAGACATCCAGAGAACTGTGAATCTAAACTGGTCTCTAGTCCAGTTTTGAGGGAAAATAGATATGAATCCCATGAATTAACAAATTATTCCTATTCTTTATCATTTTCTGCAACTCTAATGCTCAGGCTTTTTTCTTTTTCTCACAGTTAGGTGTAATGCAGATTAAACGGGTTTTGATCTTTGAGTTTGATCTTCACTTAGGCTAAATTTTAAGTCCTCTTTAACTCATTGGAGAGGGAACTATTGTTTCTATGCAAACCATAAATGCTGGCTCCCTCTCCTTTGTGTGATCCTGGGGAGAAACCAGCCCCCAAACCTAGCGAGAATCATATCAGTTTACTTTGGTCACAGAAAAAAAAATGCTCTAGTATAATTGCATATTACAGGAGAAAGAATTTGTGTAGTTACAATTCCCCTGACAATATTCTGTGCAACACAGTTCAGGAAAAAAAAATACTGTACCTTAAATGCTAAAAATATTCTGGCATCAGCACTGAGAAAAGATAGGCTTTGTAATGACATTCTGCGGCTTCCTTTCTCATTCAACACAATCTTGCTGTTTTGAGATGGTACAGAAACAGGCTGTGCTACTGGTACAAAGTGCAACTGTGCCTGCTACTCTTTTAAAATAATTCAGACTAATAGTCACTCATTATTGTCTTTCTAAGAATAGACAGGCAGATGCTAATAAACCTGATCGCAAGAATAGAAAGCCATTCTGGCAGCCTCTTTCTACAAACGTCAAATGCCTGAATCTGTAAATCAAATCTGCAAATATGATCTTCTTCCCAAAGGAGATTTTCAACATTTGTATTCAAGCCTTGCTGTGTTTTGTCCTCAGAGAAGCTTGATACCTCTCCTAAATAGGAATCAAAACTGATTTTCTTTGATGCTGTTTGAAGCTGTATGCCATCTACTCATTTTCTATGTCTAGGCAACTCGCTGCCCCCAAAATGAACCAGACTCTAAGCTACCTGCCCATTCTTAAATGTTAACATGCTTACTGGCACTGGATTGAAACCATGCCTATAGCATAAATACTTCAGGGTTAGCATCAGGAACTTGCGGGCAAAAGCCAAAAGAGATCCATCATTGCTGTTGTTTGGTGCATTGAGAAGTGAATGAAATATTGAACAGCTATATTTGTCACATTTGGGCCAATGAACTTGTTCCAAATTGCTTTTTAAACCTGTCCTTGTTCCAAAGCATTGTGAGGGACTGAAGAGATCTATTTTGCCCTGATATAATTGAAACTTGTTAACCATGGATATTTTGACAGATGTTTAAAACAAATAAAACCAAATCACACTAATCTGTTGTGACTTCATGGACATATCCATGTAGTTCTTGGCTGCTTGCCACAAATTTCTTCTGTAAACGTTTTATTTTGTTTTTCACATGCTATTTTCACAACCTTTATCCCTGATATTCTCTTTGGACCTCTTGTTAAGTAAAAGGTTTAAGTATGTCAGGCTCTGGTTTACTCCAAAATTCAGACAAGCATCCTGTTGCTTGTGATATAAGCAAAAGAAGGTACATATACTCATTGTTGTATACACAGAGATACACTTAAATAGGAAATTTGCATTTATTTACTTACTGACCAGACGAAAATAATGTAGTCAGTTCTGTTCCTTTCTTAATCTAAATCATTGATGAGCATCCAGCAGCCTCATGTGAGGTTGATAGGTCACTTCAGAGTCCTTGTGGAACCTCACAAAATCTCTATTGCGCTGGTGGATTTTTTTTTTAATGAAAAGGAAAGCTCCATTTTATGGCTTACAGACTAGTTGTGCTTTTTATTTACTCCTGGATTCCAACACTACACTAAACCATAACTGTGTTGGTTCTTATTTCAGATTTAATACAGTACGTGAATTGTAGTATTCCATATAACTGAGTAAAACATGATAAAACGTATCATGGATTGGTGTGACGTATAAGCCCAAACACTGAATTCCCAATGAACTTTAAATGAAAATGAATTTGGAAAGTGACTAAAGAAGGAATGACTATTGGGCAGCACAGGAGATTTTTACATTAAAAAAAAGAAGTAAAAATAATTTATTTTTAATAAATAATGGAAAATAAATAATGGAAAATAAATAAATGAATAAATAAATAGTTAATAAATAAATAGTTAAATAAATAGTAATGAAATAAAAAAGAAAACTTGGAATAAAGTTGAGCATCTTCTCTAGTTTTCTGGAAAGAAGAAATCGTTGCACCATGTTCAAATGACATGGTAACATAGAAACAAAACCACAGAGAAACAATTTTCAGTTGTGCTGCTCAATGTGCTAGACAGTTTGGAGGTAAAACATAGTTGCTGTAAGTAATCTAAATGTACACATATGAAAAATGTATACAGCATGAACAACTTCTATAATTCATTTTCACATATTTAGCAGAAAAGCTATTTGCTGTTCTTGAAAGCCTCACTATAGATTGTAATATTTCTAGAATAGGCAAGCCCTAATAAATAACATGGGAGCAATGCAAATTTAAATCTAATTGTACAGTATATGCTTTGGGCCTTTTAGATTGTCCAGCAGAACAATAGTATGAGAACTTTTTGTGAGCCAACCAATCCAGTTCCCTTCCCCAGTGAAATTCCAGGAAATAAATTATATTCAGATAATGTCCTCAATTTCCACAATCCCTAAAGAGTAAAGTATCATTACATATGGAAATCCATACAATTCTATACAAATTATAATTTGTGGTTACATTTTTATATTTGCCGCTCAATAAGCATTGCATATGGATTAGCAAGCTGTAATAACATGGACTTTGCCAGATGCAGAACACAGGAATCAAGCTGACTATATTATTAACACAAGAAAGTGGAAGAACTCAGTTATAACAGCAAAGATGTTATAAGAGATGATCGTAGAGCAACTTTAAAATCTAAAGAAGAAAGACAGTTCCCACAGTTCCCATATGATCTTTAGCATATACTCACCATTTTCAAGGAAAGTATTAGCTATCCCTTAAAGCCCCAAATCTCATTGGTATGAAACCAAAAGAACTTAAATGAAATCAAAGCTGTTATTAAGGATGAATGTGAAAAGAGACTGATAAAGATCAAGAAACAGAAGAAAGCAAATTAAATTTCAGAAGCGACAGAGGATTGCCAGAACAGAAAAGCCAAAACCAAGCAAGAAAACATATCAGAAAAGAACTTCAGAGTGCTATTGGAGTAGACAAGAAACAATATTACAGTAGCATCTGTAAATATAGTGAAGATTGAAACAGACATGAAAAAACAAAGAATGTCTTCCAAAACATCTCAAAATTTAGGAGAATGAAATTGGTATGCTAAAGCTTGCCAATTCACAGATAATAACTGATTCAAAGATCCAATAAAGATGAAAAGAGTTACTGAACTAATACACTGGAGATGTCAACATCCAAAATTCCTTAGAAAATATTCTCTAATTATAAGATCCTCTGATATTACTAGATAAAATTAAAGCAGTCATTACTAAGTTGGAAAACTATAAGAATTGATGGATCACCTACTGAAATATGGTAAGCAACAGAAAAAGAGTATATCGTTCTAACCAAATTATCAGGAAATCTGGAGAACAACACAGTGGCTAACATATTAGAAGATGTTGGTCTACATACAAATACAAAGAAAGGGAACTTAAGAGTGTACAAACTATTGTATAATACTCTTAATTTCATATGCAAGCAAAATACTCCTTAGGATTGAACAACACATATTTGAGTCCTGGATGGAAAAGGAGATGCCAGATGATCAAAGTGGCCTTAGAAAAAAAAATATTGTTACTGATGCATTCAGCACAATTGCAAAAAGTTAGAAAGAACATTGATACTTTTGAACTTTGGTGTTGAAGAAGAATCCTTAGAATACCATAGATCGAAACAAAGAAATGGGTCATTGAATAAATCAACCTAGAATTGTCAGTTGAGGCACAAATGCTTAAATTGTCAAATGTTGAACACGTTAGGCGAAGACTAACTATCTGCAATAGTCTATAATGCTAGAAAAAATGGCAGGATAAAGAAGAGAGTGATCAGAAACAAAGTGGATGGACTCAATAGTAATGGCTTCAACTTGCTAATCAATTTATTAACAGAATACTCTAATTCAGTTATAGATTAAAACTTAGAAAAAAAAGAAAAGAAAAAGAAAAACCATGTTTTCTTCTTGTTGCTTTTGTTGTTGTTTAAGAGCCAACGAAAAGGAAAAAAGTAGACAGAAAGAGTTAGGATTTTTTAAATTGAAGTGCAGAGTATTTCTCTTCTTGATCCTAAACAGAACCAAAGCAGAATTTGGCAATTGCCAGTGATATAAGATTGTACTAATCAGTAGATATAAAACAGTCCATACATCTTGGGAAGTCCACTAAGAGAGGTGCAGTGTCCAAATATGTCTGTAGAAGAGACAGTATAATGAAACGTGAGCTAGGGATTCAATTGAGTTTGATGCACCAGGACAAAATTGGACATTGAATTTTTCTTCCAAGACATCAGTAAGTAGAGCAATCCAACAGGCCACAGTGAGGTATGTGGAACCTTTTATATTTATGTACAGTTGTATAGTTTAGATAGCTCACTGTTTCCACAAAAAGCAGAACTGAGAATGTGTTTCAGTAAGGAGGCGGAGCTAATTTGCCATTCTATACCCAAGGTATGTGTATTATTATTTTGGCTGCCTGATTATAGGTTAGCCTAAGAAGGACTTTCCAAAATAATCCCAATGAAAGGAGTTCGTTTTCCATCAATATTCTCTAGAGCAGTGATGGTGACCATTTTAGACACTGAGTGCCCAAACTGCGTGCATGTGCATGCCCAAACTGAAAGGTGCTAATGTGGACATGCATAGACATGCGCATAGACATGCATGGACATGTGCACGCATGTGTGGACATGTGCGCATGTGCAGCGGAGACCCGAAGACCAGCTGGCCAATGGGAGGTGGGGCATCCCAACATCAGTAGCGTGGCAAGAGGTAAGATCATTTTCTTTCGTGAGCTTCTGTTTCGTCGTTTGCAGGGAAACAGAAGCTCACGAAAGAAATACCATGGAGATCTGACCTGGGGTGATGGTGCGCGTCCCATAGGTTTGCCATCACGGCTCTAGAGTATGATGGAGTTACCACCTAGTTCATGTAAAGTCGGCCAGCTGAATAAAACATTTTTAGACCAAAAAAACAAAAAAAACACCCCCACTCCCAGAAAGGCTAACTTCATAATTGTATTTATTTTCACTAGTCTGGCTCCAGGACCTGAAATATCTTCTTTAGACTGAACTGTCTCTAAAGGGACATAGTTACAATATAATTCTACTTGGAAATTATACAGTAACTGGAGTATTACTTTGGTTGAGTAGAGATTTATGGCCCTGGAATGGAGAAGGTAAATCAGTTTGATAGAAAGTGACTACGGCAGTGGCAGGTGCCCTGATGTGTTTTGTACAATGAAATTATTAGATTGAACCATAACACAAGGGTTATATGGAAATAAGAATGTTAGGAGAATATATACATGCATACAATGTACTTTATATATGTATATGAATGAATGGATGGATAGTTGGATAGATAGATGGATAGTATCAGGAGTGGGTTGCTTGTTCTTCGCGCTACCAGTGTGCTGCGTGCACATCGCCATGTTTTGGCGCATGCACGCTCACTACATGCACATGTGCTCTTGCACGATTTTGCTTCCTGCGCATGCGCAGAAACAAATCTCATGAGGGGATGCGCGCGCACACATGATTTCAACACTTTTTTTGCTTCTGCACATGTGTGGAAGCAAAAAATCGCCGATATCTTCCGTGCACGTGCATCCCCTCACAAGATTTTGCTTCCGCGCATGCGCAGGAAGCAAAATCAGCCCAAAAATTCCCCCCCAAAAAAGATAGCGACGCGCGACAGACCGGCGAAGACGGCACCGGAGCGGTCGTGCAAATAGCACCATCTGCTGGCTGCTACCGGTACTGTAGAGTGGACTGCACCGGTAGGAACCCACCACTGGATAGTATATAGACAGACACATACAGATACACATGTATATATAAATATCTGAATAACATTCAGCAAATATATGAAAACAATAATTTACTGCAAAATTGCAGAAACAGATTTTTCTGTTGAAGCAGTGATTCCTAAAACATATATCCACAGTGGTCTTCATTTCCATAATTAACTGCTGGTACCTTTTTATTCACTGTTCATTTCCTTTACTTTCCTGCCTCATCCAGTTTTTTCAGTGTACATCATTAAATGAAAATTTAGAGCTTATAAATTAATGACAATAATTCCAAAGTCTCTAATGATATTCTTGATCACTAGGTCACCAGACCTTCCAGAGTATCAGAATTAAGGTGGATCAGTACTAGGGAAGGGTTACATAAAACGCTAGTCCTCTTTCTGTGTCACTTAAGCAAGAAGTTTAGATGACTTTCCATTTTCCTCCTATTACACAGTCCAGATTGTTTAGGATTAGTCACCTTATTTTGCATTATGTTTAAATGGGGTAAACAGGTTAAGTGCGGTTTTATAATTTGTCCTTTATATATCTGCATTTTCCATTTTATTCAAAAAAACTGTAATAAGGGCCATGGATGAAGCCAAGCACATGTAAACTAGTCAAGCTGTAGAATGGAAGTAAAAGATGCTGTTTTCAAACACACACGGCTACAAGAAAACAAACATATTGCAATTCAATCCAGTTACAGCAGCAAGGGAAACATTGTAGCTTTTTATTTGAATTTCTGGATAATTTTTTATGTTTCTCCAGAGCAATTTGGTTCAAAGTTTGGTTAGATTGTGTTGCACATCAGCTGTTATGTTTTTTCTTGGAAAGCAGCCCGAAATCCTTGCTTACTTGCAGTCTTTCTTTTTCAAAATTCGTAATCTGAATATCCCAGCTTCAGTATACACTTACATTCATTATTCCATTTGTTTTCCTCCTATTCTCTTAGTATATTATCAAAATTCACTCCTCCATTTCATCATAATTCAATTCTTATTCACGTCAGGACAATTTTTCTTTTGCATTTGAGAATGCACAAGGCTTTCCTTTGAACATATACTTTCTAAAAGATTACTTTCATAGATCAGAATATATTTGGATATTAATATGGTATCTCAACAACACACGTTTCTAGGATATTGTGTTGTATTTAATACATCAGCACATATCTTCACTTATCTTTTTCCCAACCTACAACTTAATGACAGGATTATTTCATGACCAGTTAATTATTGGCTGCACGAACGTAAGCAAAGTAGGACATTGAAAATGATTGGTAGGTTTTATTTTAGGATCTGCTCAGATCCTAAAGAACCATCTCAATATTGGTCATTACTTTTGATAGGACAATTTTATTCAAACTATGCTCAGCATTAGAATCTAAATGTGTCAAATTTTGTACAATGACAACTACTTGCTTGAAATCGATAGCTAAGCAACCATCTCCTCATCCATCCAGCAATACTTGATTGTTCAGAATTTTGTAAAGAAAATAACCAAAGTCTGCAAATGTAGTTTAATTTTTAGCTGCTGAATAAAATTGATTATTTCCATGGAAGTCAGAAATCTTTATTTCTAACAAGTTAGAAGATAATGATACTCTTAAAATACTATGTGCATTTTAGTGCAACATAGCATGCTATTTACTATTTATTTTGGATAAGTAATTCTATCTAAATTAGAATTCTGATGGCTCTGATGTACAACTGCATATCCATTATAATAAAAACTGCTAACTACTGCCTATGGCTACTGCTTGTGCCATCTGTCTCTCTTAATGAATAGAATGAGTTCATGCTAATGTCACATACCCTAATATTAATTGTGCAAGCATGTCAACAAAGATTATAAAGGAATCAGTTATCCTTTATATTATTTTAAGAAATGTTAATTATGTTTCTGAAGTTTAATAGATATTTCAAAAACAAATTATTTTCTTTTGCTTAATAATTATCTACTATTGATTGATTATGTGCCATCAAGTCAGTGTTGACTCTTAGCGACCGCATAGATTTTTTTCTAGGATGAATTTTCCCTCACAATCTTTGAACTTTTTTAACAGTACACCCATCACCATTGTAAACTACTGATCATCTCCTTCTCTTGCCCTCCACCTTTCCCAAAATTAGAACCTTCTTTAAAAAAAACTGGGTCTTCACACAACGTATTCAAAGTAAAATAATTTAAGCCTGGTCATCTGTGATTTGAGAGACAACCTTGGATTGATGATCCATTTTTTCTTGACTGTCCATGGTATTCCAGGGTGGTGACATTTCTACTGTACAATATTTCAGTATACCCCTTTTCCTTCTTTGTTTGATCTAACTTAAATCAATTGTAACTCAGTAGCATCCCTTAGCATGTATGTTTGAAGTTAGAACCTCCTTCTGCAGTTTTGAGTTTACAGATCTTTTGAAACACTTTTGTTTTTTCCATGTTGGTTTCCACCTTCAACATCTTTACAGTTTTACAGTCCTTTTCAATTTGTGATGCCTAAGATGCCAAAAGGTAGCTGTTTCATTTCATCTTTTGCTTTCTTGAGTTTTCTACTGTTCATACTTCTTACATTTCATGTTCCCACTGTAATCCTCTCTTTTCAGCATTGGGTTCTCTTTGGCATAGCAACCTCAGAAATTAGATATTCCAAATGCTTTAATCTAGACATATAAACACAATTAGTACTCCAAAAGTTCCTTAGCTCTTCCTAAGTGGCCTGTTGAGTGCCATCTGTCCTGGGGGGTCCCATTATCTGCCACTACATCATCAATCATTTTATATTTTCTATCCTCATGTGTTTTTTAAAATGAAAATACATAAGCAGTTTACTATTGCGTACTCTCTTCCTTCTCTTCAGGTTTCATTCATAGTTTTATCAGAGAGAGAGAGAGAGAGAGAGAGAGAGGGAGAGAGGGAGGGAGGGAGGGAGGGAGGGAGGGAGGGAGAGAGAGAGAGAGAGAGAGAGAGAGAGAGAGAGAGAGAGAGAGAGAGAGAGAGAGAGAGAGAGAGAGTTTGAGAGAGAGAGAGAGAGTTTAAAGTATGATAATTGAGATCATTAGCTTTGGAAAGGTAATCAAGGTACCAGGTTTCCTTATACAGAATCACATGAAATGCACACATCCCTTCACTGCTATTTTAGAGCATAAAGATTTCACTTTTAGGATCGCCTGATCTCCACAATCAGAACCTCAGCTGAAGCACTAGTGGGCTGAGCTTGAAGTGCTTTCAACTTTCTCACCAAAGTTGTCTTGAGAATGTACAGGAAGCTATGTACAGTATAAGCCAGGGGTGAGATTCAGCAGGTTCTGACTGGTTCTGGAGAACCTATAGCGGAAATTTTGAGTAGTTCGGAGACCAGGCAAATACCACCTCTGGCTGGCCCCAGAGTGGGGTGGGAGTAGAGATTTTGCAATATCCTTCCCCCAGTAGTGGGGAGGAAATGGGGATTTTGCCATATCCTTCCCCTGGAGTGGGGTGGGAATGGAGATTTTGCAGTATCCTTCTCCTGCCACGCCTACAGATAGGGGAAAATTTTTGAATTTCACTCTGGTATAAGCCATGCAGAATCTATAAGCAAACCTGAATGCTGTCTCCTAATATTCTCCACTTGATTTGGTTGCAATAAAATTAGTGAAATTGTGGCTATTCCTGAATATTCACAAAGAGAGCAATTTCCAGTAATTGAGAGAAAAAAAATCCTAATATTTCAGAAAACATGCTACAATATTAGTACTGAGGTCTAGAAAGCAGTTATTAGTGAAGACAAGAAAAAGGTGCAACAGGCAAATCCATTACTTTCTTCTATTATGTTGGAATGTACTCTGTATTTTTCAACTTCTTCCTGTGTCAAAAAATTGGAAAGTTCATTGAGTCCAAGCCTTTCTAAAATTCTCCAAAAAAACCTCCCCAAAAGAGAAAGAAGATAGAAATACGACTATGTTCAAGAAATCTAGCAAAAGAGTTGTGGAGGTTTTTTTTTAAAGTCTCATCTCTACAAGCAATAAAGATTATTATTATTATTATTATTATTATTATTATTATTATTATTATTATTATTATTATTATTATTATTATTATTATTATTATTATTATTATTATTATTATTATTATTATTAAGTCTGTCATCTGCACCTCTATAACTGTCTGGTTTGGTTCTGCAACCCAACAAGACAGACACAGACTTCAGAGGATAATCAGAACTGCAGAAAAAACAATTGCTACCAACCTGCCTTCCATTGCACAAGTCAAAAAGAGGGCTGTGAAAATATTTACAGACCCCTCACATACTGGACACAAACTGTTTCAACTCCTACCCTCAAAACGACGCTATAGAGCACTGCACACCAGAACAACTGGACACAAGAACAGTTTTTTTCCCAAACGCCATCAGTCTGCTAAACATATAATTCCCTCAACACTGTCAAACTATTTACTAAGTCTGCACTACTATTAATCTTCTCATTGTTCCCATCATCCATCTCCTCCCATAATGACTGTATGACTGTAACTTTGTTGCTCGTATCCTTACAATTTATATTGACTGGTTCCTAATATGATTTGATTGCTTATTTGTACCTGGGTTATCATTAAGTGTTGTACCTTATGATTCTTGACGAACGTATCTTTTCTTTTATGTACACTGAGAGCATATGCACCAAGACAAATTCCTTGTGTGTCCAACCACACTTGGTGTGGCTTGGTGGGCGTGGCTTGGTGGGCGTGGCTTGGCTTGGCAGTCATGTGACTGGGTAGGCGTGGCTTGGTGGTCATGGTCATGTGACCAGGTGAACTCAAAAACCAACTTTCACACTTCAGACACAAACAACACAAAAACCACACACAACTGACTCACACACGCCTACCCAGTCACATGACTGCCAAGCCAAGCCACGCCCACCAAGCCACGCCCACCAAGCCACACCCACAGAATCGGTAGGGAACATTTTTAGATTTCACCACTGCAATACCATAGGAAAATGGCATGCAATGCCAGCCTATAAAATATTTATTTTCAAAACAAATCAAACTAAAATAATTACTGCTTGTTCCATTCTATTTTTGTGCCCAGTATTCCAAATCATCCAACTAAAGAGTGAATTCCAAATCTTCAAAGCCTTATGTTTTATTGAATAAATATGCTATTAATGCTACCTCCAGATATAAATCCATCACGGCAAAATCTTCTCTTCTCTGATTTAACAGTGTACCAAAAGAGGAAAAGAAATTTAGAAGAGCTGTCAATATCTCTTTGACCTAAAAACATACCTGATACATCCTATAGCACGTATGTTCCAATTCAATTTTTCTAATCAATCTAATAAACTCAACTAAGCATACTGAGCATAATTCACTACATCTTTCCTTTTGCAATCTAACCAATGCTGCAAGAAACACCTGTCAAACCTGACCGAAGTCTTTCAAACCAATTAGAGTTGAGACTCTAGAAAGAGTGCAGAGAAGAGCAACAAAGATGATTAGGGGACTGGAGGCTAAAACATATGCAGGAACTGGGTATGTCTAGTTTAATGAAAAGAAGGACCAGGGGAGACATGATAGCAGTGTTCCAATATCTCAGGGGTTGCCACAAAGAAGAGGAAGTCAAACTATTTTCCAAAGCACCTGAGGGTAGAACAAGAAGCAATGGGTGGAAACTAATCAAGGAGAGAAGCAACTTAGAACTAAGGAGAAATTTCCTGATAGTTAGAACAATTAATCAGTGGAACAGCTTGCCTCCAGAAATTGTGAATGCTCCAGCACTGGAAGTTTTTAAGAAGATGTTAGATAACCATTTGTCTGAAGTGGTGTAGGGTTTCCTGCCTAAGCAGGGGGTTGGACTAGAAGACCTCCAAGTCCCTTCCAACTGTGTTATTTTATTCTATTCTATTCTAAATTAGAGGCAGATTCACCTGTCCATTGGTCTATCTACTAAATCCTGCAGTTGATTTTTCTCAGTGAAACAAATGAATCTTACCATGCCTTGCCCCACTCTCACATTCCACAGAATAAGATGACTCCTGTGTTGTTAGGAGGACTTGCCAAGGCAATCAAGAACATTTCAAAAAGTGCTCACTTGAATCACAGTCCAGTTGTTTGCTACAGAATGGATCCAATGCACACCGAACACAATGCCTTTGGTATTTAGCCCAGTGCTGCTTTAAAGAAATAGGCTTTTGGTATGCCAGCTTGCAATGCTTGTAATGATTATTTAGTGCAGCTGTTGCTGAAGGATAACAAAAGTGTTGTGTGAGCTAGCAAGGGCAGTCAATGCCATTTCTAGACCCAGTATTGAAGTGAATAATCAGACCAGCACCAACATCCTCCCATATACAACAAGCTTTCAAGGACTACGGAGTGTAGCTGCAAAAGCAATAACTTTTCTCCCTTGGCAACAGATGGCATACTTGGCTTTGATCCTTCTTATAAGTGTAAAATAAATCAGAATCTTGTTACAGTAAGAATGTGTTCTATCCATCACAGTTTTCATGTATTCTCTTTATTAATTTTAATGCAATCATGATTAGATAAGGACATATGCTACATTTCTAATGCTAAAAGGCACAATTCTGGCATACACAAACCCCTGGCTCTGTTATATATGCATATACATATCTTGTAAATACTACCATTATTCAAGGATTTCAATAGTTGGACTAGTAGTTGACAAGTCACAGGTGAAAGCAGCAAAAGCATAGAAAGACATCAGTGTTTCCCATCCAGGTGGCAATGTTTAAGGATGAAAATGGCATCCAAGCTTTTTTCAACAAATCAGCACCCTTTCATTGTAAAGTTTACACCTGAATTCCTGGAAAACCAGCAATGCCCAAACGCTGCAAAATCAATGAACTTAAATGCACTTAATCATTCACCGGATCAGAGATTAGCAAAAGCAATAGGAGGTAGATGTAGGGTTCTTCATCACAGCAATCTCTATCCTGCCAAATCAAGTGCTATCGTTATTTATAGCATACAGGAGACATTAAGCAAAGAGATTAGTGGATTCTCCTGGCTTTGTTTCCCTCCTGCCCATTGAACTTTCTCAGCTGAAAGGAAAGCATTCATCAGTCACATCCTTTAATGTGGGCTGGAGCTGGGGGGAATTTTTTATAAATGGCTAGAATAGCAAGTCTAGTCATTTGTATCTACTTTCGCCCAGATGCATGCAAAGTCAGCCTGACTATCCACTGACATTCCTTTGGACATGGGATTAGCCCTAGTATATATCCAGAGGGTTGCAGGAGCACATTCATGCTGTTGCTGTGAGTTAGCACAAGATAAAAAGGAAGCATACTTTAGTGGTCAAGGGAAAGAAGGAAGGAAGGAAGGAAGGAAGGAAGGAAGGAAGGAAGGAAGGAAGGAAGGAAGGAAGGAAGGAAGGAAAATGATAGATAGATCCATCGATCGATCGATAGATAGATCTATCAATCAATCGATCCATCGATCCATCGATCCATCGATCCATCCATCCATCCATCCATCCATCCATCCATCCATCCATCCATCCATCCATCCAACCATCCATCTATCAAAATTTGTGGCCCGTGCTGGGATTACAAATAGGACATTAGGAGACAATGTGCACCCATGGGTGCCCAACTGTCGGATCTAGATTGTTTTGTAAAATAAGAGCTCTGCATCTGATGAAGTGAGCTGCACCTCATGAAAGGTTGTATCTCTTAATAAAATTAGAAGAAGGGCTACCAGGCTCCTTCTGTGATCTATAGAGTATCCAGTGTGTATGGTGTCCAATTCTATGTTCTGTCTTGTTTGGATAAATAAATGTTAAATGTTTTTTTTAAGGGAAAGAAAAAGAAAGGAAAGGAATAATGAAAATAGGTCTGGATTCTTGTTAAGTAAAATTAATGCCCCCTGGTTATATATTTTGTACATAACTCTTAGGAGATTGGGTAGTATTTCATTTTAAAAAGCCTACATACTTTAAAGGATGCAATTACATTCCTTTCCATAAACCTCTACAGAGGACACACACATGCAGGATGTCCTTGGTTGTTTTTGTGTTAGCAACCCATAAGTTTGAAAGTAACTCAGGTGTTGGTGAAGATGGTGGAATTTGGCAATGGTTAATCTGGTCATTTAGAGAAAATACTGATATTTACCACTGACTAGAAATCCTTTATAGATTTTTTTTGTATAAAACAGAAAAAATGCAGCTATGATTTGAGGTTTGAATTATTTAAAAAATCCCTGGATAATGAGAATAAGCTTTCTTTTGTAGTCATGGATTGGGAGATAATTTTGTAACGATACTTCTATTTGCTGCAAAGGAAATCAAAAGCTTTTTATTTTGTCTTCACTTTTTCTTCTTCTTTCTTTACTACTTTTATTCTTTATTATTTTGTTAATTTTCTGCTCTTTGTAAAACTTTCAACACAAAAGTTAATTTTTTTAAAAAAGTAACTCAAATTACTAATATCTAGCTAACCTTAACTGATCTTGATCAGCTAGGCAAGGGTTTTGACTGTATTCATATACATTTAGGGTATGAGTGGGGAAGCCATCATAAGGTTTCTGTAATGGAATAAAACACTTTGGGGTTCAGAAATACAGAATCAAAATAGATGATATGTGAAATTCATGGTGTCTCAAAATTCATGACTTAAATTAAAAAAAAAGGTTTTCGGTCAGGTCAGCATGTTAGTTGTTACAATCTTTTTCTTGACCTTTTTGTAGTCTACCTTCTTCACCTTATAAATGTATTTAACTCCCTTTGTATCAATGAAATATTAAGAAAGAAATCTGTACAGGTATGTGAGAAAGACTGATTTTTTAAAAATATAAAATAAAATAAACAGTGTGGGAACTTTAGAAAATCATTAGGTTTCCCCATAGAATTCATAGCAATTCTGTTCTTGGAAACTTTTAATTAATTTTAGATGCTGGTAATATGAAAAATTACAATTTAGTGACACCTTTAGAAAGCCATTAACAGATTCTCCATGGCTCTGGGTCTTCAAATTGTTGTTTTAAGAGTGTTTGAAATGTAAGAAAATAAATAATAAATAAATGCTTAAGGAATCAGTTAACATGAAGCAAAATATGAAAGGTAAAAGAAGATGATTGTCAACTACCCCTTTGCCAACTTAAGAGCCGAGGTGGCACAGCGGTTAGAGTGGGGTACTGCAGGCCACTTCAGTTGACTGTAATCCGCAGGTCAGTGGTTCAGATCTCACCGGCTCAAGGTTGACTCAGCCTTCCATCCTTCCGAGGTAGGTAAAATGAGGACCCAGATTGTTGGGGGCAATGTAAATATACATTGCTTACTGGTGTAAACAGCTTAGAGAGTGCTTGCACTGTGAGGTGGTATATAAATCTCATAAATAAACAAATAAACAAATAAATAAATAATAAATAAATAAATAAATAAATAAATAAATAAATAAATAAATAAATAAATAAATAAATAAATAAATAAATAAATAAATAATTTCAAAACTATATAAAGGAAAATATCAATTTGATGCATGTTATTTTTCAGTAGGATTGTGCAGAGTTTCAGTTCAATCTCTAAAAGCTGTTTTGGAGAATACAGGGGTGAACATTTAAGACTTGAATGCCTTAAAGTAACTACATCTTTACCCAGAACTGTGTGGTTGCCCTTTGCTGTTGCCATACAAACCCAGAAAAACATCAAAGTACTGCAGATGGATGCTGTATCTGTGGCTGAAAGTACTGCAGACTAATGCTGTGAAACAGTTTGGAAAAGGAAACTGTGTAGGCTTTTAATGTTTCTCTGCTTCAATTTCAGCAACAGCTAGATGTCAAATCCATAAAAGGGGTAAAGAGGAGGAAATAAACCTACCTAGAAATTAAACTATATGAGAAATCCTGATGATTTGTAGAGGCCAATACATTATATCGCATTAAGAAATTTTAGGTAAGATGAAGAAATCATTGCAAAATCTATGCAGGTATCAGTGGACCAAATAATCAACAAAGGGGCTTTGGACTTACCTGATACGCCTCTTTTCTGAGTAATGGATATAGCATTCAGGAATGGGTTTTCTGTCTGCTCATTGGTTCGACTGAGCCTGTCAAATTGTTCAGTCATGTTGCTATGACTGATAGCTTGAACGAAGAAGCGAAGCGACAGACCAAACCTGAACAATATTTACTCCAGTGTTTAAAGACCAACATTAGGCATTGACCATTGGGCGGGGCTGGATAAATAATAGCAATAGCACTTAGCAATAGCACTTAGACTTATATACCGCTTCATAGTGCTTTACAACCCTCTCTAAGCAGTTTACAGAGTTCAGCATATTTCCCCCAACAATCTGGGTCCTCATTTTACCGACCTCAGAAGGATGGAAGGCTGAGTCAACCTTGAGCTGGTGGGATTTGAACAGCTGAACTGCTGAACTAGCAATCAGCTGAAGGTTGCAGTGCTGCTTTTAACCACTGCACCACCTCGGCTCTTAATAATAATCAACAAATATGCTGCCGACCTACACTTGACGGAGGAGCCCTGAAGGCCTTGGAAAAAATATTCAAATTCCATGATGTGTCTATACATACAAAGATCAGAATCATGTTGAAGAAGATTCCTGAGAATACCGTGGATAGCCAAGAAATCCACGGATCACTCAACATGGATCACTCAATAAATCAACCTAGAGTTCTCTCTCAGGACACAATTGACCAGGTCAAATTATCCTACTTCAAACACATTTCTAAAACCCAGTCCTCTGGAAAAGGCTGTAATGCTAGGAAAGGGAGAAAGAAAGAGATGAAAAAGATGATCAGCCGAAGGTGGACAAAACCCAGTTAGAGGGGTAAAGAGTACACCATTGGGTGGCTTAAAAGAATAGGCTAGAGATGGATTGTTATGGAGCAAATTGTGGTCTCAAAGAGTTGAAAATGACTTAATGGCATTCAATCAACAAACAACTCATCTTTGGAAACTAATTTCTTTCTTGATGTATGGTCAGACTTCTATAGGAATGTGCATTGTAGGCTAACAATAGCAAGTGTTTTCTTTTATTAGAAAACAATTATATTTCTTAATATGTATACAACTATGCAGGGCAGAGGTAAATTAGTGAGTGGATTGGAGTGTGCTACAGCATGTATCTGTGTAAAATGGTGAATTATGGTAAATGGTGGTTTTAGAGATATCTAATTCAGTATACAGTGGCACTGAAAACATAATTACACACAAGATTTAATAGCCATACCAGATGTAATTGGTGTATTGACATGTGAAATTAATCAAGATTTACATTTGTTTAAAGCAGCTTCAAGCTTTCTCTTTTTAAACAATTAAACTTACTGAGAGAGATTGCTTAATAGTCCTTTGCTGAATTATTTGATTATGCTAAAAATAATGGCAATGATGCTCTCCTATACTATTAATGAAGGTTTCTATCTCTCTCCACTGCAGTTTTTCTAAGAAAAAAAAAACACATTCATCACAAAATACATACACATGTTAAAAAAAAGTACTATCAGAACTGAGGGTCATTTAATCATCGCTTTTAACCAGTTTCAAGTAAAATGTGACTTTCACCTATTGCTAATTTTATTTTCGCTCATGGCATCAAGGCTTCAATGATTTATAGGAGGCTGTTCTAGAAGTTACTAAATCAGTATTAATGAGGAGAATAAGAAAGGGCAATTAGTTTAATTAAAACCAGGACATGAAACAGTTTTTTTTTGAAAAACTGATTTTTTTCCAATGTGTTTGATCTATTTATAAATGGTACAGTCTGTCTTACTATGATTACATTACCATTTATGTTCCTAATGAAAACATATTTGGCTCAATTCTACCAGAAGTTCTATCTATATGAACTTCATTGGCATCAGTAAAGAACTTGTTCCAATTATCTTTTCTTCTTTTAAATTTGTAAAAATATGGAGTTACCGTATTTTGTAAAACTGTATGCCATAAACTGTCATCAGAAAAGGAGAAAAAAATTATCCTCCTGATCTGGAACAACTGAAACATTGAGGATAATCTGTTCATTACAGAAAACTTATTTATTTTTCACAAAGGATGAAATGTTTTTTTCAAGAGTAAGAATTACAGGTGCTGCATTTTATGTAAGAAAAATGAGTGGATAGGGGGTAATTTTGTAACTACTGTTTACTATATCAGTAAACATTTGCAATATTTAGTCTGGACTAATGATATAATAAATAGTCAATACCCCTTGTATGTCACAAAAGCAAAATAATAACATCTTTTTAGAGGAAACAATTGTATATGGATAAATCTGTATCCATTTAGAGAATTGCAGTAAATCCTCATCAAGAAGCAACCTATAGATAGTCCTCAAGTTATAACTGTTCACTTAATGACTGAGATTACAATGATACTTGTCTCCAAAGAACTTAGAAACATGGTCACATGACTGCATTTTGGATGCTTGGCAACCAGCTCACTTTTATTTCACAATTAGGGTTATAAGTCAAGGACTACCTGTAACTGATTTCACAGGAAACAGATCAGTGTGTATGGAGGTCACCACTGTCTTCATTATAGAGGACAGCAGCTGATATGAATCGTAAGATCTTTGATAAACTAGCTACAGTCAGTTCTCAAGACCAATTGCCAAGGCTCAGAGGATAGATAACATACCAGAAGATGCCAATTTTCTGTGGGAAAAATTTTAATAACCGTGAAAAGAATTTTAATTCAAATTTAGATTTATTCTTAGACTGTCTTTGACCCTCTTTTTAATCATTAACACAACCCACAACTAACTGAAAGTAGAAAACGGTGTTGCAAAGATCACTAATCCATGTCTTCCTCTAGTAAGTAATGACCAGGTTATATTAATTAACCTGCACAAATAATAGACAGCGAAAATCCTTTCATCATACAGAGTTTCCCTGAGTACACAGAAGTGGCATCAAAGCCCCCCACATAGAAACACATCAAAGGGAAAAGATCTGCACACTCAGCAAAGTAAGATAAGAACATTTCCACTAGAGTTGCATATCTACCAAGTTAAACATTACAGAGAACACATTCATTCATACATGCATCCATATCCCACAAAAGAACTATTTCTCCTATATATAATTCCAGTCTTTGAATCCCCACCTGTAGCTACCTTCAATTCTGTTTCTATGTTCTCAAAAAAACCTGCTTGACTCCTCTTCAAAAAGCATACCCAGTGTCATTCTTACACAACCTGACTTGAAACCAGATCAGAACATTCTTCCGACATCTCTCCTGACAGTCCCTACTATAATTCAAACCAATGATCTGGTATTCACCATAGTTGCTGTAATCCTGGAGATGCTTGGTTACATGATCAAGAAGAACAGCAGTATGTGCCCCCCCCTTCAGGAAATGATGTTAAAGGCTAAGATCAAGGCAACTTAGAGAGAGATTAATCACTGATGAAATTTCAGAAGGGTGGAAAGATTAGGGATAAGACTTGGCTACTGAAGAAATACAAGAAGCTGACTCCATCCAAAGCTCTAAAGATTGCTTAAGAAAGGATCACAGCACTCGCTACAAGTTAAGGCAGTGGTTCTTAACCTGGGGGTCGTGACCCCTTTGGGGGTCGAACGACCCTTTCACAGGGGTCGGGAGACTTTGCCCAGATGCCGCCATTTGGGTTATTTTACCCTGTGCACATGTGCAGAACGCTTTGTGCATGCGCAGAGGGTAAAAGAACCCAAATGGCGGCAGTGGGGTGGGGGTCGCGGCGGTAGGTGCGGTGGTGGGGTGGGTTGTGGTGGCGGGGTGGGTTGCGGTGGTGGGGTGGGTCGCGGTGGGGGTGCGGGCGCGGGCGCGGGTCATGGCATTAGGAAGGTTGAGAACCACTGAGTTAAGGAAATACACTAGAGAAACAGAGGCCAAGAAAATACATGTCCTATTCTTCTAAGAACTATCCAAAGAATACTCCCAACTGCAGTGCAACAACACAGTAACAGGAAAGACACCAACAGTAGAAACTAGTAGAACATGTGGGAGAAAAAGAAGACACATAACACTAGTGCAAAGTGACTGAAGACTTGAGAGCAGACCACAATAATGCCCCATAATAGGAACCAGTCATCATCACAGTAGCAGGCTATATAAAACAAGAATTAAAGTAAGTACGTGGCATTAAAACAAAAAATAACAGTAACAATGATAATCATATCAGTCCCCACACAGAAACATAAAAACACAAACATGACAAAAAGCAAAGACTAAAATAAGAAGCAATAAAAATGAGGTTCATATGTAATAACATATATCAAAATAATTCCTATTTATTTTCTAAATGATTGCTACTATAGCAGAAATGGTAAGGCTACTATTCAGAACTTTATATGTTAAGGAGATATCTTCTGCGCATTTTTTTTTGCCAAGGTAACTAGTAAAACAAGGGAAGGTGATAAAAAAATAAATCTGATTTCAGTTAAAATTTCACATTTCTAGCAGCTAATCCATTAACTATGGGGTGAAATATCCACCAAATTCTTCACTAAATTCAGCTCAAGATTTTAATGGCAAGGGCACCTCTCTGTTCAGTCTATCATTTGGACTAACTACAAGGCAATGGACACCATATTGCAAAATCACCAATATTTACAGTGTAAAAGCCAGAATATCCCTGCCAGATTATCTCATTGTTCTGCTGGTGATTTCACTTATCTCTGTTGGTCCTGGCTATGAAATTTGGATTTGGCATTGTTTAAAACAGCAAATATAATGGCCGGAAATATGTAGTGCTATTTTCATTCAAAATAAGATTATTCAATGTTATTCACTGTGGCTCGAATCCATAGGAAATAGAGAAGCTGTGGACATTACTGGATTTTGAGGAAGGAGGAGCACATTGGAACTGTGCATTCTACTTTCTGTACTGCTGTTCAAACATAACTTTTAATTACTGTGATTGGATCCAAAATGCTCACCATGAGTACTCTGGATATTTCCAAAAACAAAGAACAAAAAGTCTGGGCTACTTATTTTCCTGTTTGCTATCTATTAACTCATAAAATTTTGTTAGGTGTCCTGTCATCAGATCATTTGGGCACTATTTTTGTCAAAAACAAAACAAAGCAGGCCCTTAGCCAAACAACAAGACAGAGCGTTCATATCAGAGATGGCTCCTTTCTAGATGTCCATTATTCCTAAACCACCAGAACAGCTGTCTGGTGGCTTTGAAATCTCTTCCCCGGGCAAAGGGGAGAGATGAGAGCTTGACAGGTGGGGTAGAGCCCCCCTAGTGCCCTAGGAGCTATCTAGGGGCGCGAAGGGAGGGCTCCCCATGCAGCCTGTCTCCTGCTCCAGGAATCTGGAAACCTCCGTTTTTGCAGAGCAAGATGCCGCGACCACCGCTGCTTCCAGAATGGGATTTATAACTATTTTGTGATTTAAAGAAGCAGACAGAGAGAAACAGGAGTGAGATGGGAAAGTATTGAAATTTATTTTTCTTCAACTCCTCTGCTAACTTTCACTTCAGCAAGGAAACAAAGTAACAGTTAATAAGCAACAATATGGCGATTGAAGAAGGTGGGAGGAGTAGTGAAAGTTACTTTCGTTTCGCTAGAGGCTTTTTTTCTTATGGAAACTTTTGACTTTGAAAACTGGCTTTTTTTTTTCTGTCTCCTGACCCTGGATTAAAGCTATAACTGACAGATTTTTAATAATGAAAGACTATCTGATTTGGAAATTGGAAAGAACTTTAATTAGAGATTTGGCTTTTACTCTGTACTCCTCTGGAAATACTATAATGGCCTCAAAATCTGGAAAGACTGTTTTGAACAAAAGAAACGACTATTCCTCTGGATATACTTCTAAAATGCAACTTATTACTGACTTAACACCTCCACAGTCTTTGACATCTGAAAATTTATTAAATACTTTAAAGACCATGAAAAATGAACTGATTGTGGAATTTAACCAAAAAATTGGTGAAATGGATAAAAAAATGCAGGCTGCCTTAAAGAATATGGACCAACAACTTAGGACGGATGTGTTAGAGGTTTGTAAAGGATTAGCAACAAATATTGAAGTTTTGGTGGATCGTATTGAAACAAATAAACAAGCCTTGGCAACCTCAGTGGAATATATAGATAAAATTCAAAATGATATTGCAAATTTTGAAACAGAGGTGTTGATGACGCAGTTCAGATCCATGGAAGTTGCTATAAGGGTGAGAGGATTGAAGGAGGGATTATTTGAAGATTTGAAAGGAAGGATGGTTGAAGCTCTGGAGCAGGTGTCTGGAATGTCTAAAGTGGAGTTGGTCACACAAATTGATAAGATATATAAAGTCAACTCGTGGTATGCAAAACAAAGGAAGGCGCTAGGAAATCCTCTGGAGCCCGGGGAGGGCAAAAATGCCCCCCCGCCATGGTGCAGGAGGCTGACTAGGCCACACCCACCATGGCCACGCCCACACAGCAATCAGGCAGAGAACTCCTTGCTAAAATTTTTAAAGCCCACCCCTGCTTTATAGGTAATAATCAGCAAGTTGATTTCCACTGGAAAGCAAATATGTAGCCAGCGCAACTCACACAACAAAGGTATGACATGGTTATACTGACTTACCCCCTATCAGTAGGAAGGCAGCTATATTTATTTATTTATTTATATTTATTTATTTATTTATTAATGAGATTTATATACCGCCTCATAGTGCAAGCACTCTCTAAGCGGTTTACACCATTAAGCAATGTATATTTTTACATTGCCCCCAACAATTTGGGTCCTCATTTTACCTACCTCGGAAGGATGGAAGGATGAGCTGGTGAGATTTGAACAGCTGAACTCAAATGATCACAGTAGCCTGCAGTACTGCTCTCTAACCACTGCGCCACCTCGGCTCTTAAAAGCACTTAGACTTATATACTGCTTCATAGTGCTTTACAGCCCTCTCTAAGCAGTTTATAGAGTCAGCATATTGCCCCCAACAATCTGGGTCCTCATTTTACTGACCTCAGAAGGATGGAAGGCTGAGTCAACCTTGAGCTGGTAAGATTTGAACAGCTGAACTGTTTCTGTATCAAATGTCGTTTCTCAGTGATTTTCAGGTAGTGTCATATAGTCTGAGTCACACTGGTTTAAGCAGAGCTTCCTTTTCCATGAGCAACTGCATTTGGAACACAAGTCAAAGCTGACCAGTGCTTCCATATGTGCTACAAAATGATCCCTGAGCCCAATCTGAATGCTTAGAATGCAAATATAATCCTTCAGAAAGAGTGATATCTAGAGTCAATTATGGAACTGTACTGACATTGGATGACTTCTAGATGAATAGCCATTCTATCTTACTTAGACTGAGCTTAAGCCTCTATCTATCTATCTATCATCTATCTATCTATCTATCTATCTATCTATCTATCTATCTATCTATCTATCTATCTATCTATCTATCTATCTATCTATCTATCTATCTATCATTCACATCAGCAGATGATTTACAACATCTCTTACTATATCTTTATACTGAAGATACTGAATCCTGTGCTTATGGATGACTTCTCCTAGTAGCTTCATATAAATGTTTAATATAATAGAGGATGATGGTCTGGATTACCCCAAGGTGAAGAAGCTGAAGCTTTGACCTATCTTTGCCCATCACTACTGACAGAAAACATATAGTCAGAAAGAACTGGAATCACTGCAAGCCAGTGCTTCCATTGATGTCATGGTCAATGGTACTGAAGGTCACCAAGACCAGGAGAGAGAGCCTTACTCTCCCTATTCATGTTCCGCTGAAAGGCATTCATATACTATCTCTGGGCAGTGGGGAGGTAACAGAAAGATAATGGCCAAATATTCCATCCCAATACATGCATTATCTATAAAGGGGAAATATTTAATATTACAATGAGTGTTACTGTTGTTTAGAGTGCTATGAAATAATGCCATCATATGAAGAAAAATTAATAGATGCCTTTGAATGGTCATTTTATTTAGAAATCAGTGAATTCAATCACTAATTAATCCCTTTATTTCAAAACTTTTTTTCAATTAGGAGCAGGCAAGTGGTTGTTGGAAATAAATTAAAAAAGCATCCATGAGTTTATTATTTAATCCATGAGGAGCCCTGGTGGAGCAGTGGTCTGAATGCAGTATTTCAGGCTAGCTCTGCCCACGTCTGGCATTCAATCCTAACCAGCTCAAGGTTGACTCAACCTCCCATCATTCTGAGGTTGTTAAAATGAGGACCAGATTGTTGGGGGCAATAAGCTGACTCTATAAACTGCTAAAAGACAGTGCTGTAAAGCACTTTGAAGCAGCATATAAGTCTTAAGTGGTATTGCTGTAGCAATTTTTATGATCAATTTCCCCCCCTAAATGAAAAACATTGAATTAAGTTCAGTGGGTCAGCGAAGGTACTCTTGCAATAGCAGCCTAGGGTCTCATTTTAAACAGAGAAATACATTTCCCCAATCAATTTTGAGGAAGCAGCAGAAAAGAAAGTATAATGAAGAGGCATTGGAAAAACTGGTCCCCAATTTAAAGTCTACTTCTTCCCATGGGATTTTAATAAATATTTCAGTTTTCTTTCCCTTTCACATGCTGACCTAGCTTTTTCTGCTTGGTTTAATTATGAGGGTAATGTGTTTGGAGGTTCTTGAGGTGTTTTTTTTTTAATGTTTTGCCTTATTTCATTTATTTGAAAAATAGATAACAAAAAAGATTAAAAGAAACAGAAACAATTCTCAAGAATAATTATATAATTGCAAGGAAAGGCAGGCTGGCCCATCTTGTTTTATGTGGATTTGGAACGTTTCCTGATTCCCCCCCCCCCCTTTCTTAGTTTATTATCTATTTCCTGGTTTATCATCTTCTCTTCTCTTCTCTTCTCTTCTCTTCTCTTCTCTTCTCTTCTCTTCTCTTCTCTTCTCTTCTCTTCTCTTCTCTTCTCTTCTCTTCTCTTCTCCCCTCCCCTCCCCTCCCCTCTCCTCTCCTCTCCTCTCCTCTCCTCTCCTCTCTTCTCTTTCT
Organism: Diadophis punctatus similis; assembly: GCA_023053685.1. NCBI lineage: Eukaryota > Metazoa > Chordata > Lepidosauria > Squamata > Dipsadidae > Diadophis > Diadophis punctatus. Next base: position 35,756,114 of record JALIGW010000006.1, on the reverse strand, counting down.
TCTCCTCTCTTCTCCTCTCCTCTCCTCTTCTCTATCTTACCTTACCTTACCTCATTTTGTATTTTTTTAACAATCAACCTAGAAAATTGTTATTGTAAACTTTTATTTGTTTCAAAATACTTTTATTTCCCAGCTATTTTTAAGTTCATTTTCTTTCCTTTGTATCTCAGCTAATGCCTTTTGTATCTTTTCCTCTCTTTTTTCTATCCTTATTTCTGTTGGATAAATTGTTCCCTGGACTGGGATTATTCCAAATAAGTGATTTAGAATCAAAGTTCTTAGGAGTTGGAAATCTGCTGTTTAGTGCCAAGTAATTATAAAAATAAATAAATAAATAAATTAACAGCTTTCTAAGAATAAATGGGAAAATTCTGGTTAGAGTAAATAAAATATGGCATTAACACAGAAAGAACCATGTTAAATTGGGCAGCAAACCCCTCTAGTCCAGCATGGTCTTCCTTAGTGGCAACTGGATAGTTATGAGAAGTTAATATAGCATCCTTCTGCAGTTGTTACTTAGCGACTCCTAGTGAGACCCCTACTGCCAGGGACAGTATTAGCTCCACGCTTAGTAGACACTGATTGCTTTACTACTTAGCCAGTTTAATTGATTCCCCTTGTTTAGTCTTTCTTCTGGGGTACAGATCAATTTATCCAGAGTGTATCTTCAAATTGAATGATTTCCCGCGAAGTCCTTCAGGAACATTTTAAACAATAATTTACAATTATTGTTTAAACAATTAAACAATATTAAACAATTGTTTCGTTGTACTTGTTTTAATAGAGATGGAATAGGTGCAATGAATTTTGGCATATTTGGCACAGGAAATATCTTTGTTATTGCTAACATGATTATATTCTAGGTTTATGAAATTAATATAATAATAAAAGGTAACTACACCTCCTTAGCAGTGGGAATAATTTGCCCTTCAGAAACCTGTTATATCACTTAAATAAAATTGTTAATCAGGGACTATTTACAACTGCACCTGCTCTCATTTGTTACATTAGACTTTGCAATCACTGACAGTTCTTGCAAATTCAGCCCACTTATACAACAGAAGCATAATTAAAATAGAATCCCACCTGCTGAATTATCCAAAAATTCCAAGGAGAAATAGAGACCAGGGTTGCAAATGGCAGCCAGAAAGGTGTTTGTTGATTTTTCAGCTTAAAAATAATCATGCACGTAAACCTTATCAAAGAAAGATTACCCCCTCACGCTGCCTGCAGTCATAAATTTCACTTAGGTCAAACTATGGCAGATCAAACCGGTACAAAACATAATCCAAGTGGACAACTGATTCATTAAAGGAGAAAAATACCAAAAATATACCCAGGCAGTTTGTCTCAATGCATTTGAAAAATACAGGTGCAATCTTATGTGGCAATGGCTCTGCAAACTCATATATCTATTATGGAGTCAGCTCCTCTAGGAGACCAGACCAGAAAACATATTCCTCAAGAAGAGCAGAACTACATTTTGTTGAAATAGCAGAATGTTGCAAGTGTGTAGGTGCTATCCTTCCCTTCCTTCTTGTAACCTAGTGAATCAGGGATATAAAATGCCAATTTTTGCATATTCTGTCAAAGTTAAGTCCCTTATTTTCTATGTATGGGGAAAAGAATTTCAGAACATCAACATTCACCTAATATTGTTCTACCAATCAGGTTGTCACAAGTATCCAAAAATATAGCTCCAGGAGATTGCTATGACATGTTTCAATCTTTTTAAAGAGAGGTATGGTGTTTCAACTCAGCAGGTCTAAAATTGCCCCGTTTGCCCACTTCTAGAAATGTTCGTTTTCATCTTAATGTGGATGAAATCCAGTCCTTATTTAATAATCTGCTTCAGGCTTGCATGTTTAGATACAGGGCCACCATGAACTCTTTTTTAGTCAAATAAATGTAATAAAAGACATTAAACATACAGTTCTAAATGTGGCATTAAAAAAAAGAAAAGTTAAATATTATATCCTTCCTCTCTACTAAAAACAATGGCGCAATTATAATGAAGCAACTGTTCTGGATGAGCAGATTGGGAGAACCTCACTGGGAGATGGCAACAATTTGCCACCTTTCCCAAACTTAGCTGCTTCAGTTATGAAAAGTGGTAGTAAGTGATGACACTATTGAAATATGGCTCTCCTGAGTCCCTTTGCAATGTTGGGGCAATAAAAAGACAATGTAAGTCCTCCATAAATGTGTAATGGCCTGTGCTTACATTGTGCTTACCTGCTGGATTTTAATAGTTTGACTACGTATGCAGAATGAATTCTCTTCTGTTTCCACTACTCATTAATCCCACTAGGAATGTATATTTGATGGCCTTTCTTATACATTTTTCATATTGCTGAACCTCCCTCCCCCATTCACACCAAATATGCAACAGTATGGTTGTTAAAAGAAAAGAATTGTACAATTTATCCTTATGAGGAAGGCAGGCATAAAACAGAGAACATAGCCAGCTGACAAAGTAAAAATAACAATGTATTCTATAATCAATAGGATTTTATGAGCATTATCTATCTCACTGCTAGTGACTGGTAGGCAGTTTTATTGCATCACTAGTTCTCAGATCTCAAAAGTGAATGATACAACTCATTTTTATAATGTATAATCAATCCTAGTCAGGAGCATTAGAGAAGGTGTCTTTCTTCTTAATTTTGTTAAACAGAAAGAAAGCAAAAATTGAAATTTGATAACATTTGATTTGTTTTACATCTTTGTTTTTTATGATTATGATTATGATTATTTTGCTTAAGGTAGGTGAATGAAATACATGCCAACATCTGTGAGAATTTAATTCTGTTTAACAGAAATAAAAGAAAATAACATTTGTATTGATAACATTTGGTTTCTTTTACAACTTTTTTATGATTGAATGTTTTTTGTAAATTATAGTGAATGAAATAAATGTGCACATCTCTAAATATAAACTGAAGGATAAAATTAATCAGGTTCATGAATTTATGAAGCTGATAAACCAGTCTGCAATTTGTATTTCACATATTATTCATGTATTCATGTGGCCTTACCTATATGGAAGCACAATAATTTCACTCATATATCTACAGAAGTATATCCAGAATTAGACATACATACATACAATTATGATGAAATGTTGGTATTAAAGATAGATAACTAAATAATACATATTACTCACCACTGAATGAAATAATTATGCAGGGCTGTGCCTTCTTGTTAATTACAGACATGGAAATTGATGTGAAAAGAGGAACTTGCTCATTTCTTTATAAGTTGCCAACCAACAATCTTGCAATAACAATAGCAATAGCACTTAGACTTACATACTGCTTCACAGTTCTTTAGAGCACTCTCTAAGCAATTTATAGAGTCAGCATATTGCCCCCAACAATCTGGGTACTCATTTTACCGATGTGGCAGTTGGAGCAGTACTACCACAAACAAATGCTGATGGGGTCCTACAGCCCTGTGCTTACACCTCTTGGAAATTAACTGAAACCAAGAGGAGGTGGGCCATTTGGGAGAAAGAAGCTTTTGGTGTCCGGTGGGCCCTACTGACCTGGAGGCATTTCCTCAAAGGCGCCAAGCATCCTTACTAAGTGTGGACAGATCATAAAACGTAGAGGCTTTGAAGATCCCTAGGAAACTATCACCTAAACAGGCCCGCTGGGCACAGCATTTTGACTGATTTAATTTCTCCTTACATTACATACCTGGGGGGAAGAATTTTATGGCTGATGCCTTGTCTAGGTTGCTCCAGTATAACAGCACCAGGCAGGAATTAGTCCGGCCTGTGATCCCTTCTAAGCAATTGGCGTTTCCCAGTGGTCACCTGAGCCCAAAAGGGAATGGGTTCAGATCTTTCAGCTGACCTAAACTCTCAACTTGTGGAAGCGTTGAAAATGGATGAATGGTTTCTGTCTCACTCAAATGAGTGCACCATTCGTGATGGCCTAGCCTGGGTAGGATCTAAGCTTTATGTCCCAGCCCACACTAGGGAACTGGCGCTGCAAAAGGCCCATGACTCAAAGGCCGCAGGTCACTTTGGGTTTGTAAAAATGTTACACCTAGTAAAGAGACAATTTTGGTGGCCCTCATTGAAAAAGGACATTGAGGCCTATGTCGCTAGCTGCACTGTCTGTGCTGCCGCGAAGTAGCTACCTGGGAAACCACAGGGGTTACTTCAGAATGTTGCTAGACCAGGGGCCCCATGGAAAGAACTATCCATGGATTTCATTGTTGAGTTGCCTGAGAGTGGGGGTAATACAGTCATTTGGGTAATCACTGACCTTTTTTCCAAGCAGGTCCATTTTGTGCCTTGTTCCAAGATTCCGTCAGCAAAGGTGTTAGCTAAACTTTTTATTTAGCATGTATACAGGCTACATGGGGTGCGTGAACCAATAATCTCAGATAGGGGTGTCCAATTCACCTCCACATTTTGGAAGGACTTCCTGACCTTATTAGGCTCTGCCCAGGGTTTAAGCTCTGCCCATCATCCCCAGACAAATGGGGCCTGTGAGAGAACTAACTCGGTCCTGGAACAATACCTCAGGTGTAATGTTAATTACCAACAAGATAATTGGGCTGACTTTCTACCCTTTGCTGAGGTAGCCTATAACAACTCTGTTCATAGTAGCATGGGGTTTCCCCATTCAGGATGGTCTATGACCAAGACTTTGTACCCATCCCTGAATTGCCACAGGAGAAACCTCAGATCCCTTCGTTAAAGGAATGGATCGAACAGCTCCAATTGATCTGGCCTGTGACTTTCAAAGCATTAGACGATGCTCACCACACCCATAAGAAACAGGCTGACAAGAAAAGAGTCAAAAAGTTTTTTTTTCCTGGACTTTGAATGGAAGCGTGCTTGACATTATCTCTGTAACTTTATATTCCAAAATGTTATGGAAAACAATACAATTTTTTTTGCAGAGGACTACTAAATTTTTTCTCTGCAGATCATTGTTTCATGTTGTTGCACACCAGTTTCTTCCATTATGCTTCTGCCTTGTTTTTGTGTTTTTTAAATAGCATGAAAAAGTATTTTAAATATAGATTTAAATACATATTCTTACATTTATTTCTGCCTACAATATCCATTTTTAAACATATCTTGATAATTTATTTGAAAATTGCACCTGAACATCTGGTAAGTGTGAAAGCTCTGAAATACTAACTCTATTCCACACATTTGTCTGGGAAGTGTAGATCACATCTGCTTGAACTGAAGTACACAAATACTAAATTTATTGATGATTTCTATCTTTATGTTGTTCATGGAAGCAGGTTGCTTTGAGAACCACCAGATGCCACAAAGGATGACAAGTGTTTTGATTGCAAAATATAGAACTAAATTTACAGGATAGCATAAAATAAAAAAAATGAATCAAACCCTGTCATTCTGTGATTATCATTTTCTAACACATCACAATGACATCAGTCAGATGTCAGGCTCCAAGTAATGCACCCATTACAAATCTTTTTTGTACTTTTTTGTACTTTTTTGTACTTTCAACAAAGCATGGAAGGAACTGCATTTTTTCCTCAACCAACTCCCTGTCGTATATTTCTTTGTTGTCCATCAATGCATATTTCTATACATTTTCTCAGACATGATAGGACTGGTATGCGAGGAATTTCTTTTTTCCTATGTGGAGTTTCTGTTGCAAATGGAAAATGAAATGGATAATGTGATCATCCAAAAGGGGCATTGGTCTTACCTGATATGCCTCTTCTCTGAGTTGTGGATATAGCATCCAGGAATGGGTTAAATCCATCTGCTCTCTGATTGGACTGAGTCTGTCAAAAGCTGTTCAGGTCCTGCCCTTGTCACTATGCTTGACAGCTTGAAACGAAGAAGCGAAGCGACAGACTCCATTGTGCCAAATTCCATTAATATTGTCCTCTATCATTCCAAAGCCAACAGTAGGCATTGAATGCATTGAGTGGAGAAGAGGCGTATCAGGTAAGACCAACGCCTCTTCTCCCTCAAGGTGGATATAGCATCCAGGAATGGGACATACCAAAGCTGGCTGTCCACATAGGCGGGAGACATTGGTAGAAAGACAATACTGCTATCGAACTAATTCAACTCAGGGCTACCAAGGTGGAATAACAACCAAGAATAGGTTAATGGCACAGGAGGAAAGATTGGCACAACCGTCCTCACTGAGCGACTGAGTGAAAAAGCTGTCAAGCATAGTGACAAGGGCGGGACCTGAACAGCTTTTGACAGACTCAGTCCAATCAGAAAGCAGACAGATTTAACCCATTCCTGAATGCTATATCCACCTTGACTGAGAAGAGGACAATTACAGGGATTTAAAACATATTCTTCAGCACTGTTTCCCCAACACACTATGCTGTTTGAGGACTAAAATGACTTCAGCTGATCAACCAAATCCCATGTTTACCCCTAAGACTGAAAACATAACCTCTCTAAGCACTCTATCATTATAAATGTTTCAGTTTGCACACATTTCCATGAATCATGATGAAAAATGTACAGACATGGGATAAAAATGGGTGAAACTCTCTGCTCAACACCTGCTTCCTGTGGGTCTGATGCCAATGAAACCATTGATTGTTGTCTTAATTTCTTTCGATACAACATAAACATAAAAATGGGCATGGGGCAGGAAGTGATAACTTCCTTTGCCAGTGCTTGAAATGGGAAACCAACAATATGGCTCCATTAGCTTAATAAGCTTTAGGAAACCCTGCCCATTTCCCCCACACTATCTGATGGTGTAGAGCAGCGGTGTCCATGGCAACTTTAAGACTTGTGGATTTCAACTCCCATGTTAATTGGGGAATTCTGGGAGTTGAAGTCCACAGTTCTTAAAGTTGCCAAAATTGGACATCCCTGGCATAGAGTCAGAAAGGAGTCAGTCTAAGTTTCTTCTTGTACTGTTTCTTTTTCAGGACTTTAGAAATACTTCTGTCCTTTTTTCTTCATATAACTGTTTCTGAATATCTGTTTCAAGGCCTATCTACAGATGGTCAGCCATATATAGGACAGTAAAAAAAATATTTCTCTCCCTATTTTGCTCATCAGTATTGGAACTGAGTGCTTTGGTACACAGGAAGGCTGCAGGGGAGAGGAGAGGAGATCAAAACTTTGGCTTTTAAGAGATTCTCTTAGTAATTACCACATGTAGCCTTCAAAGCCAAAGTTCAACTAATCAATGTCAAATTGCTCTTTAAAATGTAGTGACCCTGCTTTATATCTGCCTTTAAGCAAATTTTATTAGAACAATTATTTCACACATAAAACTTCTGTATGATGCGTATGATGGTTAGTCCAATAATAAAAGCCTATAAGACTTCATAATAACTTTCTGTCAATAGCAGGTTCATACCTAAACACACACACACACACACACACACACACACACACACACACACACACACACACACACACACTGCTGTCATGGTCTTCAAGTTGCATAAAAAGACTAGTTGGTATGGGCCAAATATTTTTTAGAAGAATTTGCCCATACTTTATGTTATCCAGAATTCTGTTTAAAATAAAGGCTGAATTTCTCAGCAGTGAAATCAGATAAAATAATTTGGATAACTGACTATCCAAATTCCAATGGAAATAGAACTCTTGTCTCCTGTGGTGGCATTCCATTAGAGAATTCCACAAAATCCCGTGCTACTGAGTTTGTGCTATTCCTGCAGAGCTCACAGGAAGGGAGACATGCTCAGGAGATATTATGTTATTACTGTATGATAGTGCTATTGGGCTGTTAATTGTGATCAGGGTAACTGAAGACACTTCTGAGAACCTTTGTATGCATACTTAGCAACTTCTGTTCTCACATTGGGATTGGTTTAATTGGTTCTCACATTGGTCTTGCTTGACCTAGATTGTGGTTTTTTTAAACAACTTTTATAAAACAAGAATTCATGTTTAATCTAAGAAATCTCTAACCTGAACAATTTCATTAACAGATAATTAAAGTCCAGAGAAAGGATACATAAGGGAATCACATGTTACTGAAATAGCAGAAATTTAAAAGACTTTATTGGGGGGGGGGGAAATGGTCTTGTTAAAAAAAAAGGTTGGAAACAGGAAAAAAAGGCATACAGATGCTAGAAATGCTGGTCAAAGCAACTATACCACAGCAAATAACTTTTTTGAGACAACAATAGCATTCAATTTTGCAGTAGAAATGTCTGGGCAAGAAAAGGATATGCCTTTCCTTAGCTATATGTTTCTAGTACAGCATTTCTTATACATGCATCAATATGCTTTTACTATGCTGCTTTTTAGCACAGAAGCTAAGGAATTTTTATTTATTTATTTATTTATTTATTTATTTATTTATTTATTTATTTATTTATTTATTTATTTATTTATTTATTAATTAGTGAGACTTATATACCGCCTTAAGTGCAAGCACTCTCTAAGCGGTTTACACCAGTAAGCAATGTATATTTATATTGCCCCCAACAATCTGGGTCCTCATTTTACCTACCTTGGAAGGATGGAAGGCTGAGTCAACCTTGAGCCCGTGAGATTTGAACTGCTAAACTGCTGATCACAGTCAGCAGTAAAGTAGCCTGCAGTACTACACTCTAACTGCTGCGCCACTTCGGCTTGGTTTTTTCTGTTAACCATAGACCAGGAAGTTGAAAAACATCCTGGAAGAAAATAATAGCAGATCACTTGTGCAGCTTTTCAAAAAAAAAAAAAATCCACAAAAAAACCCCGTGTCTGTGAATTCATAAGGGGTTGAGTGATCTTGAATCACTCTCTCACCCACTCCAAAAACAGCAGCAAAAGGTAATTTAGAAAATTCTCAAGGTTTAGCTTCACTTTGGAATATTAAGTGTTTTTATATTCATTATTATTAGTCAGACTACCTCTGTGCCCCCTGGCAGGTTCTAGGAAATGTGTCTTCTCCATTTATTCTCGTTGTCTGAGATATGATCACCCTCAACCTTACTGGTCTTTCAAGAGACTGTGGAGACCTGGCTATTTTTACAGGCATGAGACCAGGCAGTTAGCTTGGGAGGGCTGATTTGGCTGTATTGCTGTAAATTACAGAAGAAAGGGCCTTCAGGAACAGGAAGAAGAGCTGCTACCAAGATAACAAAGAGAAGAGAGGACTGAGTCAGGAGCAGGAATGTAACCTGAGTAAATGTCCGAGACAAGATCCTTCCTATTTCTTGAGAAAATAAAAGGACAGAGTAGAGAACTGCATTCATACTTGCAATATTCTGCTATTGTAACTCTACAATAAACATACTAATCACCTACATGACTTTGGATTCCTGATGTACTTTATAGGGCTGGCAGTGATGAGCTGTTCTGTGTTTTTAAGGAGAGGGCTTCAGTTCAGGTTTTTCTTTCTTTCTTTTATTATTGCTGATGTTTTATATGGAATATTTGCCATCCAGAATTTTATCAGATAGATCAGCAATCTTACAAATTTGATTAATAAATGGACAAATAAATAAATAATAAAAATTTTCCTCTTCACACAGATGTATATTTAATTTCATTTATTATATTGGTGCTCAGCCAACCTCTTCATTACATTTTACCCTTCTGAATATTGTCATATCATTACCTAAGTTAGACAATGTGTTGCTTACTCTTAACTTCAGACCTAAAAAAAGGCAGATCTGGCCCTCCATTTTGCTTCCTCAATTGCAAAATGTTTGCCTTCCTTCCTGCCTGCATGTCAGTCAATTATAAACAATTAGATTCTCACCCATACTTACATAAAATTACTTGGCAAAACGTTTCAAAAATACAACCATAATATACTGCTTTAACCCTAACATAATTAGCTTTTAGACAACCATAAGAATAAATGACCTTTAAATTAAGAAGAATAAACAGACCCATCCAACAGCATTGGATCTTTCATCACAGATTTGTACGTTAAAAAAATGATACAGAAATTGCTAAACACAGGTACAAAGATTGCTCCTAGTGTGGATTTCAAAGCTTAAGGTGATCTTATTTTAGCCTTGAAATGTATTAGAACTACATTTTTAGGAACATGGTAGAAATACAACTGGACTAATAATAGAAATTTGAAGAAACAGTGAGGGACGAGGACACAGGATTAGAAAATATGATAAAATAATGTATAAATTGTATAAATATAGTAGCGATATATATAAATGGTGGCAGATCTATCTACAAATATTGTAATATGTAAAATATGAAAATTAATTTAAAAAAAATAAAAAAGAAGAAGCAATACTGCTGCCTTGCTTGGAGCCTACAGAGAAGCCTGCAGTCGTGGGGGGTGGTTAAGAGTCCTGAAAGCTACTTCCTTCCCTTTTAATTAACTGTTAACATTGAATTTTAACCATCCTTGCCTCTTTTTAAATTTTATATGCTGTTTTTATGTTTTAATATTTTATTTGCACACTATCCAGAGTCTCTCTGTGGGGGAGATGGATGTTTAAAATTTTGATAAATAAAATAAAAGTAAATATTAATAATCTGATATACATTTGAACACCCTCTTGCTGAAAGACGATGGAATAGCCTTGATACTGGGCAATCAGAGCTACTACCAATTAACAGTCACAACTAAAATGTGTCTCATAGGTGCTACTTGATTGGACACATATACATTTACACAGAGAGACAGAGTACAAAGAGAGAAAGTTCTGCTGGAAGTAAAGCCTCATTATTATTATGCTGGAAAGCTTCACTATAAAATACAGTGATTCTATGAAAATATTTACCGCTCCTTCTACACAAATCACTGTGAAGAGTAGAGACAGTAATTGGAATAGCATATCCTGACCTTTCCATGGCTTGCTTCATTAAACGATTTAGAGATGCAGGAAGTCAAGTTCTTTGGCAAGTCAGCATGATGACAGTGGTAGGACCAATTATTTTTCATCACCCTCAGTTCATTTGTCTATGTGTGTCTGTTATGATTTGCCTGCTACCTACTTTAAGCTACTTAGGCCAATGCTATTTTGGCTTAAAATTGGTATTGTCTTTTATCCAGGTACTGTATTTCCCCTCTGCCTCCCTGAAACAAAATTTTGGGTGGAACTAAAGCTGATTCTCCAGTTTGTTTGTTACGTTCTTTCAGTGTAGTCTGGATTCCTTAAGACTACATGGCCATGGCCACCCAGTTTACTTGGCAACATTGACTTGACATTGCCTTCTTATTAGGACTGAGAGAGAGAGGGACTGGACCAAAGTTATCCGTCTGGTTTTGTATCAAAAAGGCAGGACCAATCTCCCACTTTTGCACATATTTAAAAAGATGTTATTAATTCTCTCCCAACTGACAATTTGTATTTGATGACCAGCATTAGATAAAAATAAAGATATGGAATGTGACAAGTAGATTCTTAATATCATCACCTGGAAAGTGACTAATTTGTTTTAAGAGTAGTGTTATTCAGTCAAATTTTAAAATAAAATTCAGTTCAAAATTTGTACTTAATTTTTTTTATCATGCAATTTCATATTTAGAATTTTTACCAGTTCTTTATAGGGTGATTATCTTAATAATCAAAATAATTGGAGTTTGAGAGTTCCTGAACATTGATGTAAAGTAAGCAGCAAAGAGACTTTTGATAGAATTATTCTTTGTATAACAAGTACAGTATATCTGTCCCAATATTTGAGGGGCTGCCACAAAGAAGAGGGTGTTAACCATTTTCTAAAGCACCAGAAGGCAAGACAAGAAGGAATGGATGGAAACTGAAAAGGGAGAGAAGTAACCTACAACTAAGGAGAAATTTCCTGATAGTAAGAACAATCAACCAGTGGAGCAGCTTGCTTCAGAAGTTGTGGGTGCTGTAACTCTGGAAGCCTTTAAGAGACTGGACAACCATGTCTAAAATTTATTTATTTATTTATTTATTTATTTATTTATTTATTTATTTATTTATTTATTTATTTATTTATTTATTAATTTATTTATTTATTTATTTATTTATTTATTTATTTATTTATTTATTTATTTATTTATTTATTTGTCAACAAGTGCAAGGAAACAGGACACATGAAAAAATGGCACAAATAAATGGACATAAAGAAGCAAAACATAGGCCATAAACACATAAAATGAGTACATACAAATGGGTACAGTAGGACAGGGACGGTAGGCACGTTGGTGTGCTTATGCACGCCCCCTTAGGGACCTCTTAAGAAACGTGTAAGGTCCACGGTAGACAGTTTAAGGTAAAAGGTATGGGGGTTAGAGAAACTAACAACAGGATCAGGTAAAGTGTTCCAGACATTTACTATTCTATTGCAGAAGTCGTATTTTCTGCAATCAAGAACGGAATACATTTAGTTTGTATCTATTGATAGCCCTAGTGTTATTGCGGTTGAAATTAAAGTTAACAGGTAGGACATTAAGGTAGATGATCTTGTGTACTAAGCTTAGGTCAGAATGTAGACGGCGTAGTTCAAGGTTATCCAGGCCTAAAATGTCAAGTCTACTGGAATAAGGAATTTTATTGTGAGCAGAGGAGTTGAGTACTCTTCTTGTAAAATACCTCTGGACCCTCTCTAATGTATTAATGTCCGAAATACAGTGTGGGTTCCAGGCAGGTGAGCAGTATTCAAGGATAGGTCTGGCAAAGGTTTTGTATGCCCTAGTTAGAAGTATAACATTACCAGAGAGAAAACTTCGTAAAATAAGGTTGATAAAAATGTTATAGGGTCTCCTGCTTGAGCAGGGAGTTGGACTAGAAGACCTCCAAAGTCCTTTCCAACTCGGTTATTCTATTATCTGAACTTCTGTTATCTGCTTTTTGAAGTGATTGCTTTAAAGTGTCACTAAAGGTTGCCTGAAGCCAAAAGGGATAAAATGGCAGTTAAATACAATCAACCACCAAGCAAGTTATAAATAGATATATGTCTATATACTGTATGTATTCAGAAGTCAAATCAACTACAATACCTCACTCTAATAAATTACCTTTGGGCATTTTCTCAAGTAATTCTATAATCAATAATTAGTTAAGAAAGCCTCTGAATAAGGCATTCAGTAGCAGGCATGTCATATGTCATTTAATCATGTTAGATTAAAACATCAGCTTCATTGGTAGCAAAAGCTTTTTCCACTCTTAAGAGATAACATTCACTAACATTTTTTTTAAAAAATTATACATTATATCCTTGCTTCTACTATTGAATAACCTTGGTTTTGGAGAAGACTCATGAAATACCATGGACAGCCTATAAAACAAACAAATGGATCACCATACAAATCAAGTCAACCCAAAATTCTCACCTAAGGTAAAAATGACAGACTTAATTATCCAATTTGGGATTATATGGACTCAGTTACAGTGATGATGAGTGCACCATTGGAAGACCTCAAAGACCAGCTTAGGGGCAAACCACCATGAGAAAATCTTATCTATGGGATCACTAAGTGTCAATAGTGAGTTGATGGCACATTATTATATGTTCAGTCTTGAACAGCCAATCAAAAAAGCTTCTTCTGTGAAGAGTTATAATACATGTCAAACTCAGCACATTTTATAGTTTATCATTTGTGTCAGTGCATCATAATCAGCAACATTTGCCAATTTATAAATATGTCAGTTTTTTACTTGCTGATTTAAATTAAAGTTTCAATTTTAGCACTAAATTTAGTACATATTAAAATGTGCATTACATAATTTCTGTGGATCAAATCATCTTCCATTTCTCCTGACAAAAGAGATATCTGCCACTTTCTGAAAAGTATTGAGGAAGGTAAAAATTTACCACAGTATGACATTAGTATTCTGATAAAATACATTGATATTGGATGAAGCATCCCATGTACTTTCAAAACAGCAGTTATCCAAACATTTTGGATTTCAAATATTTATCAATAATTAAAGAAAAGTGTTGTTTCTTATTCAGGAATCAAGAGGACTCTTGAGATATGAAGTTGTGCTCTGATTTTTCAAGGGATAAGAATAAGTTAAGAATTTAGACAGAGACCAGCAATTCTGAGGCCACAACTAGCTATATTTCACAATAGTAAATCAAGATGACAAATTTATTTTGTATAGACTTGTTATTCAACTCCCAAGTTGCTCATTTTTACTTCCAGAAAAGAAGAAAGTAATTAACTAAGAACACTATAATAATACCTCACTCTAATAAACTATTTTCATATGAATCTAAATAAATTAACCATAATTAGAAATAATGAAATCTCAGCATGTTCCTATTTCAGTAGCTCAGTCTTTTGCTTTCCTAAATTAAAGTAGTATTGGAAATCAAAGGTGTTTTTTTTTCATATATTTCTGAAATAAATTCCAGGATTTGCATTCAGGGGCACTTTAGAAATCCATTTTCAAGAAACACTCATAAAACAAAGACAAACTAGAGAAAATGTACCACTCTATGAGAATTAGTACAGATATATTCTAGCTCTTTTCCATACCCAATCAGAATTCCTCACATGATGTCTGCAGGATGCTTTTGACAGACTCAGTCCAATCAGAGAGCAGACGGATTTAACCCATTCCTGGATGCTATATCCACCATGAGGGAGAATGTACCACTCTATGAGAATTAGTACAGATATATTCTAGCTCTTTTCCATACCCAATCAGAATTCCTCACATGATGTCTGCAGGACTCACTGCATAAATGGGGCATAGTATCCTCCCTTCAGTGTGACTGCAGGACCCCCTGTCAAACTATAGAGCACATCATGATCAGCTGTAAGCTGTCGGCCTATATCAGTCCAATATCTGATCCCTCCCCCCATATAAACAATGCTATGCTTCACTGGCTGGCTGGCCTAGTCATTGATATCTGCATATAGACCTTGTGTGTGTGTGTGTGTGTGTGTGTGTGTGTGTGTGTGTGTGTGACAAGTCCATGTATGATATGCCATATGCTAAATAAATAAACAAATCCACAAAACAGACATGTATTTGGATCAGCAAAGCCCACTGGAAAGAGCAAGCTTTGCAAGTAACCCGGATTTCACTGTACATGAGCTGCTATTCCAAGAATGTATGCACTATAATCTAGCAGGAACTACTCTAAACTCTGAATCTAGGATTATCTAAAGAGCTACAAAAATTGCATTGGATCATACCTTGAAAGAAAGAGCTCCCTTTAAAGAGCTTTCTTTTCTCAATATCATTTATCCCAGATTCTTCTGTTAGGCAAAGTTGCACAGTAGCATTTTTCTGCTCACAGTAGATTTAATTCAACTTCCTTTATCCCAATGACTGTGCTGTGATATCTTTTATCAGTATTTTAATATTTAGAAATGCATTTCTTTCTACATTTTAAAAATTATTGCAGTACAAATTCAGCACAAATTGTATTAAGGAAAATGATAATTCTATTTGTCTGAGTGGACATTTTCTAGGTTGTGAAGGGGCTTTGGGTGGGGGCTGGGATCACAATACAAATTATTGCCCTGCCTGAGGACCAAAGTTGGTGACACTGTCATTGGAAATAGTAGGCCTGAAGAAGATAGACATTTAATATTACACATTACTACAGCCGCTAGAATTATTTATGCACAAACTTGGAAATTGGACTCAATACCAACAATGATAACTGTGGTCAATAAAATTTTGGAAGTAGCAGAGATGTGCAAGTTAACGATGGAAATTCAGGACAAAGAAGAGACAGATTTTTATAAAACCTGGGATAGAGGGTATAATTGGCTTGGATAAAAAAAATACAGAAATCTATTATAGTATAACTTCTTGCAATGATATAACAAACTGTAGTTTATTTCATATATTGTGATACTTTACCTCACTTTCTGACTGAAGTAATGTTTGCAAACAGTAGGATGAATTGGGTAAATTAGCTGTAGAAATATTTATAATGTATACATACAGATATAATATATAATCGAGTGTATAAAGATTAGTAGTAATAGCTAATAGGCTGTCAAAGAAGCATGATTTCACTTTTATGGTTTGTATTAGTCGGCGTTATGTTTGTAGTTGACTGCGTATGTTATTTGCTTACTGTAGAGTTTTCTACAGTTTTTGTATTTGTTTTTTTCTGTTGTGTTTACTTTTGTTGTTGTGTGTATTTAATTGTTATGTTTTTAAAGGAAAACTCAATAAATATTATTTTTTTTAAAAAAAGGAAATAGTAGGCCAGAAATTTTCAGATCCATAGAAGTTTTTGCTTTGAGTGGAGGGCAAAGTGATCTCTTTTAATCTTTTAATCTCCCCAAATAAGCCGAGGTGGCGCAGCGGTTAGAGGCAGTACTGCAGGCCACTTTAGCTGACACTGATCCGCAGGTCAGCGGTTCAAATCTCACCAGCTCAAGGTTGACTCAGCCTTCCATCCTTCCGAGGTAGGTAAAATGAGGACCCAGATTGTTGGGGGCAATATAAATATACATTGCTTAATGGTGCAAACCGCTTAGAGAGTGCTTGCCCTGTGAGGCGGTATATAAATCTCACAAATAAATAAATAAATAAATGTAAAATTTTCATGAAGGACATATATTAGAGAAAAGAAGAAGTCTAGAATTGAGAAATTCTATGCATGAAAATCAAAACAGGTTTTAAAATCAAAGCATTCATAATTTCTTGCAGAAACAAGATGAAATGAACCTATGCTTGAAAAAATGAAAATCATAGGAAACCCATCCCACCCCTTGATTTCACCATCACTGTCTAGGAATATGCTTTCAATACCTTGGATTGTCAAAGATTTAGTCCTTGCATCATTGTATGATTTTGTGCAATGGTCAGATCTCATTAACTTACAAATCAAAAACCCTTTTCTTTTCTTTTACTGGATGGCCTGGTCATCTCTCCAATCCCTGTAGGGTCATCTGTCAGTATTTCATTGCTAAAACTAAGCTTTTGCTTGTAATTAAAATCAGGAAAGACCACAAAGGCTTCCTTCTCCACTTTGTTTATCATATTGTCTGATGTGAGAGCACTGGCTTTCTCTCCTTTCCCACAATCCACCTAGGATAGAATTTTTTTTTCTATCTATCACCTAGGATAGAAATGAGCTGAGGTGGCGCAGCAGTTAGAGTGGGGTACTGCAAGCCACTTTAGCTGACTGTGATCCGCAGGTCAGCCGTTCAAATGTCACTGGCTCAAGGTTGACTCAGCCTTCCATCCTTCCGAGGTAGGTAAAATGAGGACCCAGATTGTTGGGGGCAATATAAATATACATTGCTTAATGGTGCAAACCGCTTAGAGAGTGCTTGCCCTGTGAGGCGGTATATAAATCTCACAAATAAATAAATAAATAAATGTAAAATAATCTTTGGAGACTTAAGAAATAAATTAAACTTGTACTTTTTGCAAGTCTTAAGGTACTCATTCTGTCCCTTTAAAGGAGGTGAAACAGGCAAGATGACTATAATTTTTGCAATTTGTTTCAGCAGTGGTCATAAGAGAGATTGGTATGTCCTTTTGCATTATAAAGAGGCACACAAGTGTGATGGGTAGTATAGAAATTTAATAAATAAATAAATAAATAAATAAATAAATACATACATACATAAATGAATGAATGAATGAATGAATGAATGAATGAATGAATAATAAATAAATAAATAAATAAATAAATAAATAAATAAATAAATAAAGTAACATGTTTTTTCTCATTGTGTGGGCTTTCTGCTCTCCTTTGTCATATCTCTGAGATATATTGGAAAATCTAGATAAAGATGCAGTGTGATATCAGTCCTTGTTCCCAGAACTCACATTTTGAAGGTGATGAATCTCCTCTTACCCATTTTTTGCAATGTGCACGTATTTCAGTAGATTTTGCTCAGCCTTATACCTGTCCCGCTGTTTTCTTCCAAAGTGGAAAAAGAAAATCTTATTCAAATGGTAAACATAATTACACGTTGGTATTTTTCATGTTACCTTTTTAAAAGATTAAACAAGAAAATGGACATATTTTTCATCTAATCCTATTTCCAAGTCTTCCCCTCTATCCAGTTCCAAAGTTTGATATTTTAGTTTCCATCCCCATAGTTAAACAAGTCTTTTACATTCCTGAAATTATTTAAGGGTGTCAAAATTCTCGTGATTCTTTTTTTTATAAATGCTTCTCTAGCTTCAAATAAAATATATGAGCCTATTTGAAAACCAGCACCTTGCATGAAGTATTTAAGGTCAGAATTCGATATGCAGTAATAGCTTTGATAGAAGAGCAAGTGAAAGAATGTATCAAACTCCTACCAAGACTAGGATATCAGAATCACAGATGAGAAACAAACTCTAATGGATAACATTAAGATGGTAAAGTAGTTTCACGCAGACTTCATTTCAAATTCTATCTGCTTCACTTTCCTCAGTCTTCCTACCTGGAATTTGATTGTACCAAAAGTAACACAGAATTTGAATAAAAATGTTTCATCTTCAATTTATAATGTAGCTCAATATATTCACCTCTGCTGAAATTTTATTCAGAGTTCTTTGTAAATGTTACTCCACTTTTAAGCAGAACATCATGCCTATTATAAGAATTGTACTTCTATATTCACCTTCACAAAGAATTGCAAATATGTTAACAAAAAAAATCTGCACGCAGCAAGAAAGTGACAAAAATATCAATATTCTGGAAGAAACTTCAATAAAATATATTACAATGCTCCACTTATACTTTTTTGATACCTATGAATGTCTATAATATAATAGTGAGCTTGCATGCCAGGTTTTTTTTCCCCTTTTTTTCTCCCCTGGGTTTTAGATGAATCACATTTTATCAGGGTAATGATTGACAAGTTTCCATTCAAATGTTAATGCATTATATTGCAGCTGATGACAGAGAAACAAGAAAGAAAGAAATGATGGTTCTGAGTAAGCTTTCCTCTGAAATTGCTTCAGCATTCTGATAGGATAGAATGAGAATGAAAGACCCTAAGATCCTTACACTCAATACCCGCAGTATTTCTTTTCTTTCTTGATGAAGTGTTATAGAAAATCTTAAGCTTTCAAAGGCTGTATTAGCATCAAAGCCACCACTTTTGGGAAGCCACAATCAATTCCAGAGGACAGATAAATTAATAAAAAAATTATCTCTCTAAAAAGAGAGGAGAGGACAGAGAGAGATTGGACTGGGATGTGTGTCTCTATGAATACATTGCCCTTTATGTATTATTTATTGATATAATTAATATAAATAATTGGATTAATTTATTCTATTAAAATAGAAATAGCTTAGAAGTTACTTTTCCTAAAAGTGCAAAAAATAGATTTTATTATGAAACGAACATTTGTGAACATTTTTAGCAAACAGAATGGTGCTGATAGACTTGAAATATTTATTATACAACTGTAGCACAACTTTGCAGCAGTTCCAAAACACTGATGCTAATAAAACTCATAGTTTTCTAGCTGTTTCCTCTAATCCTTAACTAAATTACCGATTATATCCATCTGAAGTGGTGTCTTCAATCCAAAGTTAACTGTATGTTATAGAAAAGTTAAGTTATGATAGACAGTATTTTCAAATCTTATATTATCACAGCCAGGAAGTTTATTCCATGTCAACATTTGAGGTGTTTTTAAAAAAATTATTCTGACATATTTCTGTGTACATTTCATTAACAATGTGAAGGAATCATTTTGTTTGGAAATTGTAGTATAGCATCAGCAGCATATAATTTTAGTTTTTTATTTTTGCTTGCTAATTTGACTCCTGAAACATGCAGGAATATCAGAAAAGCTCAGGAGGATTTTCAATCAACATAATATACATACATATTTTAAACCCAAAAATACACTAAGGCAGAAGCATGTCCACACTGACGATAAAATACCCAGACACAAATTGAGCAATGTGGTATATGCAGTACAATGCAGTGAGACATGTACAGACCTGCACATTGGGAGAAACAAACAACCACTTCACATATGCATGGCACAACGTAGGAGAACAAACCCATCAGGACAAGGTTCAGCAATCCATCTGCATTTGAAAGAAGAAAACCACTCTTGAGAACAGCAAAGTCCATTTTTCTACACAGAGAGGACTGCCTTGAGCTATTTTTACAAATAGCTCAAGGCAGCAAATATATCCAACACAGCTTTCTCCTTCTATTTTCCCCACAACAACCACTATGAGTGGAGGCTGAAGAGAGAGTGAAAAGGAAAAAAAAATAAAACAAGAAATCCCAATTATAAGTTTCCAGGCCACAAGGAAAAATGATTGGTACATATAGAAGTACCAAATTAGGCAACTGGGAAGATATATAGCAACAGTATAAGGGATGAAAATGAAAAGAAGGACTAGGGGAGATATGATAGCAGTGTTCCAATATCTCAGGGGTTGCCACAAAGAAGAGGAAGTCAAACTATTCTCCAAAGCACCTGAGGGTAGAACAAGAAGCAATGGGTGGAAACTAAACAAGGAGAGAAGCAACTTAGAACTAAGGAGAAATTTCCTGACAGTTAGAACAATTAATCAGTGGAACAGCTTGCTTCCAGAAGTTGTGAATGCTCCAACACTGGAAGTTTTTAAGAAGGTGTTGGATAACCATTTGTCTGAAGTGGTGTAGGGTTTCCTGCCTAAGCAGGGGGTTGGACTAGAAGACCTCCAAGGTCCCTTCCAACTCTGTTGTTGTTGTTGTTGTTGTTGTTGTTATTGTTATTGTTATTGTTATTGTTATTGTTATTGTTATTGTTATTGTTATTGTTATTGTTATTGTTATTGTTATTGTTATTATTATTATTATTATTATTATTATTATTATTATTATTATTATTATTATTATTATTATTATTATTATTATAGTAGTTTGATGGGAGAAGCAACAGATTTAACGATGTCAGGATGTCTGTCAAATAATTCCTTCAGGATAGGTGGATAAAACAGGCTGGGGATTCCCTGTAGATGGAACAATAAAAGAATATATGGCCCAAGGACTCTACTGTAGCTTCCCACTAGGACTATATATATTGATGAGTGAGTACCAGCCTAACAAAACAGAAGAAGGCAAATCATCACTACAATCAGTGTAAACACCCAGCAAAATTTCAGGATGATAAAAGTAGGAAACTGACACATGCTGGATGTATTTGAAAAGACTCCATGTCCTGAAGGACAGGGGAACATACTTAGATTTATTTGAAGATCAGTATGGCAGATATGATTCTTATGGATACTTCTGAGCAAAGATTTTCCGATGAGTGTCCTACAGAGTGAGGACACAGAGTGAAGCTTGCCAATAATATTTTTTAACTAAGTTGACTTAAAGTGATCCCTAAGGACCAATAGGAATAAGTTAACTTTAGCCAAAGTTAAAATGTATACCAAGATCTAGCATCCATTGAGACCAAGTCCTTTTCAAAGTATACAGTAGTGTTCTTAAGGTATCTTGGGACCGCAAAACATAGCTATAATAAAGTTAGAACAAATGGTTTCAGGAATGTTAAAGTTTCTAAAAGTACAGATTTGGAAACCACTGAGAAACTTGGGAAGGACCTCAGCTATGATAGACCTTGCAAGCTTCAGGGATAAAGTGAATTCCCTTTAAATGGCTAAATCTCAGGACAGTTGAAGAGCCATGCTCAGCAATATGTGTCAGATAGATACAAAATGTTCTCTCCAGTATAGAGGGACTTGGAAGAGTCCTCCAAGGTAATTATAAGTGTGCACTTGCTTGACAGAATTCCCATTAATTTGCCATTTATGAATTTTATAGTTTTGGGCAAATATCATGACTTTAGTTGCTTGATAGTTTATTACTAGCTTTTCTCCTGAGCAGAAAGAGACCAAAGTCCTCAGCACTCTTTCCATGATCACAATGTCATCTGTCTATAAAAGACACAGAATTGCTTGACTGCTAATACTGCTAAAGTGGGGCAGAGAGGCATGGATTACTGAGTTGATATACACATTAAAAAGTAGAGGAAATGCAAGATACCTCTTCATGGTTCTTGCGCAAGATAACTACTTCAGCTTTAGCCACAATAATACACGAGCACACAATAGAGACAAACTCAAGGTAAACCACTCCAAACTTGATTGCAGAAAATATGACTTCAGTAACAGAGTGGTCAATGCCTGGAATGCACTACCTGACTCTGTTGTTGCATCCCCAAACCCCCATAACTTTAACTTTAGACTGTCTACTGTTGACCTCACCCCATTCTTAAGAAGTCTATAAGGAGCGTGCATAAGCGCACCAGCGTGCCTACCGTCCCTGTTCTACTGTCTCCATTAATTTGTACCTATTTACTATGTTCATATTTATGTTTATACTTATACCTGTTATCTTTTACTTGTTCAACAAAACAAACAAACAAACAAACAAATAAATAAATAAATAAATAAATATGTCTGATTGTATAAAGCAGGTCTAGATCCTCAATGTCAGGATCCAATGCAAAGCAACCAGGAAGAAATGTTTTAAGGAGAGATGGAAGGCGAGAGTAGTCTAAGGTAAGTTCATTCAGGGTGGGGCAATCTAAATTTGCATTCAAGACCAGATTGAATCAGGTCTTGAAAATCTGAAGGCTACTGAAGGAGATTCTTACGTAGTTTGAATCCTGAATGCTGCCCAGTGCAGTGCCAGTAGAATGCCAAAGAAAGCTTGGCTTGGAATGGAAGTGAATGTAACCTTCCCCTGTCCTTAAATTTGCTTATGAGTCCTCTCCTGATGTCTGGGCCCACAACATGTATAATTGATGTTACTTCCTTGAACAGAAGTACAGTATGTGAGAAAACAGAAGTGTGTTTAGTTAATACAGAAAGAAAAAAAAAGAGGAAATGGGATGAAAAAGGGAAGGAAGACTCCAGAGTTTTGTTGGTGTACCACTAAATAGAAACAACTTCCATCTGATTCATTCTTCCTACTTTGCCAGTTAAACAATATTGTTAAACAATTAAAATGTGATAAACATCTGGCTCCCTGAATAAATTAGAATACTGTAATCACTTCCACCCCAAGATACTGCATTACCAAATAAACAACCAGTAGGAGAAGAAATCTCAATGTAAATAAGTTTATTCATTTTGGTGGCAGAGAGATTTGGAGATATGTGTACTTATCCCCAAATGAATGTAGGAAAGATTATGTCACTTCTGGGTAAATAACCATGATTTGACCTCAGAGGATAATGTAAAGCAAGATCAAACAAGAGGATAGGACAACTTGCCAGCTGAAAGAACACGCCTGAGGAAGCTGAAATCCAAATGCATGACAAAATAAATTGTGTTACTTTAAGAACTCTTTTTAGATATGCTGTTGCTATCTAAGGTTTATTTGTAGTGGTTTCTCTTCTTGATGGAAGGAGTAAAAGAGGTACTAAAGGGAAATAGACACGAAATTTATGTTGGGGGGTGGGGAAAGGCTTTGCTGGGAAAATACAAAACACCAGTTAAAAGTTACATGAAATTAAAGAATACATCTGCGCATGTTTGACCACTTAGTTCTTACTTTTTTCATGGAGTTTTCTTCAGTGATTGATGCATTTGTTGCTTCTGTATCTAACTTCTGCTACCACACAGAATCTGCTCCCAATCTCTCCAGAGATTTTCCAAGGATGGTCTCTAATAACTCTTGTTTTAAACAGGTTTGCTGCCAAATCTATCTGCAAGAAGTCTCCAAAGCTACTTCCTCTCTTTCTTGTGGTACGGGGAAATATTAAACAAAAACCCCAGTCAATCTTTGAACTTTTTACATCATTTTTTATATCAGTAAGGAAGCAGAATGCTGTAATACAATATATTACAGATCCAATAGTAATATCAAACTACTTCAAGCTACTGAACTTCTCCTTAGCTATTCCATCCATCATGAAACAGACTGAGCACTCTCTAATCTCCGTCATCAACCATTATCAATGCCAAGAGTTGTGTCTCTACAAAGCCTATAGCAGTGATGGCGAACCTATGGCACGCGTGCCACAGGTGGCACGCGGAGCCATATCTGCTGGCACGCAAGCCGTTGACCTAGCTCACCTCCAGCACGCATGTGTGCACCAGCCAGCTGATTTTTGGCTCGCGCGGAAGCTCTGGGAGGGTGTCTATTAGATAAAACATAAGGCATTCCAGATACTTTTGAATTCAAATTTACCATTGTGGACAGTTGTGATGGATTAAGGAAGTTGTAACTTGTAATGAGCCACACATTACCTACTGAGTTTAAAAGACTCTACTAAGACCTTAGAATAAGGAAAGACAGCTTTCAGGCCAGCAGTCCCCAAATCCATTTGGGTGACCATTAAGTATCCTAAATTAAAGACAGTAGGTGTATTAGTCCTACTACACTGTAATCCTTTATTCTCGCACCTCCAAAGAGCAAAAAAAGTCAGAATTACAAGTTATAGTCATTTGGCAATGAAGGAAAAATAATTTGCTCTAAACTAACAATCAGACAATATAACACCACAACAAATCATCTGGGATGGCATAAGGCTTGTCATATTATCTTCTAAAACCAGTCTTTGCCAATTAATATTTATTTTGCAATATAAACTGACACAATTAGAGCTCAGAAAGCTACTTATTAAATGCAAGGGTGAAGAATCATTTACACATGAACAGATAATTTCTGGGGTGTTTTTCCACCCCCTCACGTTCCAAAGTGCAGCCAATACTTCATCTGCAGAACAGCAGCAGTTAATGTGTGGAGAACATATCAAGAGATGAACACTTGATAGTGAGTTCTGAAAAGCTTATTTGGATTTTTAAAAAACCCACAAAGTAATAAATAATAAATACAAAACACTAATCATAAAAAATGATTTTGCAAATCCACTGTGTCAAGATACACCACTTTAAAATATAAATTAATCTAATAATCCCAAATTGTTATATCTAGCTGGACCAGCTAACCAACTCTCTAGTTTATTCAAAAGTGGCAAACTGAGACCATCATTTTGTTGGGCCACTATTTCAATCTCAAAGAGACTTTATTTTTCTTTCTCCTTTTTTCACATTCTGTAAAAAATAATAACAGGATGATAGCTGAATAATAGCTGATTGCCATCACTCTCTGATCACACAGTGCTAATTTGTGGACAACAATTTTGCTGTTATTATATACTGCATTTCAATATTCTGGAACTATTGATATAAATATTGAACAGTGTCCCTGAATCTTATGAGATCACAGATCAATAATTTCAGGGGTAGGATATTTAGTTTTTTCAAAGAGAATTTTGGGGCATACAACATTGCATATGAATGTTTAAGCTCTCCTCTACCTGGTATTCTTCACATCCAGGAATAGTGATAAGAGAAAACAAAGATCACTCATTTTTCATTTCCTATTGTTATAGGTGGACACAGTATTTCAAGCATTAAGTTGCTGTAGTAATAAGAATAGTTCTGGGGATAGGGAAAAGTTTGCCAATTTCTTACTCACCTTATGCGATTGATAGATTTTGCATCTAGGAGGTATGCCTAACATAAAATATTTCTTTCCGTTACTGCTTTCACTAGCCTCTTTCCAATAGCTTGTTGGCACTTTTAGAATTAATTTCTATTGAGACTATTTTTCTTATCAATGTTTCTGCCAGTTTATCTCTATTACACACTAATTACACACTTGCTTGATAGTTTCCTTTTAATATAATGTTTCAGATATATTTTCTTCTTCCAAAGTCAAACTCAGCAGGGTGTGCTTCCCAGGATATAAGTTACTTTTCAAAAAAAAAGGTAAGCTGTTTTTCTAATCTGCTTGCACTATTATTAACATTACAAAGCTGTTAAAAAAATTGCCTTGCTTCCGCATTTGCTTTTATTTTAGTACCCTTTCCAGTGGTAATCTTCAAACACTGTAGTAATTTTATGTAATTGTTGATGTAAAGCGTGCTTAATTTAAAACTATAATTATATTTCCTATAAAATATTATAAATGCCACTAGGATCTCTCTCTCTCTCTCTACCCACCCCAACACAAAATCACCTTCTTTCCATTGAATACCACATTTCTAACTGCCTGTAATGGCCAGTGGGAATGACGTTGGGAAGAAAGGTCACAGGGTAGATAACCATCATGCAAAAGGTACCTCAGCACAGGGGTGGGTTCCTCCCGGTTCGGACCAGATTGCCCGAACCATTAGCGACCCGCTGGTGACGCGACAATGGCGTCATGGATCTGGTTCGGTCGGTGCTGGTCCGTGGGTGCTGCCA
Source organism: Diadophis punctatus similis (assembly GCA_023053685.1). NCBI lineage: Eukaryota > Metazoa > Chordata > Lepidosauria > Squamata > Dipsadidae > Diadophis > Diadophis punctatus. The sequence goes on along the minus strand of JALIGW010000006.1, from coordinate 35,730,067 downwards.
TCTTTTGGGGGGGATTTTTGGTGATTTTTTCCGTGTTTGGATGGTTTCTCCTCTTCCGCAGCTTGAAAAAGAACCCTCCCGCCCATCCCCGGGTTAATATTCACCTTTATTTCTTTGCCCAAAGCACAGCTGATCAGCTCCTCAGCTGTGTTTCGGGCTGAATCCTGCTACTGAGCATGCGCGGAAGTGAAATTGCATGGGGGGGGGACATGTGTGCGCATGCAGGGAGCAAGAACATGCATGCAAAATGTCGCGATGCGAACCGGTGGCGAAGGTAAGTGAAACCCACCCCTGCCTCAGCATATAGCAGGGGTGTCAAACTTGCGGCCTGCGACCAGATGCATCACATGCTGGCTCTGCCCCCACCCAGTTTAGTGAAGGGGGAAAAAGTCCCAATACATCATGTGATGTCGCCATGACAACACGAGTTTGACACCTCTGGCATATAGAATCAAAAGGGACCCTTCCTAGTTTCTGGCAAAGTGAAAGTACAAGTAGTCTTTTACTTACAACCATTTGTTGACTAACTGTTCAAAGTTATAACAGCACTGAAAAAAGTGACTTATGCTTTTCACACTTAACAACCATTGCAGCATTTGCATAGTCACATGACCAAAATTCAGATCCTTGGCAACTGGTTCATATTTATGGTTGCAGTGTCCTGGGATCATGTGATCACCTTTCGTGACCTTCTGACCAGCAAAGTCAATGGATTCACTTAACCATGTTATTAAATTAACAACTGCAGTGATTCACTTAACAACTATGGCAAGAAAGGTCATAAAATGGGAGAAAACTCACTTAACTATGTCACTTAACAACATAAATTTTGGGCTCAATTGTGGTCATAAGTTGAGAGCTACCTGTAAGGAAGGGGGAAGGGACGTTGGTACTCACCTGTGAGACGTCCTTTCTCGTAGGGCGGAGCTAGCCTCCAAGAGTGGGTTAAATCTGCCCCCTAGCCAATAGGACCGAGTCTTAAAAAAGGTATAAATAGTGCCCTCTCAGATTGGCACTCCCTCTTTTAATCGAGGGATCAAGACAGACTCGATGTGCTTTTTCCAAAACAAACAGACAATTTATTAACTATGTACAGACTCATCGCAGAGAAAAGGAATTATGTACATGAGACACAGCTCAGAATAAGTAACTATATACATGTGAATCATTGCATACAAGAGAAGAACTATATACACCAGATAGCCGTATAGCGCCCAGCCAGCCCCAATGGGAGGGACTTGGAGGCTAGCTCCGCCCTACGAGAAAGGACGTCTCACAGGTGAGTACCAACGTCCCTTCTCCATAGTGGGCGGAGCTAGCCTCCAAGAGTGGGACATACCAAAGCTGGCGTCCCTAGGGCGGGATCAATCGTCCTGGCTGGGAAGAGAACTCGATGTCACCCCTGTCTCCAGCACCCGCCTGCCAAAATCCGCCTCCTCCGAAGCATAAACGTCTAGTTTGTAATGGCGGATGAAGGGAGTAAGGGAGGACCAGGTGGCCGCCCTACAGACCTCGAGGATAGGGACCCTAGCATTCCACGCTGCAGAGGTCGCTGCGCTGCGGGTGGAGTGTGCCGTGAGACCCGAGGGCTTAGGTAGTGCCATGTGTTTATAGGCCAAGGAGATGGCCGCCCGGATCCATCGGCCAATTGTCGCTGAAGACGCCTTGCGACCCTGAGTAGAGGGGCGAAAAGTCACAAATAAAGTCTCCGTTCGCCACAAAGGAAGCGTCCGGCAGAGGTAAATGTTAAGAGCTCGCTTAACGTCCAGCATGTGCCAAGCGCGCTCAGAGTCCGTGGATGGATTTTGAAAAAAGGCAGGTAAGATGACCTCCTGCGCCCTATGAAACGGCGTGTTCACCTTGGGCGTGAAGGCCGGGTCCAATCGAAGAACGACCCTGTCGCTGTGGAAGGTACACAGGTCCGCGCGCACGGACAGGGCTGCGAGTTCAGATATCCTGCACGCTGAGGTGATTGCGACGAGGAACGCCACCTTGAAGGAAAGGTGTGACAAGGGAACAGAGTCCAACGGTTCAAAGGGGGCAACCGTTAGGGCCGAGAGAACCTTGGAAAGGTCCCACGTGGGGAAACGATGCACCACTGGTGGGCACAGGTTAGTGACCCCCTTAAGGAACTGCTTCAAGAGAGGGTGAGCAGCCAGCGAGTCCAGGTGTGGGCAGGACAACACCGTCGAAAGCGCCGCAACCTGTCTGCGCAAGGTGTTGGGAGACAGACCCTTGGCGAGCCCCTGTCGCAGAAACTGGATGATATTAATGATTGAAAGATCAAGAGGAGAATAACCCACCTGCGCGCACCAGCCACAAAAGGTGTGCCAGGTAACCGAATAAATCCGCTCCGTCGACGGCCGTCTGGAGGCCAACATGATTTCAGAGAGGTCATCCGGAACTAGGCGGTGTTGCAGAGTGAGCCGCTCAAGCGCCAGGCGGTCAGTTGTAGCCAGTGCAGCTCTGGATGCTGCACTGACCCCTGGGCAAGCGACCACTCTGTCAGCGGGATCCGCCAGGGAGGTGATGCGGACAGGGACATAAGGTCCGCGAACCAGGTCCGCCGGGGCCAGTGTGGGGCCAGGAGGATGACTTCTGCTTTCAGCCTCAGGACCCTCCGGATGACCTGCGGGATCAGCGGGAGGGGGGGGGGAAAGTGTACAGCAATTCCTGTGGCCATTGACAACGAAGAGCGTCCGTGTCCTCCGCGCCCGGAGTTCGGAACCTGGTCACGAACCTGGGAAGCTTGGCGTTTTCCGGGGTGGCGAACAGATCCACGGCTGGCAGTCCAAAGCGGTCCACTATTTGATGGAAAATGTCCGGGTGCAGGGACCACTCTGCCGGGTCGATGACATTCCAGCTGAGCCAGTCCGCCGTGGTGTTGCTCACCCCGGAGATGTGCTCCGTAGTGATGGATCGGAGATGCCACTCTGCCCAGAGCCCCAGGGTCATCGCTTCGGACATGAGGGCCCTGGAGAAGGTTCCCCCCTGTCGATTTATGTGGGCTTTCGTAGTTACGTTGTCCGTTAGGACCAAGATGTGACTGCCCACCAGGTGAGGTTGAAAATGCGCAAGGGCCAACCTGACCGCCCTGAGCTCTAGCAAATTGATCGGAAGGGAGCGCTCTGCCCTGGACCAGGTGCCCTGGGCGACGAGGGATTCGGTGTGGGCCCCCCAGCCCGTGGTGCTGGCGTCGGTCGTCAACGTGAGTCTCTGTGGCTCCATGAAGTCTGAGCCCTCGCTCAGGGCGGGCGAAGTCCACCACCGGAGTGATTTCCTCGCCAACACTGGCATCCTGACCCTCGCGGGGGAGTGGCTGCGATTCGCCCACTGAAAGGGGAGAAGAAACCATTGAAGGTCTCTGGAGTGCAGATGAGCCCACGGGACGATGTGTATAGCCGAAATCATTTTCCCCAGGAGGGAAGACAGCTGGTTCAGGGGAACCCTTGTTTGAGCCAGAACATGCTGGACTAATTCCAATATGCTGTCTCTCCGTTCCTGGGACAGGTAGACCCTGCACTCCAGAGAGTCAATGATGGCCCCCAGGTGGGTGACCCTGGTAGAGGGGGACAGTTGGCTCTTTCCCAAATTAACGAGAAACCCGTGGTGCTCAAGTGTATTGAGGGTAACCTGGACATCCTGCTGAGCCTGGGACAGGGAAGAGGACTGGATGAGAATGTCGTCCAGGTAACACTGAACACGCACGGGAAGAGCCCTAAGGTGGGCGGTCAAGGCGGCCAAAACCTTGGTGAATACCCTTGGCGCTGAAGACAGGCCGAAGGGTAGCGCCTGGTATTCATAATGCACCCCTGCATAGCAAAATCTGAGGAACTGGCGGTGAGAAGGATGAATAGGAATGTGGAGGTAGGCCTCCGTGAGGTCAATTGAGGCAAGAAAATCGCCACGCCTAATTCCTGCCAAAATTGATTGCAGGGTGTGCATTTTGAATTTTCTGTACCTCACATATCTGTTCAGGCGTTTCAGATCGAGAATCGCTCTCCACCCACCCGAGGATTTCGGAACCACAAACAAGATGGAATAAAAGCCTTGCCCCTGCTGGTCCTCAGGCACTCGCTGGATGGCTCTAATGTCCAGTAGGTGCTGGATGGCCTGATCTACGAGGACCCGTTTGGAAATGTTTGAAGACAAGGGGCAGCATAAGAAAAACCTCGGAGGGGTGGAAATAAATTCCAGGTACAGTCCTGTCGACAGGGTTTGCAAAACCCATGCGTCATTGGTGATTTCCTCCCACCGACTGGCAAAGGATGCCAGTCGACCCCCAATGGGAGGGATCGAGTCGGGTCTACTTATACCGGCGGTAAGGGCAACCACCGGCTCCTCTAAAGGGCCGTTTTGATTGCCCGCCCCGGTATGGCCTGTCAGCAGCCGAGCGCTGCCGCGGGGCATAGGACCCCTGGGAAGCTCCATATTGCCCTTGGGGTGCCCCGTACTGCCCTTGCCCAGAAGAGTAGGATCCCTGGTACCTATTGTATAGGGTCTCAGAAGGCCTGGAGCCTCGCCGGTAGGGAGGGGCCTTATTTTGGGACTTTTTATTGTAAGAGGGAAGGATTTTCCTCTTATCTTTGGTTTCCGTAGTGATCCGGTCTAGGGCCGGGCCAAACAGGGACTGACCAGAAATCGGGGCCGCAGCCAGTTTCCACTTATGCCGCAAATCGGCTGACCAGCCGCGGAGCCAGTGCATGCGCCTGGCCACTACCGCCGTTCCCATTGCCCTGGCCGCGTAACGACCAGCCTGGAGCGCGGAGTCAGAGGTAAATTGGGCCGCTGCAATTAATTTCTGAATATCCTGGTGAGCCCTTGTGTCGGCTTGCGGTATATGGTCCTGGAGACCATGTAACCACTTCAAAGAAGTGCGGCAAAAAAATGACGTTGTAGTCGAGGCTCTAACCGCCCAGGCCGCCGCCTGGTGGGTTTTCTGTAGAATGGATTCCATCCGACGTTCCTCCGGACGAAGGAGGTCATCTGGCTCCCCGGGAACTGGAGCATTCGAATAGAGCGCCAACACGGAAGGGTCGACAGCCGGAACTGGAAGATGTTGCGCCAGGTGAGATGATATGTTGAAATACCTCTTGTCTTGAGCGTTAGGCGGAGGCCCCGAGGTGGGCGTAAGCCACTGCTTTGTTATGGCATCAACAAAGAGGTTTGGCGTCGGGATTACCTCGGCGGAAGAGGTTGAGGCTTCGCCAAATATGGGATCACCCTGAACCGCCGAAGTTTGAGGGTCAGCGGCCGATGGTGGGATGTTGGCCGTGGCCCTGGCCTTATGGAGCAGGGAACGAAAAAGGCTGGGGTGGAAGAGGGAGGTAGATGTAGAAGGTTCGGGAGCCAGGTCCTCGTCCTCTGACAGCTGCGGATGGGGAGGATCGCATCCCCCTTGGCCCTCGTCAATTTCCCCTTCCTCCTTGTCCAGGTCTCCGGCCGGGATGGGGGAGCTGTGGACGGAATAGTCATCATCCTCCATGTCCTCGATGGTTGCAGGCTCAGGGACGGGCGGAGGTGAGACAGCTCTGGGGGGGGGACGGCTCTGGGAGGAGTGAGCCATGGCCTTGACAGCGGCCTCAATCCCCCGCTTAATGGCGTCATCCATTCTCTGTTGGACAGCCGGATCATCCAGTGGGTCATTGTGAGTCGCTGATGTGACCCTACGGTGAGAGGAGCGACTCTGGGAACAGCGAGCGCCCCAAATGTCCCCTTCCTCGAGATGAACACCCGGGTTGTCCAGGGAGACATCTTCAGGTGAGCAAGGCTGCCCCGCCCCTTGTGGCAGGTAATGAGGTGTTGCATCCCCCGGGCCACGGGCTGATGTCCTGGGGGAGGGGGAACCCGCAAGTGTGCCCCCTGATGTGGATCTGGAGGAGTCTTTGTGCCCCTCCCCTTTTGAAGCCGTTTTTGAAGGCTTCTTGGTTTTAGGGGGGGTGATATGAGGGGGGATCTGTCCCTGTGCTCATTGGTGGCACGTGGCAGAGAAGAATCCTCCTTTGATCCTTCGGTAGGGCAAGGCCTGGATGACTTAGACTTGGCTTTGCCCTGCCTGTGAGCCCCCTCAGCCATGCCAGCGATTTCCGACCAGTTATTTTATTTATTTAGCTGCTCCTCGTACGATTTCCTCCCTCTCTGTAGCTTCATAGCACTTGTCTCAAGAGCTAGAGCCCACTGCGCATGCGTGGGCTCTTTACTCGATCGTGGAATCTGCCCGGCAACTGATGACGAGTAGAGCAGCCAATCAGGAGATCCGAATCTGCCCGGCAACTGATGACGAGTAGAGCAGCCAATCAGGAGAGCCGAATCTGCCCGGCAACTGATGACGAGTAGTGCAGCCAATCAGGAGAGCCGGTTTGGGGAATTTAAAATGGCCACCGTGACATCAGCGACGAATTCGCAAACGGCCGTTCCCGCCAAGACAGAGAGGCTCGGGCGACGGATTTAGGCCTGCCGGCTTGACGGCTGAGGCAACCGCAGCGAGAGAGAGGGAGAGAGAGAGAGGTAGGCCTGGCAGAGAAGGGCTCTGCTTGTGGCGGCCGGCAGCAGCACAGTTCGCAGAAAAGGCTGTGGGAGGATCGGCCTCCAGCCGGAGGGGTGGAAAAGGCCTTTATCGGCTTTGAGGATTTCTTCTGACTTTTCCCCCCAGACAAATAGCAAGGGTGGCCGGTGATGGTAAAGGGCCTCCCTTTAGTTCGCCCTGAAGCCCTAGCTGGCTGTCAGGGCCGTTTATGCAGCTGGGCAGCTGCCCACGCCGCGCTCAACCCTGGATGACAGCTGTCAGTCAGGGGAGACTTTGGAATTACGCAGAATGTCACTCACGAGGTAAACAGCAATCAGGAAGTTAAGATCAGCAACGGTGGAACTAGCCTCCAAGCACAGGAAAAAGCACAATGCCCTTTGGCTATGGACCGAGATTAAAAGAGGGAGTGCCAATCTGAGAGGGCACTATTTATACCTTTTTTAAGACTCGGTCCTATTGGCTAGGGGGCAGATTTAACCCACTCTTGGAGGCTAGCTCCGCCCACTATGGAGAAATGCTTTCACACTTTAGACAAGATTCTGCTACTTTAACCTTACAGTAAAGATAGTGTTGGATCTCATGGTTAGTGCTTCTTACCTAGATCATCAAAGATACCTCAAAAGGACTGATATTGGCTCACTGACAAAGTCTAAATATAGTTTGGATGCTTCATAGTTGGCTTGAAAATCTGTACTTTATAAGTTATTCTAGAGTATTGATTATATTAGATAAGCAAGATTAAGCTTCAAATATTCATGGGATAATTGAGTTGGTCACGGTCACTATCTCCAAGGCTTGAGGCAAAAGTGATATATAAATGCAACATAAATACATCCCCCCCACTATCATTCTTCCTATCTTTCCATTATCTCACCTAAACATAGAGGTGATCCTTGACTATATCTCTCTAGCCCTTTCCACAGTCCAAATTTTATTCTATGCAGTCATAGAATAAATAGACTAACACTTTGGGCTTTGAGGTTTAAATATCCAGCAAGAGAACCAAGATAAGAATTTGATAGGTCATTCTGAAATAACAGGGATTAAAAAGTAATGACATCCCTCCCTCGTCAGTTTGCCTGTCTATCAACCTACTTGGCTCATCCACACAAAGAGTTGGGAAGAGGCCATCCAACTTCAGTTTGAATTTTTTTAAATAATGTTATTTCTTCTGTGAGTAAAAATTCCATTCAGTATTCAGTTCAAATCAGATGTACAGTATTTTTATGTATTATTTACTGTATAATTTCATTGAGTTTCTCATTTTTAACCTAAATCAAATTTCATTCCATCCCACTTCCACACCAGTATGATTTTTTTAAAAAATAGGCATTAACATTTTTATGTAGACTGGTTCAATTATAAACATCTTTGTATACATGTTTCTCAGCATGCTAATATGCAAAATTTTGAAGGCAAATCCCCAGTATAATTAATTGCTGTATGCTACTTTAATAAAGAGTTTATGTTCTGGACATTTCTTCCCAATGTGTGCATTTTGGTAAGTATGTTTTTCTCTAATGTATACATTTTATATGCATTTTTAAAAACATGTCACATTGACCAAAGCATTGAAGGAATATGTCTCTAAAAGAAATCAAGTTATATTAATGGAGAGAGTAAGGAAAGAAAAGATAAATTTTGGGAGGGATTATTTCTAACACCAGTTCCAATGAAATTTAATTATGTGTGAATACTTACGTTTCTTTCTTTCTTGGTATTGTATTTGCTTTCTTCATTGTCCTCTATGCATTGAATTAATAGTCTAAACCAGGGGTGTTCAATTTTGCCAACTTTAAGACCTGTGGACTTGGCTGCCTGGGGATTTCTGGGAATTGAAGTCCACAGGTCTTAAAGTTGCCAAGGTTTAAACAATGTATGGCAGAAAATCCCAAGACACATTTCTGCATACTTCAGAGTTCCCATCTTCATTCTTCCCTCAGTTGCTGCTTTTTGATTTGGTAGGAAAGATCCCATTGGCAGCTTTCCCTTCCACTTAAAGTAGCAACTGTAAAAGAGGTAACCTAAGATAATTATTCTGTAATAAACAGGAAGAAAAGTACATTGTCTCTGGTTTGGTTGCTTGGCAAGATTCTGAAGACGCATAATATATTTATTAAAAGTTTCTTGTACTTGTAAAGCAAGACGCATATTAATGATGCAACCATAACTCATTCATCTATATTTTTCTTGAAGTGCAATTTGAGCACAGGTCTATATAAGCTTTTAAAAGTACCTACCATCTTTTAAAATGATTTCTCTAATTGCTCCTGAGACTCAATTGAACATGAAGAAAAAAAGACATTATTTTATTTGTTTTGCTATTAATTTACTGCTAGAGTATCCTAAAAATTGTCTCAGTGATACACCATATCACACCCAAGTTTTCCTTTTTCCCAGCCTAATCCATTGTCGTGACATTTATAATGCACAAAGGCTACTGATTCAAGTTCTCATTGGTTGACGGCTGGCTTCCCCTGCTGAACCTGTATATCCTGTTTAGCATCTGAGAACACATGCCATCAAATGCAAAGCCATGTGGTGAGAGGTAAATTACAAGCTGTCTGAATATGAGTTGTGGCCAATTCATCTCTCTCATTCTGTCAGATTTCAGTAATGTGCATAAAGTCAAAGTTCTCCTTCATTTTCAGGCTTTCAAATTCTCTCATACTATCTTGGATTGGATTGCTGGTATTTTAAAAATGCTGTTAAGATAGGGCAGAGGAGATAGAAACTATTCCATATAACTTTTATATTAATTATGGGGAGGTAGAGCACCCGAGGCTTCCTTAAAAACACATATATGATGTCAAAAGATAAATAATTATGGTATTCCTCCCCATAGCAAGCACTGGTCATACAATGCTTACTCAGTTAAAGTTGCTAATTACATTTTAAAAAGTTTTTTAAAAATACCCACTCGTGAGGTAATTAACTTTGTGTCCAATTTGGTCTTGAGTAATTGCTATAAACAAATAGGCCTATTTAATTCCATGCTCAAAACAAAATTTTCCCAGGGTGGGCAGCAACAGTAACAGGAGCAACTGATTTCCAGCTTTTTATCTTGATCCTGTCACCATTGGAGGAGGAAATCTGGAAATAAGAACCTAACTTTCACTTACACATCAACTCTTGGGTCAAAGACTTCACGTGGAGATTGAGCTAAAGATGAGAGGTCTTTTTCTCTTTGTTCTTCTTTGTCCTGCTGTTTCTCATAGCTCCAAGAGGGCAGGATCTGGGATCAGCAGCATCTGACTTATTCTCAATGTAAGATATGAAGGATAAACTATAATGGTTAACTGCCGTCCTTAGGGACACAGCTAGGCCTTTGACTTCATTCCAGAATGCAATTAAAATCAAATAGCAGTGACACAGAAACAACCCAAATATTACAGAATCATCACTATGAACAACTAAGAGCCAAGGATATTTTGCATATACACTAAAGCCATAATCACAGTGTGTTTGTTGTAATATTAACCCCAATCACTAATTTGGTCTCGATTCATGTTGGCATTAAATTTTGTTTCTAGTTTCCATGGATGTATCTAGAAAGGTATTTATTAAAACACATAGATAGCATTTACCTACAAAATCTCTGCTAACAAATGTTCAGTCCTGCACATTGGCAATAAAAATCAGAATATCAAATACAAGCTGGACGGAAACGATCTAAAAGATGACCCACACTCTGTCAAGGACTAATTTCAAAAGATCTAAGCCCCAGAGCTCACTGTAACAACTTTGCTAAAAAGGCATTAAGAGTTGTCAACCTTATTTTATGAAGTTTTCTCTCTGGTAACGTTATACTTCTAACTAGGGCATACAAAACCTTTGCCAGACCTATCCTTGAATACTGCTCACCTGCCTGGAACCCACACTGTATTTCGGACATTAATACATTAGAGAGGGCCCAGAGATATTTTACAAGAAGAGTACTCAACTCCCCTGCTCGCAATAAAATTCCTTATTCCAGTAGACTTGAAATTTTAGGCCTGGATAACCTTGAACTACGACATCTACATTCCGACCTAAGCTTAGTAGACAAGATCATCTACCTTAATATCCTACCTGTTAACGACTACTTTAATTTCAACCGCAATAACACTAGGGCTATCAATAGATACAAACTAAATGTAATCCGCTCTAATCTTGATGACAGAAAATACGACTTCTGCAATAGAGTAGTAAATGTCTGGAACACTTCACCTGATCCTGTTGTTAGTTTCTCTAACCCCCATACCTTTTACCTTAAACTGTCTACCGTGGACCTTACACATTTCTTAAGAGGTCCCTAAGGGGGTGTGCATAAGCACATCAATGTGCCTACCGTCCCTGTCCTACTGGAGCCATTTGTATGTACTCATTTTATGTGTTTATGGCTATGTTTTGCTTCTTTATATCCATTTATTTGTGCCATTTTTTTCATGTGTCTTGTTTCCTTGCACTTGTTGACAAAATGAATGAATGAATGAATAAACAAACAAACAAACAAACAAACAAACAAACAAACAAACAAACAAACAAACAAACAACCTAAAAAGAGAGAAAAAGAATGCCCTTTCTATGAAAAAATACTAAAGGCATAATTGTTCTTAGGGCATATGATCACTACCACCTCTACCCATCCCAGATGTCCTAATCATGTCATAAGAAGGGGCTTGAAAATTCATGAAAAATCAGTATATCTTGACTATTTTCATAGATATAGAATTTTCTTTTCAAAACATTGGCCCTGTCTTAAACTGGCAAGCTTATTTTTTCCTCAGTCTACAGGGAAGAAAATAGACATTTCCAGCTGGTCTATGGCTAATTACTTCTGGTTCATTACATCTGTGCTCATTTTCCCTGGGTTATTTTATGTCTAGGAAAAGTGGCAGGGAAGGGAGGTCAAAGAATATATCACAAACGATCAGAACAATTCAGATCATTATCAGGTACATTTTATACTGGAATAGAAAAGACTGAAGTATCTAAAGAAGTGATGTAGGAAGATGCATCTTACAAAGCACATGAGAATTATCTAAAAAGATCAAAATGTTTATAGCTTTCCATGAAATATTGCAACAAAATATTGCAAATCTAACTGAAAGATCAATTAAAAGCTATCTTTAAAATGATGGAAAAAGGCAGTAATCTTGTAACAAAGAGAGGATTTAAAGAGCTTTGTTTTCTATTTATTATGACTCTTTTTTTTCTTTTGGATAGTCATTACTCTGTACACATCCAAAGTTTTCACATACCCACATACACACTGAAGTATTACTGTATATACCATTATTTACTGTATTATTTACATTATTTACTTTACTGTTTTATCATGTTAATTTTCCATCACTAGGCAGCTGTTTACATATTTTACACTCTCACATTTACACTTATTATACACTGCATAATTTGTTTCAAGTGCATGCCAAATGGCTATTTCCCCAACTTTTTTACACTTTTGATTATATACAATCTATCAAGACTTGGTCTCTTTTATGTGATTGCATTTAGTTTGCTTATTTTACGTAACAAAGACAACAGTGAATTTATTAAGACAGGCAGTTCTTCAATCCATTTCAGTGTTTCTTTTCCATGTTCCTCATTTTGAACCAAAACACGTAACATGCAATACTACAGGAATAACATGCATCAGTGAACATACATATGTACAAAAGGATACAAAGGTTTCTAGGATAAAATGTTTAAAAGTCAATGTAATAGAAGAAAGTAGCAGACAGAGTATCAAGACACATGGAAGGAGAGGTTGAATCTGCTGACAAATATATTCCCATCTCCTTCTTGAAAGTTTTTCAGAGCATGCAACCATCATAAACCTCATTTATGAAAAGCAGGGACTAAGCATAAAACTGTGTATACAAACCCTGCAAGTTTGACAATGTGGGCAATGCCCCCACATAGAAGTATTCACTGTGTTGCATAGTTACTTCCTCTTTCAAGAGTTAGTTCTAGCAATCCGTGCATCTGAGAAAGTACTGTCCAATCATTATACTTTCAGATCAGTGGTGGGTTCCTACAGGTGCGGTCCACTCTATAGCACCGGTAGCAGCCCGCTGGTGACGTCACAGTACTAGTGCGGTCGGTTGCCGGTGCCTGGGCGCTGCCATTTTTTAATTTTTAATTTTATTTTTTTAAAAAAATTCTTCTGCGCATGCCCAGAAGCCAAGCTTGTAAAAGTATCTTGGAACAAAGAGAGGATTTAAAGAGCTTTATTTTCTATTTATTATGACTCTTTTTTTTCTTTTGGATAGTCATTACTCTGTACACATCCAAAGTTTTCACATACCCACATACACACTGAAGTATTACTGTATATACCATTATTTACTTTACTGTTTTATCATGTTCATTTTCCATCACTAGGCAGAATAATAGTATTCTTACACGAAGAGATTAGAATCACTTATTTGGGATAGCATTCAAACAAAAGTATAAGAGGTTAACCCATTATTATGTGCTGTATATTATGTTTTTGTATGTGTATTTTAAGGCAGCCAACTACTGTAGATATCACAATCACAACACTTTTCCTGATAATCTCTAAGGATTAAAAACAGGAAATAGTAAAATGAGTATTGAATATTGAAGCATTTTCTGCGTGTAGATGAGCATTCCTGGAGTGCAAGTCTAACATGATTAATAATTATGGGGAAATAAATTTGCAGATGACACCAAGCTGGCAGGAATAGCTAAAACTCCAGAATATAGGCTTAAGATATAGAAGGATCTTGACAGACTTGAACATTGGGCGCTATCTAAAAATATAAAATTCAATCGTGAAAAAAGTAAGGCTCTACATTTAGGCAAGTAAAACCAAATGCACAGGTATAGTATAGATCATACCTGGCTCAATAGTAGTAACTGTGAGAGGGATCTTGGAATCCTAGTGGACAATCCCCTAAATATGAGCCAGTAGTGTGCGGCAGCTGCCAAAAAAGCCAACTCAATCCTAGGCTGCATTAACAGAGGGATAGAATCAAGATCACATGATATGTTAGTACTACTTTATAGTGCCTGAGTAAGAACACACTTGAAATACTACATACAGCTTTGGTCACCACACCATAGAAAAATGTTGAGACTCTAGAAAGAGTGCAGAGAAGAACAACAAGATGCTTAGGGGACTGGAGGCTAAAACATTTAATGAACAGTTGCTGGAATTGGGTATGCCAACTTTAATGAAAAGGACTAGGGGTGACATGATAGCAGTTTTCCAATATGTAAGAGATTGCCACAAAGAAGAGGGAATCAATCTATTCTTCAAAGCACCTGAAGGCAGGACAAGAAGCAACGGATGGAATTAATTAAGGAGAGAAACAACCTAGAACTAAGGAGAAATTTCCTGGCAGTTAAACAAATAATCAGTGGAACAACTTTATTGCAGAAGTTGTGATTGCTCAAACACTGGAAGATTTTAAGATGAGATTGGACAACCATTTGTCTGAAGTGGTATAGTGTTTCCTGCCTGAGAAGGGGGTTGGATTAGAAGACCTGCAAGGTCTTCTGCCCTTCCAACTCTGTTATTCTGTTCTGTTATTCTGCACATTCCTGTTAATCAAAAGAGAAATATTGCAGACCAAAACAGACTGGAAAAAGACAAGTGGAAGGGGAGAAGAGTGGGAGAAGCACTGGAAGTGGGAGAACTGGAAAGATTCTTCTATATATTAATAATATTGGTTGGATAAAAATGCCGAATCCAGTCTAAATTTCTGGATGCCTGTGCGACCAACCAGAATATAATAAAATTGTATGCCATCCAACTCCCAGCAACTCTGGAAGTCTCACTTAATCCCATATAACCAGTAAGTACTGATGTGATCCAGTAGTCGAAAGGCTTGACTAGGATTGGAAGGCCAGGATTCCCTGATGGCTTGGAAATCTATTGGAGAGTCTACATCTGAATTCATGAAGCATCCTTATTCTACTGCAGAGTTCACTGTCTGCATTTCTGCAGTACACCCAATTATAAGGAAATTAATCTTCTAAGTAAGTCCCCAACCCACTCATGGTCCATCTCTCCCTATCTTCCTCCTCTCCTCTCCCCTCCCCCCTCCCCTTCTACTCCCATTCCTTCACTTTCCACCTTCTCTTCTCCCCTTTCCAATTCCCTTCTGTGTCACTCTCCCACTCTCTGTCTCATTCACTTCCCCCTCCTTCTCACATCCCTTTCCCCTTCCCCTCTTTTCCCCTTCACTTTTCCTTCACTCCCCTCCCCCACCCCTCTCCCCTTCCTTTCCTCTCCCTTCTCACCCTGACCCCCTCATGATCTCTCCCCTTCATCTCCCTCTCCCCTTCTCTCCAGTTCCCACTCCTTCACACTCCCCCACATCCCCTACCCCTTCTCTCTTCCCATGTCCCCCTCAACTTACACTCTCTCCCTTTCACCCATCTCACTGCCCCTCCCCATTTTCTTTACTCTCTCCTTTCCCATTTACTCAGTCCCCTTCTCCCCCTCCCTCCACCTTTCCCCTCTGCCTCCCTCTGCCTCCCTTTCTCCCTCCCTTTCTTCCCCCCTCCTTTCTATCCCTCCCACTCTTCCTGTCCCTCTCGCTCTCATCTCCCCTGACCTTCCACCTCTCCTCTTTGACTCTCTCCCTTTCTCCCTCCTTGTTTCCCTTCTCCTCTTCATCTCTCCGTTTCCCTCTCTCCCTCCCCACTCCTTTTTCCTTATCTCCCTCCCCTCTTTCCTTCTCCCCATTCTTCCTGTCCCTCTCTCCATCTCTCTCTTTGCTTTCTCCTACCTTGTTCTTTCCCCTCCCTCTCCCCTTCCCCCTCCCACTCTTTACCCATCTCTCCATCCCTCTTCTACCCTTTCCCCTCCCCATCTCCTACTTGCTCTCTCTCTCCCTCCCCTCTCCAATCTCCTCCCCCTCCCTTTTCCCTCTCCCTTTGCCCTGCCTCCCTTCCCTCTCCCTTCCTCTCCCTCTCCTCCCCAAAGCCCTTTGTGATTTATCTCTCCCTTCCTATCCCCTTCTCTCCCTTTCTTCCTCTTTCTCACTCACTCTCCCCTTCCCCATCTTCTTCCCCACCTCCCTTTCCCTTTCCCTCCCCTCCTTCCCTTCTATTCCTAATCTTTCCTCTGCCTTTCCCTCCCCCTTTTCTACCCTTTCCCCCTTCCCCACCCTTTCCCCTTTCACTTCCCCGACTCTCCCTTTTATCCTGATCTTGATCCTCAACCTAAACCTCATCCTAACTTTCACCCTCACCCTAATTCTAATCCCAACCCAAATTCTCACCTTCACTTACCCTTCTGATAGCTGGTTACAAAAAAAGAGAAGGTTTTCCAGAGTCCAGGAGCCCTTTTGAAGACCAACCTGCCTCTTGGGAGGCATCTTCACTCTGATAACTGATAACTGAAAGTAACTGACAGTTTAGCCTGCAGGTGTGAAGTCATAAAGCCATCAGAATTCCCAAGAAGATGACCCACCTCCCTTTATCCTCCTATCAAAGGTCACCTGCTCCACCTTACACCAATGCCAGGCAAATGTCTCTAGGAAGCTAACAAATCAATCATTAAGGATGCCTGTTCCTCATTTTTTGCTCTGAAGGCATAACTCTTTGGGGGTAAACTGCCTCTTCCTATGGAAGCTCTAGTGGGCTAGTTTCCTGAGTAGGACTCATTGGGGAAGCTGTTGGTCAACTTCTCATCTGATTCCCTTTCTGTTGCCATGCTGATTTTTTGTTTTGTCCCAGGATCTTTTGTCTCGGGTCAGCTCCCATTTTGGATTTAAGATTTAGCTTGGAGAACCCAGTTTGGTGTTGGAAAACATAGTTTGGCTGGCAGAAGAAATGGAACACAATCTCTGATCTTAAGACATTGGGGAAGGAGATTCCTGCCTTGTCTTTCTCTAGTATTTAGACCTTGGTGTGCAGAACAGAAAGGAGGCCTTCTAATGAAGTCTCATCTAATGAAAAGAAAGACAGGGATGATATTACAGCAGTGTTCCAATATTTGAGGGGCTGACACAAAGAAGAGGGGAACAACCTATTCTCCAAAGCATCTGAAGGCAGAACAAGAAGCAATGGATGGAAACTAATCATGGAGCGAACTAATCTAGAAATAGAAATTTCCTAACAATGAGAACAATTAACCAGTAGAACAGCCTGCCTCTAGAAGTTGTGGATGCTCCATAACTGGAAGTTTTTAAGAAAAGATTGGACAGCCATTTGTCTGGAATGATATAGGGTCTCCTGCTTGAATAGGGGTTTGGACTAGAAGACCTCCAAGGTCCCTTCCAACCCGATGATTCTATGTTTTATTAGTGACACAGGTTTTATAACTTATACTGGAAATAATTATTTACAGAAAATACATACTAGAGATAAACAAAGGCTAGTAGCAAGCTACATATTAACATGAAGAGAGTCAAAGGAATGTGTTCCCACTGTGTGTGAATTTCTGAGAACGAAGTCAGAAGGATGTGATCTCCATTTAGACATTTCTTCAGGGGTGGGCAAACTACAGCTCTTTGAGGACCTGTGGACCTGAGGACCTTGAGGACCTGTCAACTCCCAGAATTCCTGAGCCAGCCAACCATGCATGGAATTCTGGGAGTTGAAGTCCACAGGTCCTCAAAGAGCTGTAGTTTGCCTACCCCTGTCTTAGACAAAGAGTAGGCAGAGTGATAGAGAAAAGAGAGCACGGAACCAATTCTTAACTAACTGCACCCTATTGTCCCTTGTGGTCAACAGGTCATGAAGTGCTGAAGAGTCCTTGCCCCAGATTGGAACTTTAACATCTTTTAAATCCCTTCCACTACCATTCACTCTAAAAAAAAGCTATGGTAGGCAAAATCAATGACAATCTGATTGCAAAGACCATGCCATTCTTGACTGATGGTTAGACAATCCATCATTCGGACCAATACTGCTGTCTTCCACCAAAGCGTTTTGAAAACAAGGAAGTACCAAAAGCTAAAGTCAAAACCTGTTTTTAATGTTGGCAAACAGAACCTTCTTTTCAAACTGCCATGGTCAGCTCCCAAACTATACCACAGAAACCATGGACAAGTCTTGAACAGGAACAAATTCTCCTGCTGCCATCATGAACCACTCTGGGGATTGAGGGGATTCAATAAAAATATTGTCTGATGTGGTCTTCTCAGAAACACACTTTGAATTGGTCTACTTTGTTTTGGATTCAGGGTTCATACCAAGGAACAATTTATGAAAAATACTGAGTCTATAAATGCAAACTGTACTACTTTTTATTTTCAAAAACATCGGAAGTAAAGAAATGTGATAATATGTTTATCTAAATTCATTTAAACAAACCTGTTAGGCCTCTACAAACCTAGCACTTCAATTCTTCAATGAATGTATATTGCATTAAACAAACTGCTTATCACAGAATATATCTGGAGGGAACAAGATAATATTAAAGTAAATGTGCACATGGAAAAAGGAAAATAGATTCACAGCAGTAGGTGGAAATAAATTAAACGTTTAAAAATAAGGGAGTAATTGAATCCTATAGCTATTTTCATACATTAAAAACACAATACTGTGTAATCCCAGAAAATCAATACAGAGCTCTGAAGCTTTAAGGCAGCACAAACTTGCACTTATTTTTACATAATAATGGCAAAGCTGACATACTTGGGCACATTAGTTTTTGGCTAATAATTAAATACAGTCCTGTGAACAAAGAGTTTTGAATTTTCTGAATTTTTGCATATCTTTGCCACTCAAAGTTTGCTTACGGAGTAAATGAGACAAGCACTAAACATGGGTGCTATTTGCTCACTCTAAATCCTTTTATACCTCAGTTGCACCCATATGAAATTTTGATAACAGTGTCAAAGATATTCACAAAAATCTGAAGGGGAGAGGGAGAATACTATTTCACAGAACTGGCATCTCTTCAAAGAGTTTCATCTCTGAAATCATTCATGAAGTGGTCTGCTTCAACAGTATCTGTCGGAAGAGAAGGAATGTATTGATCTAGTGTGGGCTGAGCTGCCACTCATGAATTAGATTTTTCATTCACATACAGAATATGCATATTGAATTATATGTCTATAGGGGTAGGAAATGTAAAATCCATGAACCTCTTGCTTCTGCTCGCCTCTCCCATTCTAATATTCAAAGATTCTTTTAATTTAAAAAAAAGAAAGAAAGAACCTGGGATACTGCTAGGCAGCAGTTTTTGGTATTATTCTTAGTTATAAATCTATTTACAAGCTGTATAAATATTTATTAGCATTATGAAACAAAAAAGTGAATTGTTGAAACCTAGCATTTTGTTGGAACTTAGTCACATGTCCAGGAGAAAAAACCTTGAAGAATTACAGTGGTCCAGAGCATCTTCTGATGTTAGAGAGGATGCTGGGGGGATTCACAACATATCATCAGCCAATACAACCAAAATTCTACCTTTAATCCCAGGTGTCAATCCAGTAAAACAGAGCCAGATATAACAATGTATGACAATGAAAGGTGTCATGGTATGCTGAGTCAATCAGAACCAAAATTTATTTAGTCAAGGCAGGGATTTTCTGCATTTCTTTCTCATAGCCTTATGGGTAGCAATAAAGGAAAATAATTGTAACTCAGAGTTGAAATGAGGGGTTTCTCGGGTGCTCTCTGAGCTTGGATGTTTTCTTGATCAAGATGTTTCATTACTCAAATTAGGTTAACATCTTCAGTGGTAGTAAGAAGTGGGCCCACAGAAAGGCCTGCAAGATAGCAACCAAGCTCAGAGAGGACTCCTTATGGATAGCTTAAAAGAATCTGCATTTATAAGTTAATGCAACAATTTATTGCAAACTTATCAGCCTGAGAGCCAATTCTTATAAGTGGCATGTTTGAATAATGTATTTGTTTATGATATTTTTTTTTAACCAATGTTAATTTTTCTGAATTGGCAGAAGTAATAGAAAAGTATTATAGAAGTAGATTCACCAGAAAAATGCAGGTGTGGCTGTTGAGACTATGAACTTCAACATTTCTTCCCAGGTCATCAAATGATTGGGAAAAATCACTATATGAACCAGAAAGGTTCACCTTCAAGAAATTAAAATATAGTTCTTGTGCACTACAAACAGGTGATCCTTTCATGCTTTAATAAAAGCTAGGCTCAAGTCCATTTTTCATTAAAGGGCCTTTATAGTAATGAGCCATTTTTAATTCAGGGCTGATTTCAGCCATTCTTCTCTTGATCAGAGGAAGTTTGACCTTACTTGTGTGTTGCTCAGAAAATTGGATTTATTGAATTTTACCTATTATTTGTATAATGAGATATTATACAATTTTAAAAACTGAAATACAATCTGGGAATAAAGGTATCTTTCATATCTGAATCTAAGTATAAATACATAGTGCATGTTTGCTCTCCTTGCCTTCTATTCACTCTCGGATCCCACTTGCGAAGCTAACAACATTCTATCAAAGATCCATTTATGCAGCAGCATAAACAGCATAGAGCGCATACAGTTTATGAGAGTAAATTGACAGCTTTGACAGCTCTAAATGCACTAAGGGCACTATCATTGCAAATTAGTCCACATTCCGACTTCAGACAAAGCGCTTTAGATGTGTGGCTACTGCAGAGCTTTTAATTCAGTATAAGAAATAACAAATACCAGTTTACTAGCATGCACAAATTATAAATACTGAATTTTTTTTATTGCTTTCACCTTTCTAATAGTCTGATTCTTCTGGGTAATTATTGCACTTCCCTGAGTACATTATACAGTCTTCTCTATAAAAAAGACCAGTCATCTAATAATGAACAGCAAAACATAAACAGTTCTGCAGGATGGTGAGTGCATAATAGCAAAATGCATTATCCAAGTATACTTTTTATCAATTTCCCTGCAACTGATCATCAAGGTAAGATGATTGGAGGGAATAAATTGTGCAGGTGGATTTAAAAATTTGTGTGCACAGTCTGAAATTTCCTGGCTCAAGATGAAAGGCAGAAAATACAGCTTTCACTGATAAATATAAAATTACAGCAATAGATGCCAAATTTAATAATTCCTCCCCCACCCCTCATTCTCTTCCCTTTTTGAGAAAGCTGAATATGATATTGGCATGTAAAACACTTTCCCCTCCCATACAGTTGTTCAACACAACATATTTTTCTATGCAGTCTTATCATGGCAAGGAAATGTTCCTACAAAGGATAAGTGAAAAGTGCTGGGAGTGTTTGCTAAGAGCACATATACTACCAGTAGGGTCACCCAAGACAGGAAGGTCATCCAAGCTGCTCAACTAAAGTAAGAAAATCCAAATTGGCAAGATAATTACAGGGAGAACATAGAATGTAAAATATTAATATGGAAAGCTCAACACAATGAAGGATAAAATGAATCAACTACATGTTGATATCTTAGGAATCAATGAATAGAAATGGACTGGAATTGGAGATTTTAAGTTGGATAATCATACAGTTTTCTATTCAAGACTTGAAAACCAAAGAAAGAACAGCACTGTTTTCAAAGTCATGAAGGACATAGCAAATATAGCATTTGTGTTCAATGAGATCAATAACCAAATAATATCAGTCAGACCCCCTGGACAACTTTTTAATATGACAATTACTCAAGTTTATGCTACAATCACTGATGCAGAAGAAGAGGAAAATGACATGTTTTATGGTGAAGTCCAATCTGGTAACCAACATAACATACAAATAAAATTTGCTGCTAGTGGATGGAGGACTGGGATACCAAGATTGGAAAGAGAAGGACAACTTAACTGATTTTTAGTAATATAGTTCTTTCTTCATTATTAACATAGTTTTCCAACAAGCCAACAGCATCTATATACAAGGGCATCAGCAGATGGAGAACTCAAGTATCAGCAGTAATATAGTTGACTATTTTGGTACAAGAACATGCTCTGCTATGCAGTAAAGATTTAGCCAGAGGCTGACTGTGGAACAGATCACAAACTGCTCATGTGCAAGTTCTACATCAAGTAAAGTAGTGGAAAAAGCTAATTAATTTTCATGAAATGATCTTGAGTATATACAAAATATTTTGAAGGAGAATACTAGGATTCATTCTGAACTTCTGAACCCCATTGATAGACAACCAGAGGAAGTGTGGAATGCAATCAAAGACATTGCTAAGGATGAAAGAGAAAAGAGGCTGCTAAAGATCAAGAAGCAGAAGAAAGCAAAATGTATGTCAGAACAAATGGTAGAAATTGCCAAAAGGAGGAGAGAAGCCAAAGTAAGAAAGACTAAAATCTCAGAAAGGAACAAAGAATTTCAGAGAACTATTAGAAGATATGGGAAGCAGTATTATAACAATATAATCAATTCCAATATCAAAATAAACACTGACCCTTACATATGTGATTGATTCAACAATGGTAGAAAGTAGGACTGGCTGTCATCTCCAACTATAAAGTAATGTCAAAATCACACCAAGAGTTACAAAAATATTCTCAGATGACCTGAGAATAAAGCAGAAAAGTCACAGCCTTTTTCGTAGGGAAAAAAGTATCTAAGAAATTGTGAAACAGCATTCAGTATAAAATATATCTGATCTGAATGCAGTTTGGAACAAACTGGAAAATGACAAGCATGTGATTTTGGAAATGTTAAAATTCTTTGATGACAATAAAAGAGTGAAATTACAATGAATAAACCAATCTCAGTCAAATTCATCAGTGTATCAAAAGAATATCAGAGTTCTCAAGTAATTTCTGCTGAAATTATTTATCACTTTCAATCTTGCCATCAAATGTGAACATGCAAAAGTGTCTTCTATGAGCTATACGCTTTCCCCAAATGTTATGGCACAGTTTCTTTTCAAAACTGTCAGAAAAATGTGCAAATGAAGGAAATTTGCACATAATGCAAATGTTATGTTATGTGAAAAGAAAAAAAAGTGTTCATGGTTTGTGCAAATGTTAAGAGTGCAAATGGATGTGAAAATAGGAGGATACAAATAAAATAGAATGGAAATAGAATAGAATAACAGAGTTGAAAGGGCATTTGGAGGTTTTCTAGTCCAACCCCCTGCTCAGGCAGGAAACCCTATATCAGGGGTGTCAAACTGGTTGCCCACAGGCTGGATGCGTCATGCACATGTCACGCCCACCCTAGCTCCATGAAGAGAAAAAACATTGCGATACATCACACGACAGTAACGTGACACAGCGAGTTTGACACACATGCCCTATACCATTTCAGGTTTTTGGCAATTCCACATCCACTAAACAACATGGACCAGCCATATTTAGCTTGGAGGACCACCAAAGTAAATGGTTATGTATGCAAAATCCATGAATACAGTCAATATGTAAGCAGAGATAGTTCTTGGGTTTAAGATTGAGAAAAACTGTTTTATATGACCAATTTAAATTTGACTTTGCTTAATCATGAATTTCTGATTTTTAATCTTGCAAGATTAAAAATCAGAAATTCATGATTAAGCAAAGTCAAAGGTAGAAAGAAAAATGCAGAGGTAATGTACTATTGCATGGCCATGCTCAGGAATGTAAGTTGTTAAGGAATGTCACAGTTGCTTCATGTTACTTCCAAGAGTTTCATCTAGGTATCATAATGTAAAATCGTATAACCTCCTGTAATTGAAATGGCCAATAGACCAGGAAAAGAATGACTTCAAAAATGCCAGTTCTGAAAGATAGGATATTGTTGGCGCAAGAGCTCAAAGTACCGTATTTTTTGGACTATAAGACGCTCCAGACTATAAGACGCACCTAGCTTTTGGGGAGGAAAACAAGAAAAAAAAATCTGCCTCCCAGAAATTTGCCTCCTTGCAGCAAACAGCCTGGTCAGCTTCAGCACAGCCTGATTTAGCACGAGCAGCTGATTGGCAGTTGGATCTGCCTTCCGGAATACCACCGATCAGCTGTTCCAGGCTGCAGGATCGCCGCTGCCCATCGGCACCATCGCTGTCCATTGCCGCTGCCAACTATCGCCACCTCCATGCACCCCATTTTTGGCCTCTGCACATCCTGTTTTCAGCCTCTGTGTGCCCCATTTTTGGCCTTCATGCATCCCATTTTCGGCCTGTTCTAGGCAGCAGGGATAGGCAGTGGCGGGGATCCCCACCACCTGGAACAGGCCAAAAATGGGACACACAGAAGCCGAAAATGGGGCACATGGAGGCTGAAAATGGGACGCGTAGAGGGCGAAAATAGGGCACATGGAGGCAGCGATAGGTGGCAGTGGCGATGGGCGCCAATGGTACACATGACTTTGGTTAATATCTTCCATAATATTATTAAACTTGTGCATGTAGCATGCATTTAAAGGCTACACTATTGCCCAGAACGTTCACTATATAATGTAAAAACTGTATATCATTGATCATATGAATTCTTATGCAATGAGATTTGTGAGTCCCACTGAGACAGACCCAATCTCCATAACCTGGTTTAATGTCCACCAAGTTAGCCATTCATTGACTAGGCTGAAGTCAAGCTGGCCCAATCTTTCTTCTTTGCATTGGGTAGACCGGGCCGAATCCACACTGGTCTGATCTTTCCTCTTCACACTAAGTAGACCAGGACGGCCCCATGGGCCAGATCCGACCTGGAGTTTGACCCCCCTGTTCTAGAACATATTGTATCCAGCTGCAATCTTAAGGAGAGTCAGCTGATTCTTTAGCTTCATCCATGCTTGCTGCTGATTCTGGACTTTGAGTTTTTGGTTTGTTCTATGTAAAATCTCAGATAGTTTGTGAAACTCCAGAAACTCTGGCAGAGTCATCCTTTCATTGAGATATCACAGATAATGGCCTATATCTTCAGGCTGAAGGTTCAGTTAAGGATGCTGAGAGCTTCCTTTGAATTACTGAAGCTTTGTGTTCCTATATGCTGTGACTAGTTAAGGACCTTGTTGGGCTCATCACTAGCAACATGAACAGGACCTTGAAAATCATTTGTCAAAAATGTAGGGTTTTTTCCAGTGAATGCAGATAAACTGAGGAGTGAAGTCAGCTACTGTGAAAATGTTCTCCAATCTCTTCACAGTGTGCATGACAAATATACGTAGAGGCATTTTGCTATTTTAGTGTCATGTTGCAGAACGCCTATCATAAACTTGGTCAGAGCATTTGAAACAAATTTCTTTAGCACTATCTTTTTAAGCAGCAAATAACTACTAGACAATCTGTTTCTGCAGTCAGCAGAGTTCTTTAACTTTACACTGGAAATCTTTTTCATTTTATTGGGACTCATGCAGGAGATTCCAGAAGGTTTATAGAGCAATTTTTTTTGTTCCTTCATGTATCTGTAGTCAGATTTAGAAGCCATGCTGAGCTTTACAACAGTTTCATTATACTATACTTCTGCAGCTGTATGTGTTCCTCAATGGCAGCTTGCCTAGAAAAGAGATATTTTGTGATTATTAGAGCTACAAGAATGATATAATAAAATTATAATATTACAACTGTTATTTGATAATATCCTTTATGTGCAAGATTACTGTTTAATGGTCCCAGTTGGTAAATGAATATTTCTTCATTTCACTAGCGGATAGTTTCTTGACGATACTAGTCTAGGAATTCCTTCATGTGTAAAGTCTCTGTCCCTTGGGATGTGATGTAACAGAATATTTGTTTCTAGTGTGTGTCTATACATACATACATACATACATACATACATACAGACAGACAGACAGACAGACAGACAGACAGACATAGACGTAGACGTAGACGTAGACGTAGACGTAGACGTAGACGTAGACGTAGACGTAGACATAGACATAGACATATAGACATAGATATACACATACACATACACATACACACATATACAGTGTGTCTCAGTGTGTGTAGATAGATAGATAGATAGATAGATAGATAGATAGATAGATAGATAGATAGATAGATGATAGAGACAGACAGACAGACTTATATACATAGTGTGTGTACTGTATCTACTGTATATATATCTATATACATATAACTTTAAAACAATACAGTTGCTGAATGAACTGAGGCATATTAATCCTTTAATGATTTGCCTTTATGTGTCTGATTTAATGACATATGAATTGGTCTGATTAAAAACCAAGTTTGTATTTTATAATCCCCTTATATGAGCCCAAAGAAGATGCTTTTTACCTATTCATCTACATTCTGCAAAAATTGATTTCTCATCATTGTAGCTTATAAAAATGCACATGGTGATCCATAGTAGATAGTACATCATGGACACTCATCAATCCACAGCATTATGGTCAGAAAAAATTATATGAAGATAATACCAAGAGAAAAGAAATATGAGTGCTTTTTCTCTAGTCTATGCTATGCAGTTTTAATTGGATGTAATGATCAACAATAAAGCTACAAAAATAAACCACACAAAAAGAAAACAAGCTGCTAGATGATTTTGCTGGATGAAATGCATCACCTCATTAACCTTAGGTTATTCTGCTGACTTGTAATCTATCAGTGCAGAAATAGCCCCCTGGGAAGGAGAAACAGGCCCAGAATAATGACAAAATATCCAGCTGAATTCCCCAGGCAACTATCCTTTAGAACCTCCTTCTGCCATTCTTTCTCTATATCTCTACTTTTTTTTTTTTGCAGCTATTGAATAAAGCAAAATTGATCCAAACAATATCTTGTTCCCTGTTGACCCTTGAAAGAATAATTATATATCATTCTTCATTTTTGTGTCATTTGGCTAGCATTCATAAGCAAGAGCAGAGATTATGGGGATTTAGTAATGAGATTAACATTTCTACATAAATTATAAATGACTGCAAAATATCTAAACTGCTACACATGTTCTATAACATACAAGGAAACAAAAAGGACATCCCAAGGCTTTTCAAATTATTTGATATCTACAAAATGTCCATCTCACATAAAGTAGGAAATAGATATCTCCACTATTTACAACTCTATCTAGTAGTTTACTTCTATTGCTAATATAGAGAATATTCTCCTCTAGATGGAAATGTTTAAATGTAATTACTAGATGACCTCACAAAACACAGACCATTACATGATGTTTATATCTGCCAATTATATACCTCGGATATGCCCATATAATATAATTAGGTATATAGTAGATATATTATACAGTTTTTTTTTTAAAAAAATCAATTTCTATGGTATGAATAGGAATCATTCTGACTGACCAAACTACCCTGAGTAGGAAATCTCCATATAAATATTTTATAAAGAAGCATAGATATAAATACAGCAATTTACTAGGAGGTATGCTCATTTAATGTCATTTACAACCCAATTAATAGTGGCTGTATCTGTTATATCTAGAATAATATGCCATCAGCTGCTACTTTAAAAAGTGAAATACCTTTTTACCCAAATTACCAATAGTTTTTATTACATTCATGTAATAAAACTGCATCATTAAAGTTCTGTATATTTTACTTGGTATACCATGTGTTCCAGGTAGTCAAAAGTCCATATAATTAAAATGGGGTCCTTTGGAAGGTTTGTTATTTTTCATCCTCCAATGAAAGACAAGCAGATGTTCCTAAATTGCCTTACCACCATGGCATTAACATCACTTTCACTGGCTTTCTTCTGTTTTTCTTCCACGAAAATGTAAACCAGTTTGCCCTTGACCATGGACTAGAACTATGCTGGCTTCTGATAATAAGATATGCTGGCCTCTGATAATAGAAAGTAACAAAGAATTGATATTTGAACTAAATAAACCCTGTGAATGTTTGTATCTTTCCAAATAATGGTTTTGACTTAGGAGCAGTTGATAAACTTCTACTGTACCTTATTTCAATTGTTTGGATATTTATACATTTCTGTGATCCATAGGCATTGTTTTCTACAAACCTGGAAAAGTTTCCATGCTAATATTTTCTAAGGATGAGCCAACATAAATCTATTGACTTCCTAGTAGATGAAACCAAGCAATAACATTCAACATGAAGTTGAGAATAACAGTTATTTGTCATTCTTGGAGGTTATAGTGAAGCAAAGTAAGATGGAATTTGAGCTACAACACTTATGGAAATAAAATATATCCATGATGTATGACATCACCACCCTCAACAAATACCGTATTTTTCAGAGTATAAGACACACCTTTTTACCCCCCAAAAGAGGGTGAAAATTTGGGTGCGTCTTATACACCGAATGTAGCCCCACTCACCCAGCCACCCCCACCCTTTGGCCTCTATCTTCCAGCAATTTACCTGCTTGCAGCAAACAGGGAAGAGCCTGTTAAGACAAGCAAGTCCTTAGCAGCTTCCTGACCCCCAGCTGATTTGCCACATGCTAAAATGAAACTGAAATTAGCTGCAAAGAGGCAAATAGCTGGGAGAGACATGCAGATTTTTATTTTCCGATGAACTGGATGCAAGGGGGTAAGTGAATAACTATAAATGTCTGTAGAATGTTCAAATTATTAGACTTATTTTTTTAAAGACTGCTTTGTTATTGTTCTAGAGCTAGGGATCTCCAACATTGGCAATTTTAAAACTTGTGGACGTCAACTCCTAGAATTCCACAGCCAGCTTTGTTAGCTTTGCTGGCTGTGGAATTCTGGGAGTTGAAGTCCACAAGTCTTAAAGTTGCCAAGATTGGAGACCCCTGTTCTAGACAACTTAACAAAATAAAGCAGATTTTTAAAATAAATGCTTGCTCTGAAGAGGCCCAGTGCTATTGTATCTTCTTTTAAATAATAGAGAATAATGTATACTTCCAGAAATTTTAATTAATTTTAACAGCTCTGTACAAGTATAATCTGAAATGTAACAGTGTCCTGTTTAGTATTAGAGTTAAATCCTGACTTACCTTGGAGTAGATCTATTTAAATAATTGGGAGGAGTTAGTGTGACTACATTTAAGAAAACTTTCTGGCATAATGTACATTTCTCCAATTCTTTGCCATTTCTATGGGTCAGGCACACATGCACAGAAATACACAGCAAACAGTGCATATCATCTGTGCTGTTTGCTGTTTGGCAAATTGCTTGGAGGCAGAGGCCTTTTTTCCTTGTTTTCCTCCCCCAAAACTAAGGTGCATCTTATACTCTGGTGCGTCTTATACTCCAAAAATACGGTAGATTATTAATTCACTAAATATCTAAATACAGATAGTCCTTGACTTACGACCACAATTAAGCCCCAAATTTCTGTTTGCTAAGTGAGACATTTATTAAGTGAATTTTGACCCATTTTATGACCTCAGTTGCCATAGTTGTTAAGTGAATGACTGCACTATTAAGTTAGTAACACAGTTAAGTGACTCTGGATTCCCCATTGACTTTGTTTGTCAAAAGGTCACACATGACTTTGGGGCACTGCAGCTGTCATAAATATGAGTCAGTTGCCAAGCGTCCAAAATTTGATATGTGACCAAGGGCAGTCATAAGTGTGAAAGTTAATTAACATTAAAAAGGTATATTAATTACAAATTTGAATATTTTGCCCAACTCCAGTGGACTTTTTTATTATTTGCACTGGGCAAATTACATAATTGGAAATCCAGTTGAAGTATTTTCTTAAATCAATTCCACTAAACTTAAGTGCTGACCTTTGATTCTTATTCTGTCCCTTTCGAAGACTCCAGTCTCTTTATCAAAACATATCCTGAGTGTTCTGTCCCTTTCTTTGCTTCTGCTTTTTGTAAAGTAGTAGTGTTGTGCATTGTTATCTTTTTCACTCTTTCTCAAAGTGTGCTGGGAATACTGAACAGGCCACAACTTAAGTTTTACAAGTAAACCCAAATAAAACATATTTTGGGAGCTACAAACCCTGTTGTATAACTGGATGGCTTTCCAGTACATTGAAATAAAAGCAAAAAGATGCTGTATTCCATCAGTGACTAGAAGAAAGCCTTAGTGGAAAGGTAAGAAGCAATTCTGAAGGAAAAATGCATACATGTAGCTTGAATATAACTTCACTTTTACTAACCCTATCTGTAAAATGGTTCAACCTGTTAAATGAACAAAATTCAGTAGACATACAACTGCTCCAAAACCAGTTTCATGGTGGACTTAGCAGGAGAAATGACTTTAATCAAGTTAGAAGTATTTCAGTAAATGGAGGAAATCAGTGTCATTGAAATCTAACATAGCTTTACAAGATATATTTTCTCTAAGTGCCTATTCAAATCTCTGATTTGCCAACAAAAATAGTCCCCGCCCCTTTCCTCTCTTCTCCTCAGCACATGAATAGGACACATTATGCTTAATTGAAAACTGCAGTCAGGAAAGCAATCAGGCTGACATGCCTAATAACAGGCATGCTTATTAAAGTATCATTATAAGCTAAATTAAAATTGCATTCCTTTTCTAAATATGAAAGCTGCCATTGTTGTAGGATGTGAGTCGCTTCGTAATGGAAATTCATGCAGGGGAAAAAGGAATCAAAGCTTTTGTATATCCTTCATTGCAAGCCTCACATTTAATGGAAATATTTCAGAGACATCCCTGTTTCTTATAATGTTTAGTTCCCTTTCAGCCAGGCGAATAATGTTAAGACAAAACTATCATTAAAGCCCTTTCCCTCCCACTTCAAGCTTAGCATGAGATGATAGCCGTTTTTCTCATAGCACTGCATGCCCCAGAAGACATGACTCGGTGGCATAATATATGTGCATGAACAAGTCCCAGAATGGTTAAGGTAAAGTTAAATAAATAAATAACAACAGAAAAATTGGGGCATCTCCAGCCAAAAGGAGCACTTATTTTATATAAGTGATATTCAATGGGTAACACTTGTCTTGCTAAGGAGTGACTATTAAAGAAAATACAAAGTGCCAATTAATTTTGTAATCAAATTTGGTTTTGTAATCAAATCTTATTGCATTTATTTGATTTGTTTTTCACCTTAATTCTAGGCACACAAGGAAGGGCACCATTGCTTTCCTTTCTTGGGAGGCTAGGCTGATATAGGGAACGATCCATAGTTGCCTAATGAGCTACTACACATAAATCCGATACCCAATGCCCTGCACTTTTTCCTCATATCAAGAATGGAGAACCTATAGTCTTTCTAGGTATTACTGGAAGGTACAACTTCCAATGCCCCTTACTGGTCATGCTGGCTGGAGCATATGGGATGGGGATGCTGCGACATTCAGAGAATTGCATATCCTACAGCCCTTCATCCTCAGCAGAAATGCCAGATAATTTTCCTAAAATCTCCGATTCTTTCTAAACTAGGGAACATCTGTAAAAGCATTTCATAAATGCATTTATCTTTTTTTCTTTCCCATTTGATCAATTAGAAAAAGGCAGTCAGATTCAGCGACACACAGGGCAGAATTGAAAAATAGTTATTTTGAGAAGGCTCCTTAAGTTAATTTTTAGAAGTGCTTAAATAATACAGATTGACATCAGTTCTTCTTAGCACCCAAGTACTAGCCTATGGAGAGGCATGTTAGAAGAAGCCCATGGGTTCAATCCCTTCTGCTGCTCGGTGCTCCAGCAGTCTTTTCACTCTGAGAGCCTTCTCCATTCTATCACCTTGTCTTCTTCCTGGAATGCTAAATGGTTGGGTTTATAAGAGACAGACCATTACCAAAAATGTAGAAAGTGTGTATCATGGTTAGGCAGCATAGATTTCCACTCCACTTTATTAACAACATAGCAAACATGACTAAATGACTTCAGGCAGTATTAAAGCACTAATTGGAAAAGCTATCAGAAATTAGATACTTCTCCTATCTGTTGTCTTCTCAATTTATTAAATTTCAACTACAATAAACTTGCATAAGTAAGAATGGATCTTCTGTCCACAAATCTGGATTGATCTTGCTTGATTTTGTTAGTTTCCTTGCAAAAAAAAAAGAGTATGATGTTCATTATAGGGTAAGCTTTAAACAATGTCAGGACAGATAACAAAAGCATTCATCCCTACCCTGACCCTTGCACAGTGCTTTAAAAGAAATTTAAAGGAAAGAAAATAATGTTAGATCAAACGGTCAATATTAAAAGGAATACCTTGCTATAATAAGGAAAAGGAACACAGATGTCAAAAGGGCATTATACTCTTTGAAGCAAATTGGAATGTAATGTTCCTTTAAACACTAACAGATAGTAACATCAATATTCTGCTCTGTAGAGATTCTTATACTATCTGGACAAATAAGACAATACAATGTATACATGGGCACTCAATTACACTAAGTTTCTCTTATCAAAAAACAATGGCAATTGCAGCTGTTCCAAGCAAAAACACTCACTATCCTGTACATCAGAAGAAACGTTTGACCAGTTCGGTGGTGAGTAGAACTTCAGCTATCCTTTTCTTTATGTTCTACATAATTATGGCATTCCCTTAATTAATTTTAATTACTGCATCTTCCCATCCATCTATTTTTTTCATATCCTACTAAACAAAATGAAAGAAAATGGAAATGGAAGAAAAATGGAAAAGCATGCTTAGCTTAGCTGCACCTTTGAATTAATTATAATCTGTATTTTAATTTAAACTCAAAGACCACAAGAAAACGCAGATGCAACATCAAATGATAGAGAGTAAATAATCACATTAAAGAGATGGAGATGTTGACAAACATGAAAAATTACTGATTGTTTAGGCCTGACTTTGGTAACCCAACCATCCAGGCATAAAATTGACCCATCTTCTGACATCTTCTGAGTAGCAATCACAATTGAATAAAATTTAGCAACCTTGTAGAAATGTTGCTAGACTGATCTACTTGTAAAAACTGTGCAATCTCTATTTCAGGCCAACTCATACATTTACAAAAGGTAGAAAATCCTAATTCAAATAATCTACAAGGGATAGCACAGGCAGATGTCAGAATAGACAGACGTGTTCTGAATATGGAATGTTACTGACAACATCTTTGAGGGTAATGCATTAAATCTTGCCAGTATATGTGTACTTTTACACAGAATAATGTATGTGAGAACAGCAAGAGGTCTGCTCCTAACCCGCCCTGTCCATACTTATTCAAAATAATA
Source organism: Diadophis punctatus similis (assembly GCA_023053685.1). Lineage (NCBI taxonomy): Eukaryota > Metazoa > Chordata > Lepidosauria > Squamata > Dipsadidae > Diadophis > Diadophis punctatus. Next base: position 35,697,671 of record JALIGW010000006.1, on the reverse strand, counting down.
TGCTAGCTATTGCTATAGAGCTAAACATTGTGGAGACAAAATATTTTGTTAGTAATTATCTTCTTGCTCACAGGTTGCTATAAGCAATCAATGATTCTTGGGATTTGCTTGAAGATTATTGGAAGCCAATTCCCAAATTTCAGAACTGAATTTAGCAAAAGTGTTCAGTTGCATGGGTCTAATAATGCATCTCCTTATTTGCATTTTAACATTGTACATCCTGAAAGAACCCACCATTCTAAAAACAAAGAATTTAGAAACAAAGTCAAATTTAGCCCAATAAGACATTCGATTCAAGCTACTGGTTTTAAATGGTTTCCTTCTTGGTATTTTGGAGAGAAAATTCACAAAATGTATGGACTTCAACTTCCAGAATTTGCCAGCTCACAAGCCCACACACCACAAGATTGAGAGAAACTGTACTGAACCATGCCACCTTAAAAACAAATCTCAGGGAAAGCAAAAGTATTTCTGAAGCTCTAAACATTGTGATCTATAAGAATCTATAAGATTATGTTTTTGTTTTGTAGATGTGAAGAATCAATTATATCACTTTTTATATCACTTGAGCTATTGAAAGTAGGCACTGGATAAGCATTTACCTTTAAACAAATAACATACTGCTGTATTTATGAAATGCTGAACATCAGTGTAACAGCTTTTTCTCCCTAAAAGGTGACAAAATATTTTCCTACTTTCCTGCTCTTGACTAGTGAGAGTTGACAGCCCTAATTTTCTTGGGATTCCTTTTTATCAAATTGTAACTAGAGAAGTAAAAGGGAAGAATCACTCACTTTAACAGCAGCAATAAGTCAGTTTTCTGTAACAGACTTATTTTATCCCATGGATTAATAGCACAGAATTGCATCTGCTAACATTCATCATTTCTTGCCCAATTTATTTTATATCTCATGTCTGTGATTTTTTTTTCATTTACAGAAAGTTGCATATAAAAGACATACTCATGCTTTTTCTTGAGAATTGCAACAAATCTCTCTCTCTCTCTCTTTTCTTAAATCATAGAAATATGGATAAAATTGAGTAATGTGTGACAATCTGCAACACTGTAATTTGAAAAGCAGCACAGTATGCTCCAGGCATCCCTAATTCTGACTAAGCGGCAATGCTAAGAAGAACCAGCGCAGTTTAGTGCTTGGGATATTTTGTTAAAATTTGGAGAGATTCAGGTTAAATTTGCCCTCAGTACATAATTCACTGAATGATCTGAAGCTGATTCTAAAAGGTATAGATTGCATCTGACTCATATATTGTGAAGTATCACCTAGCACTTTGGGCAGATAATCCATTAAATTGGTGGATTTAATGTATAGTATGGTAACTAGTATAATAATTCACAGAAAACCTAAAAGTATTCTGATGATTACAAACACACACACAAACACACACACAAGGTATAGAGATAGAGATAATACACACTATATGTATACACAGATATATACTGTGTGTGTGTATGTATATGTGTGTGTGTGTGTGTGTGTGCATGTGTTAATGATTAATATGATATATTAATACAGATGAACTGAAACATAAACATGAAGTCCTACTTCTATTTCCTGATAAATTAGCCCCTTCTAAATTTAGTTGAAATCAGTAAACATGTATACTAAAGGTGGAAATACTTTCTTCAGTTTGTAGACAATGACTTGGTGGCCCATAGCCAAAAGGTGGGAGTATTATCTACTCTCTGATTATCTTAATTCAATCTTTCTACACAAAAAGGCAGCAGGCAGCTTGGAAGCAGTCACAGGTGTCTTCAAAAATGGCTAAATGAATCACCCAAAGAGAACTCTAGAAATTAGTTTGAGAATCTCATCGAAATGGATCCCCGGGGCCACAGGCTGCCATTCTTGACAGGTCTGCACTGTAGTAAATTGTGCAGCCTTATCAGTGTGAATGTGTATAAACTTGCCAATATCCATAAATATAAATAAACCCATAAATATTTATATCTATATTATAATAAATGCAACATCCGTTACATTAGTTTGCAACTACATTTGGACTTTTTTTTTTTTTAACAAAAGAAGAAAGTACAAATAAGAGGCACAGACCCTGCTTTTGCCAGTATAAATGTTTACCACATTGTGTTCATTTTTTTTGCTTGGATTTTCCAAGCTTTTTCCACACATAGAGGGGTTATTATGTGACTTGATTATCTTATGTATCAAAATGACAGATCTACAGCCTTGGTGACAGCATTACAGCTCACCAGTACTAAGGGGCAATTAATCCCCTATGAATCAGAGCAGAGTTACCAGATCATGACAGCTCTTGGAAGTCTGTCAACTCCCCTTGAATGAGGCCACCAGACTGTTAAGGGAAGTACTGGTATGCATTATAAGTGGTGACAAACTATAAATCAAGAAATGGTTTGAGGGGAACGAAAATAAAATAGCCAAAAGGAATATATCACAATGATTAACTTCACACTTTGCAATGTCTCCAGGACATAGTCGATTCCTGTCCCTTTTATTCTTGGAGTCTTTCTTGCTTCCTCAAGATTGCAATTCATAAATTAATATAGGGCATTTCCTACGCGCTTCTTTGTGGACCGAGTAACTTTGGGCATGTTAATGTATCTTACTTACAAGTTCCAATTATAAAGTGAATGTTACAGTGCCCTTTATCAGAGGGTCATAGTGAACTTATCAAATTCTAGAAAGCAATTCTATAATACACAAGTAGTTGGAAAGGGGGTTAATCAGAGATTACAGTGCTCATAATAGTGAAAATATGCATACCCTGCAGGCTTCCACGCTGACATTTGTCATTACCTTTTAGAAAATAAAGTTTTCCTGGCATATACATGTACTTCTGGGAGGGAGAATATAAGTTACTATGTAGCCCCTCTATAATGTTGTTGTTGTTGAAGTCAAATATGCTTTCTTAGTGGTAATAATATTTAGTGAGTTCTATTGTTCATAATAAATACTACTGAATAAATGAAAACAGTAGAAGAGATCGACTGCCACTGTACAAAATACGGAGTCTATCATAAGAAAGTAGAAAAGTTGTTAATACACCATGGTAGTCTTATTTTCATCTTGGAATATTAGCATTATTTAAAAAAGCATCCCCTCACCTACCAAGTCAGTTGACCCAAACATCTACTTTTTAATGTCAGGACAGGCAACAGAGGCCAGTGGATTTTCTGTTTAGATACTTAACAATAGCTCTAACTCATAGCCAAAATGTAAAGAAAATAATCACTTTCTCGTTTACATCTTTACTTTAACCACTTTACTTTATGTTACCCAGAGACATTTGTGAAAAAGGCACATATGTATATGTGTGTATTGCCATTTTTCACAAGTGTTTCTGGGTAACTACATCTACATCTACATCTACATCTACATCTACATATACCAGCGGTGGGTTGCTCCCAGTTTGGCCGGGTTCTGCGAACTGGTAGTGGCGGCGGGAGACTTTGCCCACCTGCCCAGGATGCTCCGCCCACCCACCTGGGATGCTCCGCCCATCTGCCCGGGATGCTTCTGTGCATGCGCAGAAGCATCACACGCACGAACTGGTAGCAACGGGTTTTAGAACCCACTACTGACATATACATATACATATACATATACATATACATATACATATACATATACATATACATATACATATACATATACATATACATATATACGTATACGTATACGTATACATATACATATAGGCTATACAGTATCATAGACTATAAAAAATAGAGAATACCTTACTGTTATTTTAGCTCCATGATAACTGGTCATATTTGGTTACAATTTGTAGAGAAGTAATTCAGACTAACTGGAGATGATTCTATATGCATATATACAGAATATCCTACCTAGCATTAAAAAAAATTTCAAACCAGAATACAATAAAACAAAACAGAATAACAGATATATACAGATATTTAATCAGTAGTCAGAATACTCTTAATTCTCTCTGCAATATCACATGGGGGTAACATATGGACTTAATTCTAAGGAGTCATTAGATAGTTACTCTACACAACAATAGAAATTACTTCTGAATAGATATACATTAAAAGTTATCGTGATTTTAAAAGTTATTTTTTTCCCTTTTTTATGGCTTTGCTCTTCCGTGTATTACTATTAAATGATAAATAAAATATTACATCCTTAGTGAACCAAATAACATCTCTGGCTTTAGAAGGAAATTCTTTGAAGAAACAGCTTCTGTAGTAGACAATGGTACATCTGGCTACATTTTCTTACAGATGTTGACATAATATTAAAATTCTACTTGCAGCCCTCACATATGGAATCTCTCATAAACAGAATATGAAAAGTACAAGCTGTTGCCAATGATATTTGAATAAGCTGAGTACACAGCAAACTAAGTTTGACTGTCCTTATTCTTTAGGTATTATCTTGTTAAATTATTGAATTTTTTTCTCTGTTCAACCACCGTTGTCTACTTTCATGCAGTAATTATTGTCATTACATCTAATCTCATAATCAGTGTGAATTCAAGTAACTGCAAAATTAGAGAGCATAATTATGTGATTTTTGCTTGGCTGGAAAGCATGAGAGATTATTCAAACTTCAGTAGGAAATGAAGTTACTTCAAAGTAGTTGACAATGTCATGTAAAACCAGCAAAATTCACATATAATGGATACATAATATGTGTTACATAGACAAACTGGCTAAAATTAAGAAGTTCCAAACATCATATTTTACGGAAGTTTATTCTCTAGGGACTCTTAAACTTTCTTTGAGACAGTGATATACAGTAGAAGAAAACTAAATGGAAAAATAAACAGAAACTATAACGAAGTTTGATATCATTGGGCTCACACATATCACATATTTACAGCCTACTGCTTACCATGAATACATAGTCCTGAAGATACTTCTCCTTGTTTGTTTACACCTCAAAGTATGGGGTGTCTAGAAAACTCTGCTAGCCTCTTTTATACTACAGCACATCAGCGATGGGTTTCTCCTGATTCGGCCCGGTTCTAAAAACCAGTAGCCGCAGTGGTGGGAGGCTCCACCCACCCGCCCAGGATGCTTCTGCGCATGCAGATGGGTTTTATAACTCACTACTGCAGCACATGTTCTAGTGCAGCACATACTGAAGGCTCACTCTAAGCAATTACTGTTCAGAATGCAATCTTATGGCTGAAGTAGCCATTATATCTACAATATTTCACTGAGTTTGTAATGGCTAAACAATTTATTCAGCTCACACTTCCTGGATACATATACAATTCCAAAAAATATTTGCATGCTGAAATCCATAGTGATATACTTCTTGACTCAAACCATATTATGCATAATCATGTGAATATTATGATAATTTTATTTGCACTCAAAAATTATTAGGTTAGAAGTAAAGATAAATACTTAAAAGCATAGTCTGGATGCTATGTACAACAAAAGGTAATCTTTTATGAGATGTTAACAGAAGACAACATGAATATATAGATGGAAACGAAATAAAATGAAAAAAAAATTGATAGTTTTGCCTATCTCCAAATCTAAGGCACTTTAAAAACAGGACAGAAGTGAGTGAGATTCCTTGGTAACCCTTCCCAAAATTTGAACATCAGGAACAGATGGTGATATTAACAGTTATTCACTGGACATATTACACCAGCCTTGTAGGGAAAGAGCAAAAAAGAAGAAATCTTTCAAGACAATTGACCATAATTTTACACCAGCTACAGTCTATGTTCTTTGCACATATTAATCTACAGATTTTAAAGACTTTAAGTTGGTGTAAATGCTTAATTTAATGGGATTTTTTTCTAATTCACATCAGACCTCCGCCATATGAGTACCATCTACATAAAATAAAAATATATTGATAAAAACATTTGTGGCATGAAAAAAGACATTCAGAAAAATATTCTATTTATATTATATACATACATACATACATACATACATACATACATACATACATACATACATACATACATACATACATACATACATACATACATATATATATATATATATATATATATATATATATATATATATATATATATATATATATATAAAAACCAAGGATTTTAGGTGCCAAAACACACACAAAAATTAGGATTGACTTATCCACAGTTGGACATACCTGCAACTATACTGTGGTATATGGTAATACTTTCTTCAAGTACACACACAGAAACACACAGAGACAAGCAGATAAACCCAATATTGATTTTTTAACTCAAATACTATGAAAAATGTACCAGTTGTGACAAACATATAAAACATATAAAATGTCCAGGGCTGGCTCACCTTCAGTGGCACATTTTTCATGGTATTTTGGTAAAAATCCCAGTTTCAGCTTATCCACAAGTATATATGGCAATTTGATGGTATTTTCTATTTTATTGTTAACTGCCTAGAATAATGTATAGGAAATGGGTGACCATATAAATTTACTAAATAAATAAAAATATTTAATAATTTTTAAAAATATTTAAACATTTAATATTTAAAATTGTTTCATTTCTCCCCCTCTCCCTCCCTCTCCCTCCCTCTCTCTCCCTCCCTCCTCCTCTCTCCCCCTCTCTCCCCCTCTCCCCCTCTTCCCCTCCCTCCCCCCTCCTCTTCTCTCTCCTGGCTTTTTCTTACTAGCCAATAATGACAAACTATTGCAGTACCAGATTTTGAGTTCTTTGGATTCAATTTTCAAAAGAATGTTCAGTGCTTAATTGTTCAATACTTCTCTGAACACCTCTGGCACACTCCAAAGTATCTTTGAGTAATTGAGTCTGAAGTGCCCCATAGCTTTAATTGCTGTCATTGAAATTATCATCACTTTCTTTCTTCTGGATACTTGATCTAACCAGTTAGGGATCACAAAACTAGCATCATAGCAAGTATTATTAAAACAGAAATCATTTCATGGTTTCACTCACATATGATTTCTATTTTAATAATGCTTGTTATCATGGAATATAGCTCCTCTTTCCTAACTAAAATTGGAATAAATCAATCATTTATATCTTATACTTTGAAACTGCAAGAAAGCTTTTTTCCATATTTCAAACCAGTATGTTTTGTTGAATTAGTAATAGTTGTCCCATTTTATTTACAGTGCATTTTTCCTCAGATTATGTTTCATTGAGAATCATTGACTCATCCCAAGTCCTTCCTTTCCTTCTAACATCTCCTTCTTGGTTTTTAGTTTATATTTATCACAAATGTATTATTTACCATTTTCATTGTTTGCTTGTATCCCTCAAGCATACAGGTAACCCATAATATACATTTTCCTCCCCACCAATGAGGTCTGCATTCAATTATTTTTCCTTTCACTGTTTCCATGGATGAAGGCTCTTAAAGTGATTTGTCATCTGTATACTCTTATTAGTTCCATTTATCTAGTTTTTGCGTATTAAATAAAGATAGCTTCCATAACTCTCCCAACAAAAGTATATTCTTGGATCTAATAATTAGATATTGGCTTTTTTTTTTTTTTAAAGAAAGGACTAATATTTTGAGGCAATAAATTGTGCAATAAAGTTCCACTATTGAATTCACACAGAACTTCGTAATTTCTTAACTTCATTTTTCCTTCAAGAACAGAAATATTACCAAGAGCTTTAAGATACACATTACAAAAACAATGAGTCCACTGGGAGACCGCCTTTATGTTAGAGAAAGAATGAGAAAAGACTGTGACAATAAAGGCTAAACTTCATTTATTATTACATTTATAGCAATAGCAATAGCAATAGCACTTAGACTTATATACCGCTTTATAGTGCTTTACAGCCCTCTCTAAACGGTTTACAGAGTTCAGCATATTGCCCCCAACAATCTGGGTCCTCATTTTACCGACCTCAGAAGGATGGAAGGCTGAGTCAACCTTGAGCCAGTGAGATTTGAACAGCTGAACTGCTGAACTGCAGTGCTGCACTTTAACCACTGCTCCACCTCGGTTCTATACCCCATTTATACCCCATTTCTTTATGAAAGCACTCCAGGTAGCTGATAAACAAGAAAGCAAACTGTAAAATACAAAGAAAGTCAATGCAATTAAAATAAAACAAAATCAATGCAATTAAAATCAAATCAAAATTAATATCATCCTCATTTTGGATAATATTGGCAAAATTGTTGTGTTTTTGCCATTTTCTAAATGCTGGGAAGGTTGAGACTAAATGCCTCTCTATTACCTTCAAAGACCATTTCAAAATCTAGGCATCAATCCTAAAGGCGGCTTTCTTCTGTATATCAGATATCAAAATCTTCTCTATATCATATGTGACCCTCTCCCATGTTGCTAAAGTTGTGTTCTCGGTGTGTGTGTTTCTGTATGTTGTGCATGCCTGCACTCACATATATATCCCTTTGAGTCAGTGTTGACGTCTGGTAACTGGTTGAATGAGTTCCTGCAGTTTTCTTGGAAAGCTTTCAGAATGATTTGTCCTTGCATCTTTCTAGGGCTGAGAGAGAATGATTGGCCCAAGGCCACAGCTGACTTTGTGCCTAAGGTGAGACTAGAACTGATGGACTTGTGATTTGTAGCCTGATGCCTTAACCACTACACCACTGCAACTACATAGCAAAGAAGGCATTAAGAGTGGTTAACCTAATCTTGCGCAGCTTCTTCTCTGGCAACATTGTACTCTTAACCAGAGCATACAAAACATTTGCTAGACCGATTCTTGAATACAGCTCATCTGTCTGGAACCCACACTACATATCAGACATTAACACAATTGAGAATATCCAGAGATGCTTCACAAGAAGAGTATTACATTCCTCTGTTCACAACAGAATACCTTATTTATTATTAGTGAAACCAGACTTGGAATTTTGGGACTTGGAAATTTAGAACTATGCCGCCTTCGATCTGACCTAAGTGTAGCTCACAAAATTATCTGCCACAACGTCCTACCTGTTAACGACTACTTCAGCTTCAACCGCAATTATACATGAGCTCACAATAGATACAAACTTAATGTAAACCGCTCCAAACTTGATTGCAAAAAATTCAACTTCAACAACAAAGCCTGGAACACTTTACTTGACTCAGTAGTTTCTTCCCCAAACCCCAAAAACTTCAACCTTAGACTATCTACCATCAACCTCACCCCATTCCTAAGAGGTTGGTAAGGGGCATGCATAAGCGCACAATCATGCCTACCATTCCTGTCCAAATGTACCCATATATTCACACCTCTTTTATTCCTATTCATGCTTGTACTATTACATATATATTCAATCATGTTTTTACTGTTTATACTTTGCTTATAATCATATATGCTTGACAAATAAACAAATACAAAATACCATACCATTTCTCTTTCTCAGCATCTTGGGGTATGTGTTTCATTGGGACTGTTGGAAATTGTACTTTAACAACTTCTATGGTACATCCCCATGCTGGACTATATTATCACTCTTAAAGTGTATCATCATGGTAACTAGCTGAAATCACTCCCTTTTTTAAAAAAAGGGTGGCCAATCACTCTTTCTTTTTCACCTTGTCTTCTATTAAATGAACTTCACAGGAAATTTCTTCATTAACTTTTTTCTGCTAATGTGATAGCAACTACTGTAACATGCTCCCTAGGCACAGTTCATTAACATGTCAATTACTGCCACATATTGTGAGTTCACTGACACTTTGCCGACTACTGTGTTGTGCCAAAGACTGGCAGAGAATATCAAATTAAACTCACATAAAGGCAGAAAGGAGACAAAAGAAAGAAGAAACTTCAGACAGCTTACAGTCATAGTGTGGTCACTCCTCTAGCTTCAACAAAGTATACAATGATAGTCTTCCAGATATTGCTGATAAACTCCCCACAATTTTATTAGCGGTATTACTTTTAGCTATGGGCATCATAACATAAGACACTTGCAAATATTTGAGTATCATTACAATCTCATAGCAGAGAACATAATACAGCATCTAGAAACCATAGCACTCCCACACATACAACCAAGTATGGATCCAGGATGTAAATGACACCATCATAACAACAAAAAGGAACTAGAGAAGATACATGATACAATCAACATCTTTAAAGGACAATTCATAAGCAAAAAGGAAAACAACAACACACTCCCCTTCCTGGATATTCTCATCAACAGACAAGAGGACAGCAAATTAGGACTGCAAGTCAATCAAAAAAAAAACAACCCATGCTAAACAAGTCCTCCATTGCCAAAGAAACAAAGCAACAGGGTTCTTAAGAGAAGCTGTGTAAAACACTACTCAGATGAATATAAATGCATTGCAACATTCCCAAAACATCAGACCAACATAAGGTATGAAAAAGATAACTGTGGTCTCAAAAACATATCAGAAACAATCAACAGGCTATTATACCCACATATCTTCACCATCGCAACAAATCAACTAAAGCCCTTCAACACATCTTAAGTAAACCAAAAGACCCAGTAGCCCAAGAAGAAAAAATAGGACTCATCTACAATATGCAGTACAATGTAAAGTCATTGAAACAGCCACCATGTAGGACAGACAGTAAGAAGACTAGATCCATGACTATCTACTAACAATCAGAAGACATGATGAAAATTCTTTAATCTCAGAACACATGGACAGACTCAACCATAGGTTCAACTGGAAAACTGTAAACATCCTAGACCAAGCCAAATCCAAAAATGCTAGGTATTTTCTGGAAGCTTGACATTCAGACAAATCAGCCATTAATAAACATATAAAATTAAACCACATTTTCACACCATTCAAGAGAGACAATAAAAATGCTAAGAAAGGGGGGGGGGACCAGAATACATCATCTCCAGAAGCCAACACCCAACTAAGCAGGAGTTAATACCAGGCAAACAATCAAACAGAAAACAATCAAGGAAATTGCCCACTACACACCACAAAAACTGGAAGAGAACTTGCAAGGAACAGACCCCTCCACACTTACTTGTACTGTAGTGATTATGTCACTTAGTTGGGTGTTGAAATGTCTGCAAACAACCAAGCCCAGAGAGCACCAAGGACTCCACAGTACACAATTTGTTTAAGTAGATAATAGTCAAGCATTAGCATTTTCCGTTTCAAGTTAAAGAGGGATGATTTGAAATCCCTGCAGCAGCTGAGTTTGCCTCACAATCTAGCTTAAACAGCTGGGCTGCATTTTTAAGATGTTTTCCTTTTAATAAGATATTAAATCTGAAGTTGGTGCCAGAAACATCAGACCTTTAGAATGAACTGCCACTTGGGTTTCCCCCCAAAAAATACTGCTATATGTTAAAGTCAATGTGTCTCATAACCTAGAATAAACCGTTCAAAGCAATTGTAATGTCCTATTCCTCACCCACTAATATGAATAAAACTCTTCATTCACTGACTTCCTTCATTACAATATCAGCCTCTTGAACAAAAATCCATAAACCCTGACAGTTTATGATTTAGCCTGGCTATACTTAGCAGAAGACAAGCTCAGCTAGAAAAGAATTTTAATTGCACATAAAAATGAAGTCATACAACACAGGTGATTACCTATTATCAATGACAAGTTGCAAATTACTCAAATGATATAAATTGTGGTTTAAACTCATAGGTTCTTTCATCTGCTTTTCCATGAATTAATAGATGTTGGAATATCACATGATAGCCTTGAAGATCAATAGTTGTTACATGTTTATATCTTCTGCCTGACAGCTGCTGTCTTTCACCTTAATGTTCACATAAAGCTTTCAGCCCATAGCTACTAATAAACTATTGCTATTGTCTGACATACAAAAGCAATTACACCTATTATTTGAAAGCAACATCGTTTTATTCACATTTTAGGGTAACATTATCCAAGTAGATTTCTTGAAATAACTGTGTGAATTGGCTTCCAGAGGAAGATGACCAAGACAGCTCTGCAGACAAGTGGAGCTCATGATTTGCAGCCTCTGGATTAAAAAGGACAGGAGATCGCCCAAGTTGTTTCTCCTTATAGGTTGTTCCTTTTCCTGTCACAAGATGGTGATCTCAGGGGAGGAAGGGGAGGAAGGGGAGAAACTAGGGTGATGTGGGAATTCACCATTTTGCTCTAGCTGTATATGTACCTTAATCAGGGGTGGGTTCCTCCCGGTTCGGACCAGATCAGCCGAACCATTAGCGACCCGCTGGTGATGTAATTTTTGCGTCACGGATCCAGTTCCGTCTGTGCCAGTCTGTGCTCGCCGCCATCTTTTTTTCTGAATTTTTGGCCAATTTTTCTGTGTTTGGGTGGCTTTACAGCGTTCTGTGCTTTGAAAAAAGCCCTCCCATCCACCCCTGGGTTAATACTGACCTTTATTTCTTCACCCAAAGCACAGCTGATGAGCTCCTCAGCTGTGTTTCGGGCTGAATCCACCTTCTGAGCATGTGCAGAAGTTAAATCACGTGAGGGGACGTGCGCATGCGCAAAACATCGCAACACGAACCGGTGACGAAGGTAAGTGAAACCCACCCCTGATCTTAATGTACCTTAAGGGCTTAATGTACCTAAAGTCCATGCATTTCCTTGCTAACTATTTTATTGCCTATTATTGCATTCTAGAAATAGAGTGCATTGGAGAGGATATTTAAATTAATCTTTTTTGCTTGTGCCTATCAAAATTTTAAAAGCATTCTGTATAGATTTGATCAGATGTTTTCTTTTGCCTTCTCATTAAGCTTGATCTATGCTAGCAATTGAGTTGTTCTATTGCAATATAGAATAAGTAGGAATTATGGTAATACCATTTTTCTTCTAAAGAAGAATTAACTTTGAACAACTTCATTGACAGGCTGTGAAATTTGATATATAAGTATAATATAAATTTAAAATTGATAATGGTTAATATTTTCTAATGTGTTACCTTTATATGTTTTTAGCCAATCAGGCTTGGAATTTTGAAGTTTCCATAGCATTGGGAGAAATTAAGGCTCAGTGTATTCTAAAGCACAACATTATTGAAATACCCCTAATTATAACTGCTATTCACATGCTTAGCATAAATCTCTGAGTCACAGAACCATATTTTCTAAATTTATCTCATTTTGTTTTTTGCCTATACCCTTTTAATCTAACACACTTTTGTGATGGAGAAAACAGGTATATAGTTCTATAGACATTTTTGACCACAAGCAAACCACAAGAAATTATATTATAAACTCAGCCTTTGCAATATTTGTGGAAGTGGTAAAGCCTTGGTCCAAAATTAGGAATACATGGCAAGTTCACTTTATTTTCTTTCATAAATGCTCATCAAAAGTTGGATTTCCTCCCATAAATGGGATGGGAAAATGAGATAGATTTATTTAAAAAAAATTAATGCCAAAAGTTTCTGACCTAAAAAAAAAAGACTGATTCCTTTACTAAGAGAGAGCACAAATCTATCCGTACCTTGTCAGCCTGCAAAGTAAGAATAAAAGGCACAAAAGTGAACTGACACTTGAATACATCTGGGAAAAGACGAACAATCTGCTATATTGGCATGATTTAAAAGACAAAAAGATGGACAGTTCACTTGTTCTTCACTCAGGGGAAAAATAGAAATGATTAAGCGGCTGCCTGTATTTCTCAGTCAGGAGGATATACTGTATAGCTTTACTAAACTGTTCTACACAAAATGAAGTCTTTTGTGGGTTTATTGCTTTTTCTCATGTTTTTATAATCTCCCTCATGTGACCTGTTATATGATGGGGGAGAGACATGAGACATACTGACTAGAATATGAAGAATCTGATTTATGATAGAAGTTCAGGTAACTAACATATCAGTAACTTTACAAAACTTCATAACCAGAAAAAATTGGCTGCCTAATTTTTGAACCAGGCTGCAAGCATTCCAAACACTATGAGGTTTTGTTTTAAGGAATTCCACCTATTCCTTTGTTGAATTCTACTTGTCTTAGTTTTCTAGTGTGTTTACATTGCCTAAAATGACTTATGATTAAATACCAAATCCCCACTAATAGTTATGCAAAGATGTTAATGTCTTCCCAGAATCACTTGTTAGAGGACTGAGGAGCAAATCAGATGCAATTTTAATCCCATCGAGACATTTCCATATGTATCTACAGGAGTGTTTCTCAACCTTGAAGATGTGTGGAATTCAACTCTCAGAATTCCCCAGCCACCCAAGTTCATACATCTTAGGTAGAGTGCCAAGGTTGAGAGTTTCGCCATCACTTTCCATTCTATTCATGGGCAAAAGACAAAGCGTAACCTGTGCTTCTGTTGTCAGTTGAACAGAAATCTTGGAATGAAGTTGCTAAAATCTTGGTAAAACAAAAGTGTAGGGATCGGGGCCCTGTGAAAAGGTGTCTCTGTGTGTAGAAATCTCCCTGCCCTAAGCGGGGGCCCTTTGCTCCTGAATGATCTCACTCAGTTCACACGGCCAGAATGATAAGACCTTCTCTGGCTTGTATATGATCTCATCTAGGTTGCAACAACACAGATGCTCATTAAAAAGTTGGTGGGGGGGGAGATGTGTGGGGGGAATTCACCAATGAAATGCTGTTGCTTTTTTCTTCCTTTTGCTGCTTGGAAAACTGTATATAAGCAATAAACACTGCGGGCAGTCAGACATCTTTGCACCCTGCCATGATTTGTCTCTAATTCCATCACAAAAGTAGATAAATTATTTTAGGATAAAATTATTCATGGCTAATAGTCGTAGTGGCTATACTGTAACTTATGTATAATGGGCATTAGACTTCTTGGTGCCAGATGCTGAGAAGATTGCTGATATCTCATTTGTGAGTCTGATCCAACATAGGTTTTCTCATATCACTTGCAGTATAGAAGGGTCACTTCTCTATGTAACACCAATTAGTGTTCTAACACACAATGATCTAATGTGTTTATCACAGCAGAGACTTAGAGCAACTGTTCTCTAATTCACAATCGAATTAATTGAAAGTGCATGGAATGGCTTACAAAAGTATGCAATTTTAGAATTAGAGGTGTAAGGAGAAAAGCTATATGCTTGAGTTTCTTATATCTGCTTACAGCTCAGTTCCACTGTGAAATCTCAAGTCCATAGGAACATATTGAAAACTACAATAGTTTATAGTGAGCTATTACAGCACATCACAAAGACACCACCGTCACACCATGCAGCCATATATCTTATTTCCTAGCACAGAATATCCAGAGTAAAACAGATAACTTTCACTTTAATTGCATGGTGGAATGCATTTCAGATCTGTGCTTTAATTGAGTAAAGTACTAAATGCAAGTAAAGGTCATGGAATATCTTTAATGCTGTTAAAGAGTCATGATGTACTTAATGGAACAGGCCAGCATGATTGCACTACAGTCAATAAAGCCATGGGAATTAGCCAACAAAACTCACCAAGAGGGATTAACTGCTTTGGATGAAGCCTAGATCATGAATCAACCAAGTACACTTTATAAAATGTGGCCTACACTGAAAGGGAAGAGGGATTTCCCCCAAGCGGTTGAAGTGTACTAAACTGTTACCAAAAGTTCACATTCATTTTGGAGTTTTAGAAAAAAGAGTAGGGGATCTAAGACCATGATTTCTATTTTTTTGGCAAGGCCTTTGGTCAGAGTTGGTATTTAGCCATTTTGGACTGGTTTGGGTGAACTGGTAGTAGAGACCTGTGGGTGCCCTGCCTATCCACCCCGCCCATCCACCCCGCCCATCTGCCCCAGCACAATGCTGTCCTATTTAGCCACGTTTTCAAGCCACGCACATGAGTAAAGCGCATGCGCAGAAGGCTGTGTGCATCCGTGGAAGGCATGTGTGTGACCAAAGCGTGCGCTTGTGCTCACATAGTCGGTGCACAGCGAACCAGTAGTGAACCTATGTGAATCCCACCTCTGCCTTTGGTATGACAATAAATGATTGGATTTTGTGAAGACACCGAGGCTTCTTTTGGGCTTTATAACTATGATATCCCAACTTTGATCCTCATTATGGCATTTTCATTGATTTCTCAACTCAAAATGATATGAAATTATGTTTTGCTGTAGAGGAGCAGATAGCTAACAATAAAATTTCCCTTCCAAATTCAACCTAAAAAGATATATGCAAAACAAAGAGAGTAGTTCTGTGAAGACCTGAAATTGCGTCTAATGAGAGGTTGACTTAACTAGGGCTCTTCCCCGACACAATAATATTGGGAGGCAGACTGAAAACTTTATTCATACTTTACCAATTCTCATCTCCTTAGAGATAATGATAAGTCTTGCTGAGTTGACATTTATGTTTCTTAATGACAAAATGTCTCTCTGACTTTTTGAAATCCTTGCTGTTATTGTTTCTTTGTTCCATTTTGTCAAAATATTAACAATATTTAGGCAAGGCTTTTTTCTTCAGTTTGTTTCTCTCCACAATTATACCTTTGATTAGCTATCATTGACTTCAAATCTAGTGTCAGTTGTGTCAAATTAGTTCTTTGTGATGCTAAAAATGTTTCACAATAATCACACAATGTTATAACATACACAATCCGCAGTCAATTGTAGCAAAAAAATTGTCAAGGAACAAAAATATCATGGTGGCGAAATATTAAAGTGTAGTTACACCACACCAAAATTAAAGGCAAGATTGCTACTGATGGGAGGCTTTTGATATCCATTCCCATAAAAAAAGGCATACTAGCCTGCCAATCTATACAATAAGCTATGAGGAAGCATTGAAGAGATATTACGTGGCTTAGCTGGATTTACAGCTCTGAGCCTAGCAATTACGAGGATTCATCTTCTAAGAGGTAAAAGTGATGGATTAAATAGTATACCACAGCAGATGCCAGAATTGCACAAAATCATTGACATCCAGCATTCAGACGCAGAGTCTGAGGAGGCAAGAAAGGGAGGGCAACATACAGTAAGGATTTCTATACCATTATCTGATGTATATTCTTATGGTTTATCATTATTACCCAAGTTACAAGGATACAAGAGACATGCCATATGAACGATGAAGGATCCAGAACAGCTGGTAATATTGGTATAATCCCAAGAAGGCACTTGTAATCTGGTTTTAAGAGATAAACGGAAACACGGAGCCTGGCACATATAAATGGAGATTTATATCACCACCCAACATAAGCAACACATTCATTTTATGCATTTCAATAACTGGGAGGCAAATTCTGCGACTGAAATCACTACCCTTAATGTATGCAAACTGAAACAACAATCTACCCCGAGACGCATTACCTTCACTTGTGCTTAAACCATCTGCAGTATACATTTCTTATCTCATTTCTTTCGTTCAACTGATTCCTGAATGAATTGACTGCTTTTTGGGAGAAAAAAAAATCACTTGTTATAAAAGAAAGACTTTTAAGGAAGGTAGGGGAAAATACTACCAATAACTAAATATAATACTTGCCTTTATATATCTATATCAGACCCCCATGCTTTTTTTAACTGTGTTGCTTTTCCTGATAGAGAATATACTCTAATAATTACTTCTAGTTTTCCTTTTCTGATTTGTTTGTCATATAGCAACTCAAATCAAGTATTTTATTGTATTTTAAATCCAGCTATGATATAAATTAGTGCAACCTAAATATTTATTCTCAACTCACTTCCATATAATTTCTAACATGAAGTGTGCTTTATGTGCTTGTTGTTGTTCATTTTGTTGGTGGTAGTTTCTGTCTTTCTTTTTTAAATATTCAGCAAAGTAATAGGATATTTTTAGAGATCTAGCATGCTTTTTTTTTAACACTACAGCTTTCAGCTGCTTGTTTATCATGAGTAAACCAGCTGGAAATGAAGCTACCTTAAGACACCCTTTTCTGGATTTCAGTTCCTTCTTCCACCTTGGCCACAGTGACGATCAGGCTTTCTGTCCTGGTCACAGTTAACATGGCCTCTGATGTATATATGGTGTGTGTGTGTGTGTGTGTGTGTGTGTGTGTGTGTGTGTGTGTGTGTGTGTGTGTGTGTGTGTGTCACCTGGTGACTCAGCAGAAAAACACTTAATCATTCCCCTGGCTCAACTGATAAGGGAGGAGAATTGTGGCTTAGAGGGTAAAAACATTGCCTAACAAGGCAAGTCAATTCGAATCCTATAAGGATATGGCTAGCTGATGAAAGCTAAATAGCTTGAAATAGAGCTATACTAGTCTCCCTTTATTTCTTTATCAGTTATTTGTAAGTTTGCAGATATACAATGTGTGTGTGTGTATCGTCTACAACAAGGTATAACATGTCCACATGCAATTCATTGCCCAACTTATTTTCTAGTTCTAGTTTCACTGTCCACCACTGCCTTTGAGAAAGTTCTAAATTTCATAAAGGACTTATGTATACCAAGGGAAAAGTACTGATTGCCCATACGACTCCTTCTTGTGGTCCTCAAAATCCTTTTAAATGTGATTTCCAAAAGATGATCATGCCAATTACTACAAGCTAGAAATCAGAAAAGCATGAAAACCAAAACTCTAAATAGGCAAATATGCCTATCTGAACAACAACCATACCAAAACAAAACAAAACAAAACAAAAAACAACCTCACCCCTCACCCCAAAAAAACCCAATGTAGCGTTGCCCAGGGGTCATATGCTTCACTTACTTTGGGCTTCTTAAAAGAGTTATCTTTGGCCATCAGAAGATTGACTAGTTTTAGTGCATATTTTTGTGCAAGTCATTATTTACTTGAAAGCCTACAACCGAAATATTCAAATGCTAACCTTTTTAGCCAATCTAGCTTTTGGAATTAAAACAGAGTTGGAAAGGAACATTTACACCATCAGGTACAGCCCTCTGCTCAGCGCTAGAATCCAAATTAAAGTTCCCAGACAGAATTTTACACTAGAACATGTCCAGGGGAGTCCACCACCATGTTTGGTGATTGGTTCTACTGTTGAAGGTTCTTGGATGAGAAGCTAAATGTCTTCAAAGAAAAACCAGGAAGTCCAGTTGCCTCTTGAAAAAACACCTTTGGGACAACCAGGACCTGGATGACTGAGAATCTCCATGGACATATTAGCAATAACACTTAGACTTATATACTGCTTCATAGTGCTTTACAGCCCTCTCTAAGCGGTTTACAGAGTTCAGCATATTGCCCCCAACAATCTGGGTCCTCATTTTACCCATCTCGGAAGGATGGAAGGCTGAGTCAACCTTGAGCTGGTGAGATTTGCATATCTGCTGAACTGCAGTGCTGCTTTTAACCACTGTGCCACCTTGGCTCATATTGCCGAGGTGCTCTTACTATTTTCCAAGTTTTAGTAGAATCTTTCACCTTGTGATTTAAATCCAATATTATGTATATCCTGCACTCTGCAACAATGGAAAACAGGTTGTGTCTTCACCTTATGAGACATTCTTTCAGGAACTTGAAAAGCATTTCTCCCCAACCATTCTTTGTTGGCTGGGAAGGTTAAAACAGGAACTAGTAATTCCCCACCCAGAGGTGACTATTGAAACAACTTCTTGACTTCAAGGCTATTAAATGCCATGCCAAACACCATTAAGAACAGCGGGAGAAAGAAGCCATGCATTTAAATACTGGAAGATATAAACATTATTTATATTTATTTATTATGTCTGCATAAATAGTCTAATCAAGTCAAGCTGTGACTGTGAATCTTCTACCAAGGAGTTAATGCAACTACAACCAGTGATATGAAAACAGGTTCTACATAGGCATCTTAATGTTGAACATATCCAAAGAAGTCCTTTTATTTCACTATATAGCACTAATGGAGCTGTGGTGGTACAATGGTTAGAATGCAGTATTTCAGGCCAACTCTGCCCACAGCCTGGAGTTCGATACTGACCGACTCCAGGTTGATTCAGCCTTCCATCCTTCTGAGGTTGGCAAAATGAGAACCCAGTTTGTTTGGGTCAACATGCTGACATTGTAAACTGCTCAGATAGTGCTGTAAAGCACTATGGAGTGGTATATAAATCTAAGTGCTATTGCTATTGCTCATGACACCAGCTCTACAGTTCCAGACTCTTTCTTTGTGACTTGGCGTCTTATCATTTCCTCTTTGTGTTCTTTTATATGTTTTGATTTTCGCAAAGCTTTTCTGTAGTCACAGTGATTTATTTTGCCGTATTCAGTCCTTCTCTTCTTTAAAGTTGTTTGCAAATGTGCTTTTGAAATCCTTCTTTAAAAACTTCAACCCACGCTAAGCACAAATCACATTCTGTTTGTGATATATATAGTGGTATTATACCCACAGAAGAAAGATAATCACAATGTTCCTATAGCATAACAATTGTCCAGTATAGGTAGTAATGATATTATTAACATTATGTTTGCAGATAATATAAAACTAACAAAAGTTAAACATTTCCACCAACATTTTTATGTTTAAATAAAAAAGCAAGTGTTATGGCATTTAAAATAATCAAATTATTATAGCGTGAACTTCCATAGATTATACACCAATAAAGTAGATCAATTTTTCTCAATCTCAGCTACTTTTAAGATGCGTGGATCATCTGGCTGGGGAATTCTGGGAGTTTAAGTCCATACATCTTAAAGTGTCTGAGACTGAGGAACACTGAACTAGATTAATGGAGTATCCTGAGAGAAAACAGTCTTGGAATATATGGGCTGTAAAGTTATATAATAAATGATAAATTACACAAGAAAGGAATGTAGAGGATATCCATTTATAAAGAATTGTTGTATGATATAAAGGATATGGGGATTGCATTGACAATGTATGTAGAAAAAAGAATTAACAGCAGATTAAGGGCATCATGAAATGTAATGGATCAAGTACTGTTTTAAACATTTTCAGTTGTGAATTTTAAACTCATCACATAAATCCATGTAACAGATATATATGTACTTGCATACAAACATCTTTCTGAGTTAGAAAATATTTCCCCAAACTATAATAGCTAATAATTTGAAGTTTTGATGTTTGTATATATCATATACTGTAGGCATTTACCTCACTATGCTTCATAACAAAAATAGGATTAGCCAGTAAAATAGATAGGTTTTTTTTATGCCCAGTGCATATTTGTATGTCCTCTTTGGAAGTGGCAAACAATCATATGGTAAATGCTTCTGATTGTATATAGTAACATAATATGTCTCTCTAAATATCTACCTAAAATCTTGTGATTTACCTTAGTTTATTCATTTAAAATTTTTTATCTGGTTTTTGTCTATGGTCATGATACCATCATATCTCTGCAGCTAAATGCATTTGCACTGAAAGTTTCTTCAATCCGATCTAAAACAATTTATTTGTTGTTTATTTGTATGTTTCCAAAGGAGAAGGGAAAATGGATAAAATTCTGATGGTATAAAGAAATGTAGTTCTGGCCATGGGAAAGGGGAAAAATGTTTTTCTGGAGATTTTTTTTTAGAAAAAGTTATTCATTCTTGAGAAGTAAGAATGTATAAAAAGAAACTCAAAATAACTGCATTGATTTTGTTTGATATCAGATGGGAAGGACAGAAAGTCCAACAACCTTTCAAGAATCTGTTATTCTCCCCTACAACCATAAA
>JALIGW010000006.1:35648762-35671262 GCA_023053685.1 Diadophis punctatus similis | reverse complement strand
CCTATTCGAAGACAGCAATATATATATATCAGCTTGAAAATGGAGGCACTTATACCTTTTATTGCTATACAAAATAATCCTTTACCATTCTTTGCCTCAAGAAATTGCATAAATCTTATGGCAGTATATATTTATAGTGAGAATTTAAAAAAGAAAGAAAGAAAAAGAAGTGTAATTTTAGCTTTGGTATCCCTGTACTGTATCTCTTCACTTTGTCATACGCAACTGCTTCTCCAAGAGTCGCTTCCCTTCCCTTTTAATGTCCCTGGAATAAAGAAATGGTATACCGCATATTTTAACTGCATAAAGGAATGGGTTCCTTCCTTCCTTTGTATATGAAGGCATTCATGGGTGAATCAGTGTATCTATGCTAAACATCTAGTATAAGGCAGCCTCCAGTCAAAGATTTAGCAATTGGTATCTCAAAAAACAACTATGACCATTTAAGAAATACTTTCTGAAAACTCATGTTTTCATTGTCCAACACTACTAATATCTTGTTCCTTTCTCTACAATCAATAGCAAAGTTGTTCTAGAAAAAGGCTATTTTTTTCAAGATTCTTTAAGCGATTAGACTCCCCCTCACTTATAACTAAAGTAATATCCTTCTGTCACTTTTTGACACCTGTACCATTTATGTACCTAGAAATTCTTTCAGTTAATTTATTCCCCCTTACTGAAATATCCTACCTACAAATAATCCCAAATCAATTTCCTTTTCATTCAAAGTGACACCAATTCAGATTCTTGAACTTTAAATCATTTCCCATTTCTTCGCTTTCTATCATTCTCATTCTATCATTCTTCACAGATGCAAGTAACAGCTACCATCCAATTTTTTTTCCCTCACAGGATTTTTTTCCCCATCCGAATTTAGCTGTGAAGAGTTTTGAGTCAACAGAATCTCAGTAAATATTGTAATTGCTTTCATCACTGTCCTCCCTGTCTATGTATATATACATATAATTTGTTATTAAAATATGGCACAAATATGGAATGAACAGAAAAATGATAAAGTGGATGCAAAACTTCAGAGAAATAACTACAGTACAAGAGTGTGAATAGGTATTGGAAAAATGAATAAAATTTACTCTGTTATAACTTTAGATAAAATTGGTACAAAATGTTTTACAGATGGTATATAACTCCATCAATAATTAGCAAGAAAAACAAATCAGATAACACTAAATCTGGAAATGTCATAATAGAACATTTTATCATGTGTGGTGGTTATGAAATAAGTATATCAAAACATTTAAAAATAAATCAATCAGTATATATCAGATTGGGAGAATATACAGTAATGACAAAAGGGACGTTGTTACTTACCTGATACGTCCTTTCTCATAGGGGGGAGCCATCCTCCAAGAATGGGTTAAATCTGCCCTCTAGCCAATCAGGACCGAGATTTTCAAAGTATAAATACCACCCTCTTGCCTTGGCACCCCCTCTTTTATTTGAGGAAAGAAGGTGAAACTCGCTGTGCTTAACCATCAACCAACCGTTTTATTAATAGGATAATCAAAATTAGATAAGTCAACCATTGGAACCAAGAATCATGAACATATTTACATCAGTGTGGCAGTCCAGACCAAACCCAGACCAGGGAGGGACTTGGAGGATGGCTCCTCCCTATGAGAAAGGACGTATCAGGTAAGTAACAACGTCCCTTCTCCATAGTGGGCGGAGCCATCCTCCAAGAATGGGACATACCAAAGACCCTTGTCCCTAGGGTGGGTGACCTACACTTGACTGGAGCTGCCACCGTCCCCCACACCTTGGTGTAACACCCTCCGACCAAAGTCCGCCTCCTCTGAGGCGTATAAGTCTAATTTGTAGTGCCGGACAAATGGGGTCGGAGAAGTCCATGTAGCCGCCCGGCAGACCTCCGTGATGGATGTTCGTGCATTCCAGGCCGCCGTGGTGGCCGCGCTGCGTGTAGAGTGCGTGGTAAGTCCAGGGGGCTGGGGCAAGGACAGCTGTTCGTAAGTCAAGGAAATGGCTGCCCGTAGCCAACGGCCCACTGTGGAAGATGATGCCTTGGAGCCCATGGAGGAGGGACGAAAGGATACGAACAGGGCTTCAGTGCGCCTGAAGCTGGAGGTATGCTGCACATATATGTCCAGGGCACGCCTGACGTCCAGCAGGTGCCATGTCCGTTCAGAGTCATTAATTGCATTTTGGTAAAAACTAGGAAGAACAATCTCCTGCGCCCTGTGGAAATACGTATTTACCTTCGGAACGAAGGTGGGGTCCAAGCGCAGCACCACCCTGTCGGAATGGAAGACACACAGGTCCCCCCTCATGGACAGGGCCGCCAGTTCAGAGATCCGGCGAGCAGATGTTATTGCTACAAGGAAAACCACTTTGTACGTTAAGTGAATTAGAGATGCCGTAGAGAGTGGCTCGAACGGCCCGGTCGTCAGAGCAGTGAGCACCTTTGAGAGGTCCCAGGTAGGAAACCTATGGACCACCGGAGGGCATAGGTTCGAAGCCCCCTTCAGGAACTGCTTCAGTAGGGGGTGAGCAGAAAGGGAATCTAAACGTTGGCAGGAAAGCACCGTGGACAGCGCCGCCACCTGTCGGCGGAGCATGTTGGGCAAGAGCCCCTTAGCAAGCCCCTGGCGTAAAAATTGAATGACATTGATTATTGATAATTCTACGGGGGAGTAACCCACCTGTGCGCACCAGCGGCAAAACGCTTTCCATGTGGCAGAATAAATACGTTCAGTGGAGGGCCTCCTGGAGGCCAACATGATTGAGGCAATACTGTCCGGGACCAGGCGGTGTTTCAGAGTGATCCGCTCAAGCGCCAGGCGGTCAGTTGTAGCCAGTGCGGCTCTGGATGATGGACTGACCCCTGGGCAAGCGACCACTCTGTCGGCGGGATCCGCCAGGGAGGTGACACGGACAGGGACATAAGGTCTGCGAACCATGCCCGCCTGGGCCAGTGCGGCGCCAGAAGGATTATCTCCGCCCTCAGCTGCAGGACCCTCCGGATGACCCTGGGGATCAGGGGGAGGGGAGGGAAGGCGTAGAGTAGTCCTGGCGGCCAGGCGCATCAAAGAGCGTTGGTATCTGCTGCCCCTTGCGTCCGGAACCTGGTGACGAACCTGGGCAGTCTGGCATTCTCCGGGGTGGCGAACAGGTCGATGACCGGCAGTCCGAACCGACTAATGTTTGTTGAAACAGGTCCGGATGTAGCGACCACTCCGCCGGATCGATGGAATTCCGGCTGAGCCAATCTGCCGTCGTGTTGCTCACCCCGGAGATGTGTTCTGCGGTGATGGAGTGGAGATGCCGCTCTGCCCAGAGTCCCAGAGTCCTGGCCTTGGCCATCAAGGCCCTGGAGAAGGTTCCGCCCTGACGGTTGATATGTGCCTTTGTTGTTATATTGTCCGTCAGGACCAGTACGTGTTTGCCTGACAAACTGCCCTGAAAGTGGGCTAGGGCTAGTCTCACCGCCTGCAGTTCCAGGAGGTTGATGGGGAGGTTCTGCTCGGGGGCAGTCCAGGTGCCCTGTGCAATCTGGGACCCGAGATGAGCTCCCCAGCCGGCGGTGCTGGCATCCGTGGTGAGGGTCAGGCGCTGTGGTTCCAGGAACTCCGTCCCTCTCTGAAGAGCGGCCGAGGACCACCATCTGAGGGATGCGCGGACTGCGGCTGGGACCAGAACCTTGGCTGGGGAAGCGCTGCGGTTGGCCCGCTGAAAGGGGAGAAGAAACCATTGGAGGTCTCTGGAATGCAGGTGTGCCCATGGGGTGATGTGTATGGCTGAAATCATCTTCCCCAGGAGCGAAGACAGCTGATTCAGGGGAACCCTTGGTTTGGCCAGAACTTGCTGGACTAAGGCCAATATGCTGTCCCTCCGCTCCAGGGACAGGTACACCCTGCACTCCAGAAAGTCAATGATGGCCCCCAGGTGAGTGACCCTGGTCGAAGGAGACAGTTGACTCTTCCCTATGTTGACCAGGAACCCGTGGTGCTCGAGGGTGTTAAGGACTACCTGGATGTCCAGCTCTGCCTGGGACAGAGAGGAAGACTGGATGAGAATGTCATCCAGGTAGCACTGGACATGCACGGGGATAGCCCGCAGGTGGGCGGTCAAGGCGGCCAAGATCTAGGTGCAGAAGATAGGCCGAAGGGCAACACCTGGTATTCGTAATGCACCCCTGCATAACAAAACCGGAGGTATTGGCGGTGGTACGAATTGATAGGCACGTGGAGGTAGGCTTCCGAGAGGTCAATTGAGGCGAGAAAGTCGCCTGGCCTAATGCCCGCCAGAATTGATTGCAGGGTGTGCATCTTGAACTTCTTATAACAGATGTATTTATTGAGGCGTTTTAAATCTAGAATGGCTCTCCACCCACCCGAGGATTTTGGGACTACAAATAAAATGGAATAGAATCCCTGCCCCTGCTGGTCCCTGGGCACCTGTTGGATGGCTCGAATGTCCAACAGGTGCTGGATTGCCTGGTTCATCAGGGCCCGTTTTGCAGTGTTGGAAGACAAGGGGCAGCGTAGAAAAAACCTCGGGGGGGAGGAGAGAAATTCGAGAGATAGCCCTGACGAAAGGGTCTGCAAGACCCATGCGTCGTTGGTGATTTCCTCCCATCGACCGGCATATAATGCCAGGCGACCCCCAATGGGAGGAACCGGTATGGTGCTAGGTTTACCGGCGGTAAGGGCGACCACCGGCTGTTCTAAAGGGCCGTTTGGACCTGAATCCCTTGAAGGTCCTATCTGCGTTAGCCCGTGACCGTCCCCCATACTGGCCCTGGTATCCGGTCTGGCTCTGGTAGCCCGACTGCCCTTGATACCCCGACTGGCTCTGAGGCCGCGTGTACCGGTGGTCAGGTGCCTTTAAGGCCTTCTTAAGGAAGGGTTTCTTAGGGGCTTTGCTGCAATTGGACAAGACTTTACGTTTGTCTTTAGTTTCAGTGGTGACCGGGTCCAGTGCCGGGCCGAAAAGGGCTGGGCCAGAGATGGGGGCTGCAGCTAGCTTCCATTTGTGCCTCGCATCCGCCTGCCAGGAGCGTAGCCAATACATACGTCTCGCGATCACCGTGGACCCCATGGAGCAGGCAGAGAATCTGGCGGACTGCAAAGTGGCATCAGAAGTGAATTGGGCTGCGGCCAACAACTTCTTGATGTCTTGCTGGGCACGAATGTCTGAGGCCGGAATGTGCTGTTGTAAGGAGTGGAGCCACTTTAGCGAGACCCGAGAGAAGAAGGAGGCCATCGTAGATGCTTTGATGGCCCAGGCGGCTGCCTGATGTGCCTTCTGTAAAGCCATCTCCGTACGACGATCCTCTGGTTGCAGCAGCTCATCAGGCTCGCCGGGGAGCTGTGTGGCCGAGTAGAGAGCCCTCACCGGATCATCTATGGAAGACACTTGCAGGTGTTGGGCCAGGTGGGGTGCTACGTTAAAGTAGCGTTTGTCTTGCGCGCTGGCCAGGGGCCCCAGGCTGGGCGATTGCCACTGCTTGACCAAAGCATTCACGAAGAAATTGGGGATAGGGATCACCTCTGCAGTTGAGGTCGTGGCCTCTTCGAATATGGGGTCATCCTGAGTCACCGCCTTCGGTGTTTCGGCCTGGGCAGTGGACAGGTTGGCCATGGCCCTCGCCTTGTGCAGCAACGACCTGAAAAGGCTGGGGTGAAAAAGACCCGTGATGACGGGTGGCTCTGGGGCCATGTCTTCGTCGTCTGACATTTTGATGTCAATGGGCCCTTCCTCAAGTTGATCCCCCTCTGCCAAGTCAGGTGTAGGCTGGTCAAGTGATGCCTCTGAACTCTGGGAAGAGTCATCGCGGTCCTCAACCCTGCCCTGAGTGGTGATGTCCAGGGCCTGGGGGAGAACTGCACGTGGGGGAGGCAGTGGAGCAGACTGCCCCTGAGTGGGCTCTGCCATGGCCCTGATGGCAGCTTCAAGCCCCCTACAAATGGCAGCATCCATCCTCACCTGCATGGCATCTGACATGGCTGGATTGTCAGGAGGTGGTGGCTGGAGTACCTGTGCCTCTTCAAGTGTCCCTTCATCTTGCTCCCCCCAGACATCCCCCTCTCTGAGATGACAGTCCAATTGTTCCAGGGATAGATTGTCAGCAGAGCAGTCTGATGTGCAAGACGGGGGGGCTGGGGGAGCAATCTTCTGGGTCTTGTGGGAGCTAGACCCTGAGTGGCCACGTTCATGAGAGTGAGTCTTGTGGCTGGACTTGCCCTGGGATTTTGACCGCTCAGCTCCCTGTGCTGAGCCTGATGATTTAGGGCGATCAGCAGGAGAAAGGGGGCGCAGGGGTGACCTGTGCCTGGCACTGGCAGGGCTCATAGAAACTAACCCCTCCCCCTGGCCATTGTCTGCAGCAGGAGTGACCCTGGGGGTCTTCTGCCTCGCCTTCCCCTGCTTGTTGGCTTTGTCAGCCATTCTGGCTGAGGTGGGAAGCAGCAGGGGGCAAGGCAAGCTGAGAACGAAGGAGGCAGCCGAGCAGCAGTAAAAAAGAGCGATGTAGCTTTAAATGGAGCTCCTGCAGTCTTCGGCTGTCAATCAATTTAAATTATTCAAAATGGCCACCACAACAATCTCTTCGGCTCCGTAACTGCCTTTCCCGCCGAAGGAGCCTCTCAGTTGTTTTTAATTATGCCTGTCAGGCTGCCTGGCCCTAGACCTCTCTCTGAACGCAGGGCAGGCAAGGAAAAGCTAGCACCCGATCCCGACGCCGCTCGATTGATCACGGCCGAAGTCAGCTTGCAAAGTCAATTTTGGGTGCTTAGCTGGTTTATTGGAGACAAACTCAAGCTGTTTTGAGGGGAACCAGGCCACTCGGACTCAGTGATCCGTGGCTAAAGTTCACAACTGGATTCCACCCTCCCTGACAGGCAATAAGAGGCTGCAGCCGTTCAGAAGACAATCAAGGTAGGAAACCTCCGTACACAATGGGTGCAATTAAGAGGTTATTTCCCCCCCCCTGGGGAGCCTCAGGCCCCGGCTGGGGTGAGGCCCAGTGGGCAATACCCAATGGGCTGTAGGATGGTAAAAGGTCTCTGAGTGACAGCTGTCAATCAAGAGTCAATAATTCAGTAACTCACAGAAGCAGGAAAAACAGGAATATTCAGTAGTTGTTGGTGGATCCGAAAATGGTTAAGCACTGTCCTTCTTGGCTAAAGACCGAGAAGAAAAGAGGGGGTGCCAAGGCAAGAGGGTGGTATTTATACTTTGAAAATCTCGGTCCTGATTGGCTAGAGGGCAGATTTAACCCATTCTTGGAGGATGGCTCCGCCCACTATGGAGAATTGTCAGTATATTGTAGACTGAAGACCAATATCCATATTGAAGATACCAAATACCATATTTCTTACCAAAAGTAAGCAAAAATTGTTCTATTATATACTACATATTATACAACAGTGGTGGGTTCCTACAGGTGCGGTCCTCTCTATAGCACCGGTAGCGGCCCACTGGTGACATCACAGTACCGGTGCGGTTGGTTGCCAGTGCCTGGGCACTGCCATTTTAAAAACATTTTTTTTAAAAAAAATTCTTCTGCGCATGCCCAGAAGCCAAGCTTCTGGCACTGCACATGCACTGCCTTCCTACCCCACAGTGAGTCCAAGCAGGGGAGGATGGCTGAGGGAGCGCGTGAGATGCTGAAAGAATGGGCGGAAGGAGCTATCTCCATTCCCCTCCCTTCAGCAGTCCGAGAAGCCACTAATGTGCGGTGATGATCCTAGGCATTTTTGCACGTTCGAGGCTTCTCGAGCTGCTGAGGGGAGGGGGAATGGGAGGCAGGACCTATCTCAGTTCCCCTCCCTTCAGCAGTCCAAGAAGCCACGCCCACCCAGTCACATGGCTGGCAAGCCACACCCACAAAATAAGCCACACCCACATGGTGGTAGTAAAAAAATTAGGAACCCGCCCCTGTTATACAACAGGGCAAATTTAGACATTTGGATTTTGGTTTCTATGAAAAAGATTATGAAACCAGTGAAAATAATATATAAAGGGGCTTAAATAGATATTAATAATAATTTACAATGTTTGGTGTAAGTATACATTTCTAGGCTGTATTTAACAGTTGGGTAAAAATAGGGGAAGTAAGAATGTTTCACTGGAAAGTTTTCCCATAATGTTTTTATTTATTTTTAGTAGTCAATTCTCTTTGATTTATTCTATTATCACTATTTAATGTAGGTTTTCCCCTTGTATTTCAAATATTCTAATGATAAAATATCATTGGAACAGTGTTTGCAGTTGTATCCTTTTCACCAAAAAATAAAACCTGTGACAAACATTCCCTCTATAACTAACATGGATGATGAAAAGAAGAGAGTGGATATGGAAAAGAAAAATACATGAACTCATGTGCCACAATGAAGCATGTTGTTGGGTTTGATCACTAGACAGATGGTGTCTACTCCTGATTTAAAACATATTAGAAATGGTAAATCAGAATCTGTCAGGTCTTATAAAATAGGGCAGACTAAGAAACAGACATTTTATATATCTAAAACTTCTTTTATTAGAACCGGTATAGTAACAGAACATTGCAAGTCTGAATGTGCTTCCCTTTCTCCCAATTTCATCTTCATGTGATTTTATGTATGTGTGTGTGCAGGGGCAGTGGCAGTGGCAGTGGCAACGATTGAGATGTTTTGGAAACAACTTTCTTGGTCAGGGCTCAAAGTCCTTTATCTATTTGTTGTCTTTGTAATAAATTTTCCCTCTATCCTTAAAAACCATCTTCCATATTCATTACAGAATCAGAAGCTGCATAATCCCTTCCTATTAGCTGAAAAATAAACAAGTAGAAAGCTCTAGACCAGGGGTCAGCAACCTGCGGCTCTGGAGCCGCATGTGGCTCTTTCACTCCTCTGCTGCGGCTCCATCACTCAAAATATGTGCCACAACTGCCAATGTGTGACACCCGTTGGCATGCGATTTATTGAGCTTTTTGACCCCTGGTAGGCCAACCATGGATAAATCCAAGAAAAGAACAATTTCAGAAGAAAAACAGAACGTTTAATTCAACTACATATGCTAGTTTTGTGGCCACTCAGGAAATAGTCAGGCACGGGAAGGGTTTTGTGGCTCCCGGTGTTTTCTTTTCTGTGGGAAACGGGTCCAAATGGCTCTTTGGGTGTTTAAGGTTGCCGACCCCTGTTCTAGACCATGGCTACACATAAATCAGGAAATCAGGAAAAGTTGATACAGTGTCTGGAAGCTAGTTCTGAGATTTTTTTGGGGGGGGGAGGGAAGTTTGGATAAAAGACTGGATCAGATTTAAGGGGAAATTAAACAAGTCAGTGACATGATGGACATTTTAGAGAGAAAGACAGAAAGTAGGGATTTAGGGCTAGAGAGAGGGTAGGACAATTTGGCTGCGCTGGAACTCAGGGAGAAGAAATTTTGTTTGTAGTTCAGGACTATTCCAGAAAATCTCTCTGAAAATATAGATACACACAAAAAAAGCACTTATTCGGGCATTTCCTTATTTGTTGAGGTGAAAGAAGGAAAGGATGGACAAGGAGCTGGACAAGGTGTATCACATGAATTCAGTTGCCATGATATATCTGTATGTATAAAGATAGATAGATAGATAGATAGATAGATAGATAGATAGATAGATAGATAGATAGATAGATAGATAGATAGATAGATGATAGATGATAGATGATAGATGATAGATGATAGATGATAGATGATAGATGATAGATGATAGATGATAGATGATAGATGACAGACGACAGATGGACGGACAGACAGATAGACAGACAGACAGACAGACAGACAGATGATAGGAAGATGGGCACATTGTAATGTACATGGTAAAGAAGACTTGGTGACAAGGACAGGCATGCACCTCGACCCTGATGACCAGCGAACCCATGGCAGATCCAAGAAAAGGTGGATGGATCACATCAAGGAGGACATGAAATACAAGCTCTGGATCAACTCAAATGGAGACAGCTTTGCTGACAAGTGGACCCTGCCATAGTGTGGGAATAATGCTAGGGAGAAGATGATAGATGATAGATAGATAGATAGATAGATAGATAGATAGATAGATAGATAGATAGATAGATAGATAGATAGATAGATAGATAGATAGATAGATAGAAGATCAGAATAGTTCAGGCAGTTGTTTTCCCTTTGACACTCTGTGGAAGTCGGTGTTGAACTTTGAAAAAGCAGAACATAAATCCTGGGATATAAATCTAATGAATAAACAAACAAACAAATCCTGATATGGTTATGAAGCCAATCTTTTAGCTTTATGTATTCATTAAATAAAGGCAGCCCATCTTATTTTCTAAAGTGACTCTGGACAGTTTTAATTGCAGCATTTCAAAATATGCAAAAAATTTAATATTAACATTTATTTGTGCTATATTTGTACCCTGCTGGATTCTAGAATCTAGAAAACAGATTTAAAATATCCATAGTAGGCTCAGAAACATAGAACAAAATTTCGGTAAAATATAGTAAGAACAAAATAAAAATAAACCAGAAGACGGTCCCGAACAATTTAACCCACTTTCTAGACCAGTGTTTCCCAACCCTGGCAACTAGAAGATGTCTGGACTTCAACTCCCAGAATTCCCCAGCCAGTGAATGCTGGCTGGGGAATTCTGGGAGTTGAAGTCCAGACATCTTCAAGTTGCCAAGGTTGGGAAACACTGGTCTAGACTATCATCATCTTCAACATCTTCCTTAATCTGCTCAATGAAGGCATCAAACTGATCTCTACAAGGAGACTGTATGGCCACCAGGAAAAAAAAAGTCATAATATTATTCAGGACTGTATTAGAAGGAAAATACAGGAAAATTATGCATGCAGCCCAACACCATCCATTCAATAACTCTTTTTCAATGAACAGCTCATTTTCTTTTATTTGGTACTTTCTACAAGAATATCTGTGCATATTTCCCAATAACTTTTAGTTAATTTTCCAGATGGTTTAGATTCATTTTATCTTTTTCTCTTACTATCTGATCAGAATAATTTAATCTCTTTAAATGCTGTAAAAATTTGTTTTACTGCATATAGAACTTGGCAGGAGTTAACCGTACCGTCTTAGTTTTAATGTTTTCACTATTAGTTTGTATCACTAATGGTTCATATTATTTCATCATTTTATCATCTGTTTTACTGAGATTTTTCAGTTACTCTGGTAAAAATCCATTCTAGCATATACTGCATAAACACATATTTATTTAATATTCTGCTTTATTAGTTTTATAAACAACTCAAGGAGGCGCACATATCTAATATTCCTTCCTCCTATTTTCCCCACAACAACAATCCTCAAATCTCAGAATTCAATTAGTTATCATCTATGGGATTATGGCCAGTTAATTTCCAAATCCTAAAGGCAAGTGAAGATTTATTCCTAAGCATGTATTTTTAAAGGATGAAATTAAATGTGACCCAGGGATGTGCCTAAATATTACCTGTCATTTTGTTTGTAAAAATAGGTTCAGAATTTCACACTGCAGAAGTAAAGGGACCTTCGTTCTGTCACCATAATTGGTAAACCACACTTGGAATATATATACATTTCTGATCACTAGGATACAGAAAAGATGTTGAAACCCTGGAAAGTTGCAGAGAAGAGTAACAAAGATGCTAAAGGGACTGGAGGCTAAATTGTATGATGAATGGTTGAAGGAGCTAGGTGTGTCTAGCCTACTGAAGAGAAGGCTTGGGGTGTGTGTGTGACATGAAAAATGTCTTCCAGTACTTAAGAGGCTATCACAAAGAGAGGATTGACTTATACTCCAAACCATCAGAGCGGAGGAAAAGAAGTAATGGATGGAAGCTTGTTAAAGAGAGATCCAGAAGTCAGGAGAAATTTCCTGACAGTGAGAACAATTAATCAATGGAATATTAGAAGAATGACATAATAATATTAACAATTTGACAGATCTCCTATTATTAGCTGATTTTTCCCCTTGGTTTAGTTCAGAGGTCAATGAAGA
Source organism: Diadophis punctatus similis (assembly GCA_023053685.1). Lineage (NCBI taxonomy): Eukaryota > Metazoa > Chordata > Lepidosauria > Squamata > Dipsadidae > Diadophis > Diadophis punctatus. The sequence goes on along the minus strand of JALIGW010000006.1, from coordinate 35,659,283 downwards.
ATCAGTAGCCTAGAAGAAATACTGCAGGGGAAAAAGTGATCAGGAGAACGCATTACCAATAAAGAAGATTTCTGGTAAACTGTCCTAGATTCTGCTCTGTATATTAAATACACAAATGGGATTAAGACTCATGAGTTGAGACATATAGCAATCAAGCAGAATTTGATCGATCATGGCTGTCTAACACCCAATACCAGCCAGTGAAGGCAGTATATGTGTTGTTGTGAAATATCTTTCTTGAAAAATATTGAGTACCCTATGTGCATTTGTGAAGCAGTATTAAGAGTGATTGATGAGATACAACAATTGCTCTTGCTTCCTATTTTACACTTCTGAATGGAAAATATGAGATCCATCTGGAAATTTGTCACCTGTTTAGCTTTCCTTCCCAATCTGCTCTTTCTTCCACATTTCCCATTTTTAATTTAAAAGGGACGCTTTTTCTTGGTGTTTCTCAGCATGAGGCATTGTGTCTCCTAGCAGAACAATTGAAAATAAAGAAAAGTTCATTATGGATGGAAATTTACTCCCAATGAAATGAGCCCGGATAATGGGGTTTCATGCAGGAAAATCTACAGGGGAGTAGCATGATGGAATTCACTATGAAATCAACAAAGACAGGCATTGTTTAAATGCATTTAACTCATCTATAAAATGAGTTGCAAAAAAAAATAATGCTATACCGTAACTTAAGTATTAAGCAGATAGGGAAATGAACACAAAATCATAATAATTTAATATGTTTTCCTGGAAAGGATATTTAGGAATACTTCAGAATATAAAAGTATCTCTTAAAGACATCTAAGAATATGGTTGTATTTGCACTCCCCATCACAATACATTTAAATGTTGTCTCCAAAGCCTCCTCAACAGTAGTTACAAAGTTGACATGATAAAAGAGAAAAACATAATAAACATATAAGAACTAACCATATTAACTGCATTACTGTATTTTTCGGAGTATAAGACGCACCTTTTAACCCTCAAAAAGAGGGTGAAAACTTGGGTGCGTCTTATACACCGAATGTAGCCCAACCCAGCCACCCCCACCCTTTGGTCTCTGCCTGCCAGCAATTTACCTCTTTGCAGCAAACAGGGCAAAGCACAAGAAGAGCACAAGAAGAGATAAACTGCCTCCCGATCTACAGCTGACAGGCTTGCAAGCCAGGTGGTAAAATGAAACTAACTACGGTGGCTGTAATGTGACAAATTGCTGGGAGATAAACTGCTGGCAATATTAGACTGCTAAAATTGAAAAGAGGCAAGCTATAGCTGCTATGGCTCAGAGCTAGAGCTCTTGCCTCACAATCAGGAGGTTGTGAGTTCTATCCTAGGTAGAGGCAGATTCTGTTAATATGTTATTTTGTTAAATGTTTGTAGAGTGTTCAAATTATTAGACTTATTTTTAAAAGACTGCTTTATTATTGTTCTAGACAACTTAAAAAAATGAAGACGCTTTTTAAAATAAATGCTTGGTCTGAAGAGGCCCAGTACTATTGTATCTTCTTTTAAATAGCAGAGAATACTTCCAGAAAGCCACATCAATTTTAAAGATCTGTAAAAGTATAATCTGAAATGTCCTGTTTTAGTATTAAGTATTAGTGTTAAGTATTAGTATTAAAAGAAGGCAGTTGATAAACCCTGGCTTAGTCATGTTTGGAGTAGATCTATTTAAATAATTGGGAGGAGTTAATGTGATTACATTTAAGAAAACTTTCTGGGATTAATATACTGCCATAAATGTACATTTCTCCAATTCTTTGCCATTTCTATGGGTTAGGCACACATGCACAGAAATACACAGCAAACACAGTTTATATCATCAGTACTATTTGCTGTTTGCTGTTTGGCAAATTGCTGGGAGGCAGAGGCCTTTTTTCCTTGTTTTCCTCCCCCAAAACTAAGGTGCGTCTTATACTCCAGTGCGTCTTATACTCCGAAAAATACGGGTATTTGAATTATACAGTCTTACCACACATACGGATATATGTATATTTAATTTTGCCCCATTCCCATCTTGAGAATGACTACTGTAATGGCATTAATAAGAAAATGCTTGTATTTTCTTTAAGCTCATAAACATCAATAATTTTGCTAAGTAAATTTATTGATGGTGCTGTTACCATCATTGAAATCAGCAGATATCAAAGCATCCCTAATATATTAAAATGGGCAAAAATGGGAGAGATTGCTACAGTATAACATTATGAAGAAATGTGCTGAAGTATGTTAAAATGATCATGCAAGAATCTGCCAAGAATGTCTCATTTCCCTACAGATATATGGACACACACACACACACACACAAACACACACACACAGGCAGTGAATGTCAGGATCAGGGCAAAAATGAAATTTAATTTTGTTTTGTTTTAATAGCAGTTCAGAGTAAATAAATACATTTCAATTAATAGTAACAAGGGGAGATGGAACCTGAAAGACAAACTGAAGTTGTTCAATGCTAAATTTATTTGAAAAGTTACAAATTCTAGGTAAAGTAAAGGTAAAGGAGTCACTGCGGGTTTTGCTCTGCTAGTCGTAGTTGACTTTAAGGTTGGTGCTCACCTTTAAGCCATTGAGCCAGCGCTGTCCAAAAACATTTCTATGTTCACGTAACCAGTATGATATCACACCACAGTGCAAAGTGTAGGCAAAACACAAAATGTTGTCACTTTCCCAAAAAAGTGGTTTCTATTTTTCTATTTGCATTTACATATTTTCAAACTGCTAGGGTCGCAGGAATGAGGCAAGTGATGGAAGCTCACTCCATCACGTGGTGGTAGGACTTGAACTGTGGAGTATAGCAATAGCATTTAGACCTATACAGGTCTAAGCAGTTTATAGAGTCAGCATATTGCTCCCAACAATCTGGGTCCTTATTTTACTGACCTTGGAAGGATAGAAGTTTGACTCAACCTTGAGCTGGTGAGATTCGAACTGCCAAACTGCTGGCAATTGGTAGTCAGCCAAATTAGCCTGCAATACTGCATTCTAACCACTGTGCCACCATGGCTATGGTGTATAGCCCTTCTCCGGAGTCTTTTAAACTACTGAGCCACCATACATCTATAAATACTAGGACCAAACTGTAATTTAGACCACTACTAAGAGGAATTATGGAGTCTGTCATCTGCACCTCTATAACTGTCTGGTTCAGTTCTGCAACCCAACAAGACAGACACAGACTTCAGAGGATAATCAGAACTGCAGAAAAAAAATTACTGCCAACTTGCCTTCCATTGAGGACCTGTATATTGCACGACTCAAAAAGAGGGCCGTGAAAATATTTACTGATCCCTCGCATCCTGGACATAAATTATTTCAACTCCTACCCTCAAAATGACACTATAGAGCACTGCACACCAAGACAACTAGATACAAGAACAGTTTTTTCCCGAACGCCATCACTCTGCTAAACAAATAATTCCCTCACCACTGTCAAACTATTTACTAAGGCTGCATTACTATTACTATTAGTCTTCTCATCATTCCTATCACCCATCTCATCCCACTTATGACTGTATGACTGTAACTTGTTCCTTGATCCTTACAATTTATATTAATATTGATTGTTTCCTGATTGCTTATTTGTACCCTATGACAATCATTAAGTGTTGTACCTCATGATTCTTGACAAATGTATCTTTTCTTTTATGTACACTGAGAGCATATGCACCAAAGACAAATTCCTTGTGTGTCCAATCACACTTGGCCAATAAAGAATTCTATTCTATTCTACATGTAGTGACCTAAGGTTAATTCATTCCTTTTATCTCTGGAATTTGGAATTCCTTTCATAAGATTATACAATTTGTGACATATGGCTACAACTTTCACTGGTATGTAGTACCTTATTACACAGAACATTTTTTGGGAGGTAAATCGGTAGATCCTTCAACTGAAGCACAAAACTGGGACCATCTCACTCAATCTGAAGTGTGTGATAGCAAAAGGTATGAGTGTGTTCATCTGTTCTCTAACAATCTTGGGTTTCCTGTGCTTCAGTTAAATCTCATAGGAAAAAAATCATGAAGAAATTCATGTTATGAGAATTTTTTGTCAAGTGAAAAGTATGGGCAGTAAAGGAAGCTACAAAGTAATAGAGAAATGTATATCCAAAAAGTCTGTCACAATTCAACAGTGAAGACCTCTATAAACATGAGTTAGAAACAACTCTGTGAACATGAGTTAGAAACAAAGGCCCTATTGCAAGAAAATTGTACAAAACTGGAAGTGAGATTTCAATGCATGACATAATATTTCAGCAGATTGGTAAAACTGTCCAAGTCACCAAGTAAAAATAAAGGCATGCAGAACCGGATATTGAAATATAAGTCATCTTTCTACATGGTTGCATGTAGAAAGGGGAGAAAAGCCATTTATATTACCTTTCTTGTAACCTCTGTGCTTCACTGCCAGTCCATAACTGTTACACAATACAAAAGTGATTATACAGTCAAAGGGGAAAAAAAACCTAGAAAGATATCACAGTTAAACTGGCTTGCTCCCTAGCACATATTATAAAGGCAACAAGTCAAAACTTACCTGCAAATAACTCATCAACTGAATCATCTTTTTTTTTTGAGGATTATTATAATTGAAATCCCAAAGTTGCAGAACATTTTATGCTTTCTTCATGAGGGATGGGGACCAGCAAATCAGTCGGTTGCAAGTTATGCTCTGTGGGAGCCACGTTGTTATGCAATAAAGGGCTGGTACACTTGCTCTTTCTGACCAGGCAGTGCTGTGGCTGTTTCATATCAAACCAAAGCCACAATCACCTTCTGATCTGAGGAGCAGGTGACTGGAGAGTTCTCCCAGGTCCAGATCCTTGGGTGCCAGACAAAAAAGGTAGAATGTATCAATCGCACAATGTTGTTGACAAATTGGTGTTCATGAGATACTCATATCCAAATTCTTTACTTTCTTGGTATCCTTGGAATCCTGTTTTGTATTTTCTTTCCATCACCTTGAATATAGAAGAAACCCATGTTCCCACACCTGACCAATATGTGTTCAATAAACACAAATAAGAAGAAAACTTCTGCTACCCTTAACTGCTTGTTCATGGAGGTAGTATTAGCTTCTATTAAGAAGTAAGGAAGATGACCTTGATGAAGATATGCAAGAACTATTGCTGAGGCAAAAGGGGCTAAATATTTTTTTAAGTCCAAAACAAGATAACATTTAGAAATGGTCAAACAGATATATTTCTAATTCACTGAGTTGTATGGTAAACCGGACAACGGATCCTCAATAAGAGTTTCCAAATCTGAATTATGAAATATGTAAGTGACATAAAAGAAAGAAATGAACATACTCAAGAAAAGAAAAATAGTATTGCACAAAACATACAGCATGTATGTCGTTATACTATATATCTTGGATCTGTTTCTGCAGTCACCAAATTTCTCTGGAATACAACATTTAAGAAAGGAATTAGTACATGGGGACCAAGTATTAACTGCACTTAATTGATTTAATTACAATTATTCAATGTATTTTCAATTTATTTCAAATAGCCTGTGGCATATTACTCTGAAAAAGTTGTGTGCCTCTATTTTTGCTATAAATGGGTTGTTTCAGGAAAAACATTAGATTCCCATATGAAAATCATTGTACAGTAAGTCCACTAATGCTTCTCTGCAGCTTTTGCTTAAATTGTTTTGCCTGATTGTGGACTGATTTCTAAAGATGATAACAGACTTTATATTTGGAATTTTTATAAACAGTATAATAACTAGCTAACATAGTCAGTTGACTGTAATCTTAGACCATTACAATGGTGTATCCATAAGTGATCTGTAGCAACTGTACATCTCTGTAATGGACTGTATAAATGATTCTGAGATCATAGGAAGCGATAATAGGAAACGAGCAGACAAAGAGGGAGGCCCTCCCATTGATTTAAGAGTCAGGGAAATAAATTTAGGAAGGATTGAGCCCAATGGATCAAGATCTTAAAAGAAGCAGCAGGAATTCTTGTACTTTCAGACTTGCAAAATCCTGCAAATAGCATCACAATAAAGTAGTTTTAGCTCATTCTGTCATGTTTCCTGCCTGATTTATCTGAGAGAGCTGACACTATCTTAAGAAAAAAGATAAATAAAGTTTAAGACAAAATTAAACTACATGTATAAAACAACTTGTCTGCATAAAATCTGAAGGAATAATCTATGTGTGGGCTATAAATGAGGTAGAATCCACAACTACAGAATGGAGTAGAGTAGAGTAGAGTAGAGTAGAGTAGAGTAGAATAGAATAGAATAGAATAGAATAGAATAGAATAGAATAGAATAGAATAGAATAGAATAGAATAGAATAGAATAGAACAAACATGCCAAAATACTTTGGGACTTTCAAATTCAGACTGACAAGGTATTGGAACATAATACACTGGACCTCACCATTGTGGAAAAGCAAAAAGTGTGGATCATTGATGTTGCAATACCAGGTGACAGTCGAATTGATGAAAAACAACAAGAAAAACTTAACCGATATCAGGACCTTAAAATCGAATTACAACGACTCTGGCATAAACCAGTACAGGTGGTCCCAGTGGTAATCGGCACACTGGGTGCTGTGTCAAAAGACCTTAACTGGCATTTGAAAACAATAAACATTGACAAAATCACGATCTGTCAGTTGCAAAAGCCCACTGTACTTGGATCTGCGCGCATCATACGAAAATACATCACACAGTCCTAGACGCTTGGGAAGTGTTCAACTTGTGATATAGTGATACGAAATCCAGCATATAAATCTCGTTTGCTGTGTATTACATTTTTTGTGTAATAATAATAATAATAATAATAATAATAATAATAATAATAATAATAATAATAATAATAATAATAATAATAATAATAATAATAGCAGCAATAAGAGGGGATAGCAGAGAAGATGAGAAGGATGCTAATAATATTACAGTCAAACAGCATGGGAGGATTAGGTGTTCAGCAGAGTGATGGCACGAGGGAAAAACCTGTCCCTGTGTCTAATTGTTTTGGCATGTAATGCCCTATAGCAGTGTCCCAAGGGGAGGAGATGAAACAGTTTATGTCCAGGATGTGAGGGATTTGTATTTTTAAAATTTTTCTCAGCCGTCTTTCTGACCCGCACAATATACAGGTCTTCTATAAAAGGAAGGCTGGTTGAAACTTTTTTTCCTGCAGTCCTAAGTAACCATTGGAGTCTGAACCTGTTCTGTTTGGTTGTTGTACCAAACCAGACAGTTATATAAATACAAATTACAGATTCAATAATTCCTCTGTAAAACTGTATCAACAGCTCCTGGGGCAGTCTGAACATCCTAAGTTGACACAGGAAGAACATTCTTTTTTGTGCCTTTTTGATGATGGTTCTAATGTTCGGTGTCCATTTCCAATCCTGGGAGATTATAGAACCCCAAACTTGAAGGATTCCACTGCTAATATTGTGCTGTCGAATATATTAAGAGTGGTAGAATAGAAGTAATAATAGATAAGTAATTGGTTGATTGGGGGAAGGGAACTGAGGAACTATTTTTCTGTTCTCTTCATTCAAAATCAGCAACACAATTATTCAAGTTCTAAGCATGAGTTGAAAAAGGTTGAATTTATTCAATAAATGAGAAAAATGACAGGTAATGATATTTATGGATATATTGCTCTTTCTTTTTCAGTAAGTTGCCAATAATATTGCATTAGTGTTGAGTACATGCAACTATTTCCTTATTGTTCAGGAAAAAGACACTCTGAAAACATGTGGTGTGGCTGTTGCAAGATGTACAATAAGGAGGCACTTGAAGAAAGATGGGCTGCATGGTGTAGTCGCCAGAAGAAAGCCATTACTACACAAATGCCACAAAGTATCCCACTTACAATATGCCAAACAGCATAGAGACAAGCCTCAAATTTTCTGGCACGAAGTCATTTGGAGTGATGAGACCAAAATTGAGCTTTTCGGCCACAACCATAAATGCTACATTTGGAGAGGAGTCAAAAAGGCCTGTGATGAAAAGTACATCATTCCTACTGTGAAACATGGAGGTGGATCGCTGATATTTTGGGGATGTGTGAGCTACAAAGGCACAGGACATTTGGTCAGAATTGATGGCACGATGAATGCAGTATGTTTTCAAAAGATACTGGAGGACAATTTGTATTCATCAGCCCAGAAGCTGTGCATAGGACGTACTTGGACATTCCAACATGCCAATGATACTAAACACAAGGCCAAGTCGACCTGTCATTGGCTACAGCAGAATAAAGTGAAGGTTCTGGAATGGCCATCTCAGTTGCCTGACCTCAATATCATTGAGCCACTCTGGGAGATCTCAAACATGCAGTTCATGCAAGACAGCCCAAGAATTTACAGGACCTGGAGGCTTTTTTGCAGGAAGAATGGGCAGTTTTACCATCTGAGAAGATAAAGAGCCTCATCCACACATACCACAAAAGACTTCAAGCTGTCATTGACCAACCAGTCACACCCACCCAGTCACATGATCGCCCAGCTATGCCCACCAAGTCACATGCCCACCAAGCCACACCCACCCAGTCACATGATCAAGCCATGCCCACTGTCACATGATCATCAAGCCACACCCACAAAATAAGCCACACCCACAGAACCAGTAGTAAAAAAATTAGAACCCACCCCTGGTACTAAGGTACCACTGTGTGTGTGTGTGTGTGTGTGTGTGTGTGTGTGTGTGTGTGTGTGTGTGTGTGTGTGTGTGTGTGGTTGAGTAGTATTGATTTGTGATAAAAACATGGATCTATGTAAAGTATTAAATATGTGCTGTATATTTGCATATGGGCTAGAGCTATGCCAAAAATTGATTCAGTAGGGGGTTTTTTCAGTTGTTTTCTCTCAATTTGTACTCATTAATACTTATTTCTGAATTGACACTCATAAAATTGTGCTGCCCTAGATTAAGGATCTAACTCAGTAAGCTTCTTGATTCACTAACGTTTCAGACTGTTCTTAGAAAGGAGCCCTCAAGATTACAGTGCATCAGAGAGAGATTTTGTTCCTTGAAGCATAAACAGCATTAAAATTGGATATAACAAAAGAAAAATCTCAGAGACAAAATGATTTGGCATGCCTCAAAAAGTGTTCTTTTTCAAAACTGGAAACATTTATAATGTCAGTTTTAATAGCGTACTCTGCTTTTAGGCTTTGGGATATGTGCTGGTGCCAAAAACTCAAGTAAAGTTGAAAGTTCAGAACACTGGTCTGAAAATCCCTTAAGGATTGTATTTGTTAAATAAAAATAATCTTAAAAAGAAATATGCCTAATGAATATCAAAGGCCAATGGTTAACTTTTCAGTAAGCCATCCTGGGCACTCAAAACAATCTTATCCTGGAAAATACTGCAACCTGTGGTCTTATTAGCTCATCACAAAAGACAGTGGTGTCAAATATGCAGGATCCTGATTCTAGCCTTGGCTGCTCAGAGTAGCTCAGAGTGGAATGAATAAGTTTTTTAGGCTGCATGAATACATTTCAAATATATTTTTTGAGATATGAAATGGGAAAATTATCCAAATTTAAGGCATGGGAAAAATGGATAGTGAACAACATTTGCAAACAAATGAAATTCATTTTTAAAATGAATTTATTTGCTTTTTCCCATATCAGCAACATACACCATTCTTAATATTTGTATTGATTGATTGATTAGTTATGTTATTCTATTTATATCTTTTTTTATAAATGGGTCAAAATAGCAAACATATTTAATGTTCCTTCCTCCTCCTCCTTCTCCCCAACAAAACCCTGATAAGTTTTATAAATTGATAAATGTAAGGTTCTACATTTAGGCAAGAAAAACAAAATGCACAGGTACAGTATACGTGGTACCTTGCTCAACAGTAGTAACTGTGAGAGGGACCTTGGAGTCCTAGTGGACAACCATTTAAACATGAGCCAGCAGTGTGCAGCAGCTTCCAAAAAAGCCAACACAGTTCTAGGCTGCATTAACAGAGGGATAGAATCAAGATCACGTGAAGTGTTAATACCACTTTATAATGCCTTGGTAAGGCCACACTTGGAATACTGCATTCAGTTTTGGTTTCCATGATGTAAAAAAGATGTTGAGACTCTAGAAAGAGTGCAGAGAAGAGCAACAAAGATGATTAGGGGACTGGAGGCTAAAACATATGAAGAAAAGTTGCACAAACTGGGTATGTCTAGTTTAATGAAAAGAAGGACTAAGGGAGACATGATAGCAGTGTTCCAATATCTCAAAGGCCACCACAAACAAGAGGGAGTCAAGCTATTCTCCAAAGCACCTGAGGGTAGGACAAGAAGCAATGGGTGGAAACTAAACAAGGAGAGAAGCAACTTAGAACTAAGGAGAAATTTCCTGACAGTTAGAACAATTAACCAGTGGAACAGCTTGCCTCCAGAAGTTCTGAATGCTCCAACACTGGAAGTTTTTAAGAAGATGTTGGATAACCATTTGTCTGAAGTGGTGTAGGGTTTCCTGCCTAAGCAGGGGGTTGGACTAGAACACCTCCAAGGTCCCTTCC